>CM076575.1:1357771070-1358246390 GCA_034641835.2 Pinus albicaulis
TACAACCTTTATCCATTCCAAGTCAACGTTGGGAGGAGATTTCAATGGATTTTATCACAGGTTTACCTAAGTCCGAAGGAAAGATGTCATCATGGTGGTAGTTGATAGACTTACCAAGTATGCACACTTTTGTGCATTATCTCATCCATTTAAAGCAAGTACAGTTGCTACTACATTTATGGACAGAATTCAAAAGATACATGGAAGCCCAAGGGTTATTGTGAGCAACAGAGATCCCATTTTTACTGGAAATTTTTGGACGGAGTTATTTTCTTGTTTGGGTACTCAATTAGCTCATAGCTCATCTTATCATCCTCAATCTGATGGTCAAACTGAGATAGTAAATAAATGTTAGGAAGGATATCTTCGTTGTTTTGTATCTGATAAACAAACACAATGGGTCAAGTGGTTACCTCTTGCTGAATGGTGGTATAACACTTCCTTCCATACTGCAGCAAAAATGACCCCATTTATGGCACTTTATGGATATCATCCACCATCCATCACATCATTTTTAAGGGAAAATTCGAAGGTTCAAGCAGTGGAAGATCACATCGAGCATCAACAAGAAGTTCTCCAACTCTTAAAGGATAACCTGAATTTGGCACAAAATCGAATGAAACAACAGGTAGATCAACATCGCAGCGAGAGAAGTTTTGATGTAGGAGATTGGGTATTTTTACGGCTACAACCATACAAACAAATGTCCCTCAAGCAAGCTAAGAAGGATAATAAATTATCGCCAAAGTACTATGGTCCTTACGAGGTGTTGCAAAAGATTGGTACTATGGCATACAAATTGGAGCTTCCTGCTTCTTCGCGAGTACATCCAGTTTTCCATGTTTCATGCTTAAAGAAGGTTATAGGTGAAAATCTTCCAGTTCAAACAATATTGCCAGAACTTGATGAGGCAGGAAAAATAATATTGGAACCTGAAGTGGTCATGGAAACAAGAACTCGACAGCTACGGAATCGATCAATTTCAGAGTATCTCATCAAGTGGAAGAACTTACCCAATGAAGATTCTACATGGGAGGATGAGGTACATGAGAAGCACCCGGGGAATAACAAGTGTTGAGGACAGCACTTTTTGAAGGAGAGGGGCATGTTGAATTCTATATTGTGTATAGTTTCACTTATTGTTGATAGTGTAAACCCCTTATTGTTATTATTGTGCCCTTGTAACCCCCATTTTTTTATTATTGCGCCCTTAAATTATTATTTTTAGGTCGGCTAGGATTACATTGTGGCCCACTAGGATTACATTATGGCCCCATGGACTCCTATATATAGAAAGGAGGTTTTGTTCATTTGTATCATCCAAGAATTGTTCATTCATGTAATGTATTGGAGGTTGCCCCCTCGAAGTGGCTTATTTCTAAGGCGTTGATATCTCTTTTCTTCTCTTTTTTGAGCTGGTTTCACAGAATTTGTGAGCCCTGAGAACGTTGAGGAACCAGCAACAAGTGTTGAAGAACCAGTAGAAATCATTGAAGAGCCATTAGAAAGCGTTGAAGATCCTGCAGAAAACATTGAGGAATCAGCAGGAAACATTGAAAACCCAGCAGAAAACATTAAGGAGCCAGTAGGAAACATTGAGGATCGAGCAAGTGCAGTAGGAGATCAAACAATGGAAGGGAACAATGAAGGATTCTTCGGCGGAGGACAAGTAGATCCTGAAGGAGAGGGAAAAGATGAGAATTCTCTCTCTACCTTGGGATTTCCTATTGGTGATCTCCCTAGAGGAGAAACTCCCATGAAGAATATCCCACTTTTAGCCTTACCTAAATTCCATGGTTTATCTTCTGAAGATCCTAACGAATTTCTTTTTGAATTTGATATATTATGCAGAAGTTATGATTATGTTACTAATGCCCAGAAGTTGAAGCTATTTCCTGCAACACTAAAAGGAAATGCACTAAGGTGGTTCATGAGTCTTGGAGGCCATGCAATCACAACATGGGAACATATGAAACAAAAGTTTCTGCTTAAATATCAAGACTACTGCCAGACAAGAGAAAAAAAAAGAGGAACTATTTAAGATGGTACAAAAGGAGGACGAAAATTTGGAGGAATTTGTGGAAAGACTACAATACAATTTGCAGAGATCCAATCATCTCGATGTAAGTAAAGATATTCTTAAAACAATATTACTGAAAGGGGTGAGGGATGACTATTTAGATATGCTAAATATGCTTGGTAAAGGGGATATATCTAAAGAATCATATGATGAAATTGTTAACCTCTGTAAAAGATGTTCAAGAGGAGCTACAAGGAACAGGTCAAACAATAGAGATACCACATACTCAAGAGTTTAAAAATCAACCAGTGGAGGAGCAACAAGAGCCGAAATAGGTAATATAATTGAAGAATTTGAGACTGAAATGTTAAGTTCTTTTGCTTCACAAATTGACACCTTGCAGGTTAAGAAGAAACAAGTCGAAGCAGAAGCAGCTTTGGTTGTCTTTTGCCCCAAATGCAGAGATAAACATCCACTAAGGGGATGCCCATTGGACAAGGTGCCAATTTGCACCCTTTGTGAGAAAGATCATGAAACACAACAATGCCCTTCTTTACCAGGAATAAAAGCAGCATTGCAACCAACCGAAGAAGAAGCTGAAGCAGTCTATCTACTAACACAGAGAAGACAATGGAAACCACGAGGACAAGGTATGAACTCTAATATGCCATTTACATCTTCTAATCGTTGGAGCAATTATCCTTCTTTTATTCAGGAAAATTACCCTCCCTTTAACCAAATGCAATACCCACCCTTCAATAAAATGAATTACCCACCCATGCAAAAAACAAACCCTCCCTTTGTAGATCCTACAATGTGGACTCCTTGGCCTCCACAACAACAATATTACTTTAACCAGTGGAATTCGAATTGGAGGGGTCAACAACTCCTGTTCTCAAATCAATTTCCTCAATTTCAGCAACCACTTCCTCTACCATCAGGTGCTCCACTGAATAACCAAATGATGAGACCCTAGCTACCTGTAAAACCAAATCCTAACCCCAATAATAAAGCTATGCAAGTTATTGATATTCAGAACCAGCCTATATTTCTTGTTTTCCCTGCAAAATCTAATGACATTCATCTACGATCTGGGAAAATAGTTGAACCCATTATCGATGATGTTACCTCTTCTGATTCTGATAAAGAAGAAACTGAAAAACGTGATTCACATAAAGAGGTACAACCACCCTCTAACAAGGGTGCTAAAACAGCAAATCCACCATTCCCTGAGCGTTTAGTTTTAACTAGAACGCCTGAGCCACCTACTTTTAATATTTTAGGGAAATTGCAAAATTTGTATGTTAAAATCCCACTTTTACAGGCACTAAGAGATGTACCAATTTATGCCAGAATGATGAGAGATATTTGTGTTAAGAAACCTGGTAGGAAAGCTAAAGATCCCCTTACAGTTCATGTTATGGGTGATCTATCTGCATTAATGTCCGATAAAAATCCTCTAGTTAAATATGGTGACCCCGACCATCCTACTGTGACAGTCCAAATCGGTAAAACAATAATCCCTCAAGTTTTGATAGATCTAGGTGCTACTATAAACATTATGACTCTTGAAACTTCACAATTGTTACAGCTAAAGAATGTAATCAGAGATACACCAACCATTCTAGAGTTAGCTGACTGTTCTACAATCAAACCAGAGGGAGTTATTGAAGACCTAGTCATCTCAGTTGAGTCCTGGAATTACCCAGCTGACTTTGTGGTGTTACAGACTAAAACAAAGTTGGGGGGACATCCTTTAATTCTGGGAAGACCCTGGTTAGCTACAGTTGATGCCTTTATCAGCTGCAGATTTGGTTCAATGACAATTTCCAATGGATATGAAACATCTTACTCTCTACCCTCATGCTACACCCATGATTAATAATGAGAATTCTATATGGAAGGACTATGATGATCGTGCTATTCAACCTATATTGACTATCGGACAAGCTTTAAGCCTTAAAGATACCACTGAGGATGAGGTAATTAATAATTTTATTTGTGAACCCTCCTCTATGACTTTTGAAACACATAATCAATTGGCTGCACTTTTGGAATCAGATACCCATGAAAAGCTTAAATCTGAAGATCTACCTCAAACATCCACCACCTTCTCTTCTAAAATCATAACAGTAGAAATCAAACCTGGCAAAACACTGAACATAAATCCTGACCTGACAGTTGCTAAAACACAACAGTTAATGAAGTTACTGCTTGAAAATAAGGAAGCATTCGCATGGGACTATACAGATATGAAGGGAATCTCCCTTAAATTATGTACTCACCATATCTATATCAAGGAAGGTTGTCGACCAGTCTGTCAACCCCAATGACGAATGAACCCTAATTTAAGGAAAATTGTTAAAGAGGAACTTTATAAATTGCTTAATGTAGGATTTATATACCCTATATATGATAGTGAATGGGTTTCCCCATTAGTAATAGTTCCTAATAAAAATGGGACATGGAGAGTGTGTGTAGATTATAGAGCCTTAAATAAAGCCACTCAAAAGGATCATTTTCCTTTACCGTTCATTGATCAGGTATTGGATAGTTTGTCAAGAAAGAATTCTTCTCCTTTTTAGATGGGTTTAGTGGGTATAACCAAATCAGAATTGCACCCCAAGACCAAGATAAGACCACTTTTACTAGCCCTTGGGGAACTTTTTCCTATAGAGTTCTTCCATTTGGACTATGTAATGCACCAACAACCTTTCAAAGGGCAGTTATAGGAATATTTTTTGATATGTTGAATGAATCCATGGAAATATTTATGGAGGAATTTACCCCTTATGGTGTGTCTTTCAAAGATGCATTACAAAATCTTGAGAAAGTACTTAAATGTTGTATACAAGCTCACCTCTCCTTAAGCACCGAAAAATGCCATATGATGATGAGTGAAGGATTAGTGCTTGGACATTTTATCTCATCTCAAGGAATTCAGGTAGATCCATCCAAAATACAAGTCATTTAGAGTCTTCCTATTCCTAAAACACAAACAGATGTGAGAATTTTCCTAGGACATGCTGGATATTATAGGAGATTTATTAAAAACTTTTCCAAAATAGCTTCTCCTTTGTTTGTGTTATGAAAAATGTTGAATTCAAGTGGACTAATATTTGCCAGGAGGCCTTTGTAGAACTCAAGCATCAGTTATCCATAGCTCCTATTCTGAGAGGACCTGATTGGGCACTCCCCTTTCATATATCTTCTGATGATTCAGATACTGGAATTGGAGTTGTCTTGGGACAAGAGGAAAACCATATTCCTTATGCTATCTACTTTATCAGTAAGAATATGACCCCTGCTGAGCTCAATTACACAGTTACCAAAAAGGAATTTTTAGCAGTAATTTATGCTATTAATAAATTTCGACATTACATTACTGGTTACTCTACTTTTGTCCATACTGATCACTCAGCTATTAAGTATTTAATGAACAAGTCTGTCACAAATGCTGAGTCACCAGATGGTTATTATTATTACAAGAGTTTGATATTACAATTGTAGATCGACCAGGTAAATAAAATGTTGTTGCTGATTTCCTTTCTCGGTTAAAAACTGATGATAATATTCCAGTAGATGATTCCTTTCCTGATGAGTACTTATTTGCAGTATCTGCTCACTCACCATGCTATTCAGACATTGAAATTTATTTGGTTGTATTGAAGTTACCATCACACCTGTCACATCGAGAGAAAAGAAAAATCATTCAACAAAGTGCTAGGTATAGCTAGATAAGTGGGTGTATTTTCTATACAAGACTTGATCATGAAATCCGGAGATGCATTAGAGAGGATGAGGTGTATGATATACTAAAAGCTTGTCATGATGGCCCTTGTGGAGGGAATTTTGTTGATAAGAGAATAGCACATAAAATTCTTAGGATGGGTTATTATTGGCCCTCACTCTTTAAGGATGCAAAGAAATATGTTCGGTCTTGTGATGGCTGTCAGAGAATGGGTCAACCTAATCATAGAGATGAAATGCCATTAAATCCCCAGGTAATACTTGAACCATTTGAAATATGGGCCTTAGATTTTATAGGACCCATTAATCTTCCATCCAATCAAAGAGTTTATATATTAGTCTGCATAGATTATATGACTAAATGGGTGGAGGCCAAAGCACTCCTTAGAGCTAATGAGGAAGCTGTCCTAACATTCCTATTTGAAGAAATATTTATTAGATTTGGAGTTCCTAGAGAGCTAGTTACAGATGGAGGACCTCCTTTCAATTCTCATGGTTTCAAAGCCACCCTTCAGAAATGTCATATTCATCATAGAATGACTACAACATACCACCCCAAGCCAATGGGAAAGTGGAGAGTACAAACAAAGTAATAGAAGCCATTCTAACCAAAACCGTGAAGGATAACTGGAAGGATTGGTCTCAAAGGCTCCCTAAAGCACTATGGGCTTACAGAACTACCTGGAGAAATACTACAGGATTTTCTCCCTATGAATTGGTTTATGGTAAATGTTTTGTTTTTCCTGTGGAATTTTAAATTAAAACCTTAAGGACTGCTTTAGCTGTTAACCTTGATTTGACTGATTCACAGACAACTAGGTTGCAGCAGCTTCATGAACTGGATGAAAAAATATTATATGCAATTCATCAGAAAACTATGATCCAACAACAAAGAACAAAGTGGCATGATAAATCATCAAGCATAAGCAGTTCAAAAAAGGTAATTGGGCTTTATTGTATGATTCTCGGTTTGAAAACTTTCAAGGGAAGCTACGAACAAGATGGCTGGGACCCTATGAAATAGATGCTATTTTTCCCAATGGAATAGTAAGGCTCTTAACAATTGATGATTTTAAAACACCACTATTAGTAAATGGTCATCAGCTTCGTTTGTACTAGCGCCCTATTTCCAAACAAGATTTTAAGGCCACTTGCATGGCAGATGCACATTATCTCTTTCTAGGGGAGTCTTCTACTCCTCACTGCATTTGATTGTTTTCTGCACTGTATTTTTAGTATTAGATTAGATTTCTTAAACTAATAATCCCTATCAAGGGATGGCATGTTACAATTGATTATTTTATAGGTTCTCGATTAAGGAAAGGCTTACCAAGGAAGGACAATTTCACCACAAGAAGATCCAAGCTTCATTTTTAGAAGCATTGCTTCCCTCACTTTAACTCATTTCCCCATATTCCAGTAACATTTCATCATTCATTCCCTTCATTCCTTTTCCCCTTTTCATATCATTTTCCCTATTTTTCCCATTGCTAAAACACCATTCTTCATCAAATATCTTCCCTATTTTTCATTGTTGAAATACCATTCCTCAGCAAATATTTTCCCCATTTTCTCACTGCTAAAACATCACTCCTCAACAACACTTTCCCTATTTTTCCATTGCTGAAACACCAATTTTCAGCAGCATTTCATTCATTTTCCCGTTGCTGAAACACCATTTATTTCTCCAAAAACATGACTATGCAACATTTTCTGTCATGAAATCATCTCCTTTAGTTCTTTCATTTTCACTTCTCTTATTCCTTGTGTTAATCCTATCCATTCACTGTCTTTTCCTATGATTAAAAAGACCTCTAATATGATCTCCCTCATGCTTCAGAAAGCTTCTAAAGTTCTTCCATGACTATTGAGCCATCATAAACAAGCACTATATTTTTTGAACTACAAATCAAAGGTAAACATGAGGTATGTAAATTTTATATGTAAGTACAATTAAACTATGGTTTAAAGAGAATATTTTGTTTATTATGACCACAATCTCCGCACAATTAAAGACATCATTTCACCGTAGTTGGGGGGGAATATTGAAATTATATGCTATCATTTCATAGCATGCCAATTACCATCATTTTTCCTACCCATTACTTCGCCTCTTCACCGTTACTCCATGTTCTCATTTACAAAGTTTACTCTGTTCAAAGTCCGGAAACTTCGCCTTTTGACTCTGCATTTTACCAAAGCTGGTTAACTATGGGAGGACCTACTATTCAACATGAGCCTGAATCAATAGCTCTGCTTGAATTATTCCCAGACGTGTAATAGATTTTTCAGTAGGCAGGCTGGGTAGGATATTTTGAGAGACTTCAAGAGTTTGATCCAAAACAGGTCCTTGAATTTGCACAAAATCTTCAAGAAGATCATTCTACTATTCAGGGAGTCTGAATTCCAGTATCAGAGGGTGACATAGCATAGGTTTTAGGTCTGTCAGTCACCAGTACTCGATGGTTTAGTTGAAAGCACATCATTCTGAATGCACAATAGGACTTTCTTCTGCCAGGAGAACATGTCGAGCATAAAGGCCAGGGTGTAGGACTTCACTCATTGTCGCCTCCTTGGCCAAAAGTTGCTGAATTCGTAAAACATTATCTCACTTGTGAAGGTCGCTATCAGGTAGTATATCAGCATGGTTTTGTCTTAATGAGTCATTTACGACACGGTAGACTAGTGAACATTCCTTACTATTTACTTGGACGCATTATAAATATGTCATATTATTGTAGATGAGTAAAATTCCCACTCCTTTCCCTCACCCATCACTGCCTTGTTCAGATACTGATTCAGAGGGGTTTTTCTTAACAAAACCCTCCTCTAAACAACCTACCCCTACCCCCTGAGCAAGCTATTGAAATTCCTCAAGAAGCTGCTGAAAATTCTCAAGAAATTCCTGAAAGTTCCAGCGAGCAACAACCAGAGAATATCCCCGACCCTCCATCAATTCCATCCACAGAACCAACTAATCCAATTAACCTTTCTTCAAGTCCATCTCACCACTTAGTAAAATCATCTGATCCTACCGTCCATATTCCCAGTGATGACTCTCAGGTTGATACACCACCATCTTACTCTATTCGTAAAAGGAAAAGGAAAATCACAACCACCTCCCTATTAAAAAGACAAACAAGGGCTGTAACTAAATCAGCTACCTCCTCTGATAGCCCTTATCCTAAGAAAAAACCCTCTCATAAAAGGAAAAATAAAACTACTGATTTTTTTCCTTCTTACCTAGGAAATGAATGAGGACGTCTACTGAAGCAACGACCATCCCTACTACCCTTGATCCCGCAGTCATTTTGTTAAAAATCCACACATCACCACCTTTCCAAACCCTGAAATTATTACATGTCTCACCCTGTGGCACTGAAACACAAGAACCAGATTCCTAGGGTAATATGACATCATTTTCTACAGAGCAAGTAGCTATCACACAAGAACCAGCTACTCAGTCAGTAGCTGTCCCATAAGAACCAGCTACTCAGTCAATAGCTAAAACACAAGAACTAGCTACCGATATACAAGAACTAGACATCCAAGATTGTACTTATTTAGTAGCTACCACAAAGGAACCAACTCTAGCTATGACACAAGAACCAGCTACAGCTGAAACACAACAATCAATTCCGGAGAATGCAACTGATACACAAGGCCCAATCACCATGGATTCCCTTTTACAAGAAAATGAGTTTTTAAAATCAGAATTAGAAGCTTATAAGCGAGAATTGGTAATGGCAAGGGAAGCCTATGACAAGGAGCTAAATTTTTATACCCTAGCCCATACAACATCCATGGCAGACAAACATACAGAAAATGATCCATATAAAGAATATATGTGCAACCAATGTGGAAACATCTATCAGCAAGCAGGATATAAGATATTTCAAGTTCAAATGCCAGGAGCATCTACATCTTCTGCAGTCAAAGAGGAATGCCCTATTGTTACACAAGAACCAGTAGGGCCTTCAAAAATTTTAGAAAAATAATTTGATGTACAAGTATCCTACCCTACTGTAACTGATTCTGCTACTCAGACTATACTTCATCCTACCACTTGCAATGTTGGAACACAAACTAAACCATGGCATGAGATGGAAATAATTAACAAGTGGAGGAAATAGTATGTTATTTCGCAAGATAAAACCTTGCAGCAGCACAAATTGGTTTGGCAGAACCATATATATTCTAACTGGGAGATCTTGGAGCAGACACTCCAGTAATCTAGAGTTTACAAGAAGCAGAGCAAAGAGCTAAAAGGAAAACTACTCCTCATGTTTGAACTGGTACAAAAATGAGTGGCTACTACGAAACCATCCCTAAATTACTCTTTATTTCTCTCAGAACACCTTGTTTACTTTCAGTTGAAATCAGTCAAAGATGGAAGACCCCATGAGTTGCTTACATCTGAACAGTTGGTGAAAACATTCGCAGAAGCCTCCACCAGTGATCAGCACTTACTATGTGAGTTGTACCTTCATAATGAAGCTATCCCTGAAAACAGAAAGATTAATCTCAACCCTCTTGTTGGTGACATTTAGATCAGGGCATTTGCCTCCTTCCTTGCTAATTAGATTACATGGCAAACTGCTTTTCTTGCAACTAGGCATAATGAAGACAACCACCTTCTCTAGATAAGGCCAGAACCTCAGAACCCTGCCATATTTGTGGCAGAATATCATCAATTTTTGTAGAAGCCAAGGATGACTGAACATATACAACAATTACAAGCTTCAGTACTCCAAGATTGTCACCATTTTATCAGGGCCAAAGAAATTGCTGCTTTAAGAGCAAACAATATGTTTTGGCAACAATCCCCTAAGGAGAGGCAGGAGTATAATCCTTTTAGCCCTACTAACCTTGAAACTGCATTGTCTAGAGTACCCAATTACATCAAATGTGTTCAGCAATGTACTGAAAATTGGATAGGGTACCATTTTAATTTTCCTATTTTATGGATGCCAGCAAAGGAATATCATGCTCATTATAGGTTGGCTAACAAGGATGAAGCAGCAACTTGGAAAATATTGCAAAATGTGCAAGGATTCAGAGCTTTAATAGATAGCACCTTCCATAGCTACTACCTAAGTAATTTGCATGCCAAAATCCAGTATCCGGACTCTGACTCAGACTAAATTTGCCTGAGGACATGCAACCCTTTCAGTTGGGGGGGATGTTAGGACCCCATAATGTACCATTTTTACCATACGTTTTGTTACCATTCCACTCTTTTCTAGTCCATATTTAAGGCTTATACTATCACTTTCATCCATTCTTCCAAAGGTATATAACATTCTTCTCTTTACTATACGTTTAACTTGTTTTACATATAATTTTACATTACTTTCATATTTAATCATTAATCGAAGATATATAGTTGCTGAGACAGTTTGAAGATTGCAAATAATCTGTCGTGGCTGTTTGAAGACCACGTTGCTGAAACAGTCAACATGGTATGCAAATCCAGTTGCTGAAACAACCCGTGATTTGCGATTTTGAAGCAGTATTTCAAGCATGACGACAACAAGAAAACACAAGTAAGGAAGTTGTTACACGGACCACTCTGAAGCCAGTACCATTGAAACGATTGTAACAACATTTTGCTATGAAAGAACAGAAGGGTCCTATTTCAGTATAGAAGATCAGATTGGGTTAAAAATAGGATTTCTATAATGTAAATCAATTGTAATAGATGTCTCCTCTTTAAAAAGAGGAGACATCAACATTAGGAAAACAATTAGAGACTACGGGAGGTTTATTTTGAACAGAGAAGGAACATGAATCCTTTGTAATATGTTGATTTTGACAGATGAATAAAAGTTTTTTTTTAGCATTTCATTTTAATTCCTTCTTCTGGGGAATCTTGTGAAAAGGAAAGGGCCCGCCTTCTTCACAAGATTCACACATTTTTTACTGTAGTTTGTTAACTATTATTTCCATTTATGCCTTGTTAAACTCTGTTTGCTGAATTCATTTATGCAGTATTGGAATTCTGTTGTCTATTGTTGAAGCTCTGTTTCCATTACTTGTTGCATTGATTTCATACAATTCATTCTTAAGAATTTGTGGGTTATTTTAATTAGCAATCTTGTTTATAGAATGAGTTTGTGAAAGCTTGGTAATCAGAAACAAGTGCTGAAGATTCCTACTTGGGGAATAGGGTCATGTTTTTTGTTATAGCATAATTGGCCTTTCCTTTTGCAGATTGGTTTCCTTTCCTAGATGTTGTGTTTTTAATGTAATCCAGGATTCTTTTGATAATTGTCTGCAATAGAAAGATTGTCTTTGTTGTAACTCAAGTAGACTTCAGTTTGTTGAAGCAAGGTGTGACTAGTGTAATTTTTACTACAACATTTCATTTCTTTTGAGATTGAGCATATACAGTGTGTGATTTCCTTTGAAATAAACAGACTTCCCTGTGTTGAAAATTTATGTAGCACTTGAATTGTTTAATTCGATAAAAAATTAAAGTGACCAACATACATGAAGAGCCCAAGGAATATGGCATTATTATCACTCAAGAGGAGGAGCCTCTACCACCACCATTATCTATAGAAGTACTCACATCAAGAGGAAGAACACTTGCATCCTTGCAAGATGGTCTTGATCTCTTGACATTGGGAGCCCCATGCATGATTCATGAGATGCATGAGGAGGAGGAGGAAGATACTAGTTCTGGTACAGTTGAAGAAGAGAAGCCATCATCATTACCAGCCGTTGGAGAGGCCATTGAACCGGTTGGAGGAACTCTTGTAGATGTGCAAGATGTTCCCGAGATTTTCCTTATCCATGCTTTGAAAATAATTTCATCTCATATTATTTCGGTACCTCATATTGAGATTTGTGAGACCATGCCATCAGGGCAATTGCATAACCAAGGATTAGAGAACCTTGCTGATTTGGAACAACAAATTACCACTATACAGAGGACCCTTGACTTGATCAAGGAGAAGATGTATAGCTATCCTAGTTTATCATGGTTGAGCTACACCCAACACTTTGTGTTGAAGTGTGGAGTTGAAGAGGATGGGAGGAGCACAGTATTATTCAGTACAGTGTCAGACTATGAGTTCAACATTGTATATGGCCAAAGGACAACAGTTGTATTACCATGCAAATCTACAACTCTAGCACTGAGCAGTAGTGATGAGATGAGGGCCGCATTATTACTGGAGCAATCCAAAGGAAACTTCAATCATGAAGCACTATAGGGACAGATGATATATGGTAGGCATCTTATGATGGAAAGTATTTTCCATTTTCAAGATGGATTTTCCTTGATGAGCACCTCACAGCTCAAAGAGGAGTTTATACCTGCAACATGTATGGAACCTTATGGGTTCTATTGGGCCATTGATGAGAGGATCTCATTGAGAGACCTCAAAGGAGGTGCACTTCAATATGTCATGGAGTGAAAATCTTATCATTTGGAGGAGGATGGTATTCTACCTTGGGTGGATACCAAGATTGAGCTTGGTATGATTAATCATCCACATTAGGATGAATGGATCCGGATGAGGAGCAAAGGGTTTCGAACATTCTTGCAGATCTATGATACAGGGAATCAAGAAGCATGGATGCATTGGTTGCTTTTAGCTGAGTATGGGTACTGCCAACATCTCACATTTGTGTGTTCCATGCCATGGATGTCACTGATATTATGCAACAGGAGGAGGCATGGTTGTGCTAGATATTGTTGAGAGATTTTGAACAACACATGATATAAGTTATGTCCATGTATATGCTTTTGTTTGGGATGCATCTCATGATAAATGTATTTTTGTTTGGGATATATCTTATGTTTGTGTATGTACGTGGGTGGGACATGGCATAAATCTCACATGATATGGCAGCAGGGAGCTTGTTTGTATTATCCTGATGTGACGTTACACATGCTAATTAGTATGTTGTTGCTCCATGACTGGCATCATGATGATGTAAGGTGGCAGCAAGAATCCTTGTTACTTTGGTTATTTTTGGGAGAGTATGGGTTGATTTCTCCCCATACATTGCATGATATTGATGGAGGATGGAAACATGAGGCCTTACTGTGTTGGCTTTTGTTGGGAGATTATAGTCATTGTACTTGGTATAATGATGAGGTGATATGGAAACAAGAGGCATTACTGTGGTGGCTTCTTTTGAGAGAGTATGGCTCTCATACTTGGATTGATGTTGATTTGGCATGGCAGCAAGAGGCATTGCTGCATTGGCTTCTTTTGAGAGAGTATGGCTCTGTTACTTGGTTTAATGATGATTTGGCATGGCAGAAGAAGGCTTTGATATGGTAGTTGTTATTTGGAGAGTATGTTTTGACATTGTATATGTCCATCCATATATCTCTATTTCTTATTTTTCACATTTTTGGGATGATGCTTGGATCCAACAAGGCCAAGAGGACCAATGATGGGAGCGGGGAGAGATGTAACCTACTCTATGAAGCATGGGTTGGAGAGACAGTTCATGAGTTGAGACTTTCCACTTTGGTAAAAAATCACTTCATTTCATGTATCTCATGCATAGATGAGATCTTTGGATAGAATATGGTTTCCACTTGGAGACTTATTGATGAGGAGAGGCATCTAACTTTTTAGTTGGAACTTGGAGGCCATTCTAGACATTCTAGAGAGGCATATTTGTAGATGGGCATGCATTACACATTGTAGAAAATGCAGAGACCTTCCATATGATGATGTCATTTGGAGGGATATGGATTTTTGTAGCATCCACTTTTTCAGTTGCTTAGGGACAAGAAAAATTTTGGCGGGGAGGACTGTAATATTCCCAATTTTCCATAAGATAATTGGAATATTAGAGTTCTTAATTTTCTTAATTAATTAAGTAAATAAGAGGGTGGAGGGACCCATAAACCCATATATGAATAAAATACACTTTCGATATGTGTATGTGGATAATTTAGAAGTAGATTTACATTATGGAGTAGTGGAGTAGCTTCTTAAATGAAGGAAAAGTGGAGATCATGCCACATTAATGATAAGATCATGGAGATCATGGAGGAAGTGAAATGAGATCATGGTGCATTAAAAGTAAGATCATAGAGAAATAATGATGATATAGTGGAGGAATTTGTGCGGCTAATGCATACATGATGGAGAGAGTGGAAATTAAATGTAGAGATGTGGAGAACATGGAGAGACAATGCAGTCTCCAGGGAGGCTAGTGGCTACATGTGCATCGCAGTTATGAGGTGGGCCAGGTATATGGAAGGCTCAAAAACCATATAAGGGAGAAGAAGGCAGAAATATAAGGAAGGCTTTAGATTTGGATTATTGATATGTTTATATCTATATTTTTCATTTGACATTTCTATGCATGCTTCAACTATTTAGCTAAGTCTATAGTGTTGTTTATCACACAGGTGTTTCTGAGCGGAAATCCCACCCTTACCCACAGAGGACTTCGAGTGCCTACTATGGGAAGGTTTCTTTGAACTGCCATATATCATCAAGAATTGGTGCCATATTTAGACCCTCTCTACAACACATTCAGTCTCAGGAATTACACATTCCTACTTGAGGGTTTGAGAGGATGAGGTTGTTTCTAACATTTCATCTAGGAAACCAGTGGAGGATTCATCCTTTCTCCTTGTGCTTAAAATATCAACCTTTCAAGAGAATCATATTCATATCCAACATTCATGCCATCATTTCACACCTCCATGCAGCAACAATTCCCCAAGGGATTGTGCAGTCCAGTCTTGCAAATCTAAAGGAGGAAGGAATTTTCCAATATTTCAGTTGGAAATCCTATGAGGGACCATCTCCTCACTTTGGGAACATTATTTCCATCATTCAGGTTCATCATTGTAGCATATAACATCAGGCTATAGGGCCTCCATCCCTAAAATTGTAGTTTCACTCAGCTGTTGTGTATTCAAAAACTACATCTATTGGAGGAGGTTGGAGGAGATAGATCTTGAGCTTCTAGCTTAAGGATCTAAAGGAGGGATCATCCCTCTATGCATTGAGTTGGTTGTGCCTTATTGTAGCCATCATATCTTTAGCTCATGCAATAGATCTGCATACCCAACAATTGTATGTTGTAGGGCCTAAGAGGGTGATTCTCCAAGATTTCCAGATCTGGAAATCATTTCTGGGTTATATTGGGTATTCATCATAAAGTCCAGATTTGAAATCCTGGCATCATCTGAGCTCCATAACTGCCATATCTACATTGTTATATTTTTTCAATAGTTGCAGTCTTGGCATTCGCAGCAGCGACAATGCAATATTCCTTCCAGTAGTCCAACATTTACACAGTCCCTCTTGTGGGAGGAATTCAGGGTCATTGTAGGCCACTTATTTGGCTTGAGTGTCTCATATTTTGAGCACTGCTGTAATGGTTTATCCACCTCCTATACAATAAAATGGCTCAACTATTCTGTCTATTTGTATGGTGTATTTTGATTAATTGTAACATTGTTGTAGCTCATATATAGTTTTTTTGTATTAATCCATTCTCCCTTTTTGGATATTAAAATGGGCTAAAAAATTTGTTCCATATCATGATCACAAAGTTGGGTATCAAGGATTCAGAGAAACATTTGGTGCTGAAGTACCACATTTATCTGCAAAAATACATCCAAGAGGAAAATTAGTTCCTTGACATCTCCTCGCTTGCTGCAGAATATCGATATGCTGCCAAGATTAAGCAGAAATTCAAAGAGAAGAAGCGAGACTTTGGATATGTGAATGAAAAGAAAGAGAAAGGTGCCCCCAAACTACTGAACAAAGGAAAAAGCCAAGGCGGGGCAGCCTAAGACAACCCACCAAAGCTTGCAAGAGAAAAACAACACTGTGAATTCAAAGAAGGACACGATAAAGTGGTGTGAGTTCCATAAGATATCCACTCACAACACAAGTGAGTGTTGGGCCAAGCATTAACTGGTAGCTGAGTTGAAGGCTTCTGAATCAGATGCATGTTCCGACTCTGAGTTAGAACTCGACAAGGTGAAAAAAAAAGGGAAGAAGAATATCAATGTCCCAATGCCATCATTGCCACCACCGAGATCCAGAAGGAGGAACCCAAATATCCAGATGAGGGGGAGCACCTCTTCCATTCCGAGATGTGGGCGCTGGGTTCCCTGATGCAGTTTATTGTAGATAGCGGGAGCCAAAATAACCTTATTTCAATAGAGGTCATGAAGTGGTTGGACCTACCGATCATAGCACATCCACAGTCATACACCATTGGGTGGCTTCACCAAGGACAGGATCTCAATTTCAACCACTAGTGTCGCCTTCTCTACAACATCAATCGCTTCACAAATGAGGTATTGCGTGGCATTTATCCTCTTGATTTTTTTTTATTATTATTAGGCCAACCATACTTGTGAAAGCGAAATGTTGTGTACGAGTGTAGGCCTCATGATGTTATTTTTACTTTGGGAAATAAGGTGTACAGGATACCAGAGGTAGCACTACCTACCCCCATCTCTTTGATCACTACAAAAAAATGTAGTAAGCTCATTTCAAAAACCGGGAATTTTTTTTTTCTGATGACCTGCCCTTAGGGAAAAAGGAAGACCATGGCCACAACTTCTAGACAGGGATCCTCTGCATGGCAGGAACATATGGACAAGGTCATGAAGGAGTACGAGGACATATTCAGCTCACCCGTAGGGGTACCTATGCATTGTCAAGTCAAGCACTCCATAGATTTGACCCTAGGTGCGCCGCTACCCAATGGACCAATCTATTGATGCTCCATTCTAGAGGAGTACAGAATCAAGAGGCAGATTTAGGAGCTGCTACAGAAATTTCACATCCGACCGAGTTTGTTGGCTTTATGGCACCCTGACCCAGGTTCAGAGTGACTACATAGTCCAAGAAAACCCATTATTACTAGCCCTCTCGGAAATGAACTTCTTGCACAAATTGAAGTCTCACCCAAGGCAATATAGGGGGATTCTAGAACCATGTTTCTGCATCCAGAGGGATAGAGGACAATGGCTTTAGGTATTTTCCTTCTTATCAAATCCCTGCAAGTCATATCTATAAATAGTACCAGTGTTGTTCAACACAACTGTTGAACTTACTCAAATACTATACGATCTTACTTAATTAATCATTAAACACAATAATAATAATAAAACGGACTTTTATATTTAGATATAGAATAAAATCCTAACTTAGCACAATCATTCATGAATAGTAAGAAAAATACAAACACATAAATGCAATTCAGAACTTCTCAATGATTCATTCATTAACATCCAAATCTATCTCATACAATCTTCACCCACCCTATGCACACAGTTGTAAGAGCCTGTGCACATAGTTGTAAGGGCCTGCACACATAGCTGCAACCTTTCCTAAGGTCTCTGTGCACACAATTACAGTCTTTCCTAAGGTATCCGTGCACACAGCTTCAAGAGCCTTTTCCTCTAACCCAAACTACAAACTTGAACTAGGTCTTACATCCAAATGCATTACATATCATCAATCATAACCTACCTATGACTTCTATCTAGAATCCTTATATAGATTTAGCTTTTACAATACCATGGTCCAAAACCATGGATGAAGTCCAATGTTCATCAAAAATCCCATCTCGTTACACAAATAAGGGGCTTTGACCCACCTCAAAGCCCCTAAAACCAAAAATATACTTCGTCTTGTGCACTCTGCTCCTCGACCTGTGAAATCTTTACTTCGTGGGGAATCCTTGCTCCAACAGGCCCCCAACACAAAACTGTGACACATCCTGAGTCACAACGGTGGTGATCCTTTTATATTTGCTTTGATGTCACTCAAGGCATCCTTCAATGGGGGAATTATATCGATGCACTGCTTTGGAAAGTCCTAGACTTCTCTGAGTAGTTGTTCTATGATGGACTTAGTTGCCTTCTGTTCCAACCCCCTCTGATTTGTGCGCAACTCCTTAAGCTTCTACCCCATAGTTTGGGAAATATGACTGGCTTCAGCTTCCCATGGTTTCATCTCAGTGATGAATAGCTACTCTTTCTGGTGCAACTCCTCAATATTTTCTTATAAGACTCAACCCTCTTGGAGATGATTAATTCTCTGAATAGGTTCCAAGGTCTTTGAAATGGCCTTGATTTGATCCAACTTCTATTGCTTCTCGCACACCTCATTCTCAATCTTCTGCACTTGTGGCTTCTCCTATAGTGAGGACCAGACATCTAGAGCTTCACCAAATATGCTAGCACACTCATTTATGCGAGACTCAATCTGCATTGTGGCAGCCTTTAGCTCCGTTGTGCACTGCTCCCATACCTTCAACGAAGTGGTAGGTTGTAACTCCATCTGTAGTTAAATGATCTTCATCTCCATCTCAATGCGTACCTCATCGAATTTGGCCTTGGATTATTTCATAGTGGTGGCCAACTTGGCCACTTTCTCCTCAGGTGCAACTGCAGCTTGAATCTCGAGCTCTGGTAGCTCGTTGCACACTTTCGAGATTGATTCTTCTAACTTATGACATTGTGCTACCTCAGCCTTGCGCTCTTGTAAAACTATCTATTTTTCTGTAGCCATGCTCTGTCACTCCTACTGGGCATCCTGAATAACCAGAAGGGTGCACTGTTCTCTGATATTCAACTCCTTGGTGACGCCCTCATGGAACTCATGCAACATTTGTAGTGGCATCACAACGAGATTTAGCATCATTATTTTCTAGAGAATCATTGGCTTTATTTTCTTTGTCTTATCAAAACACAGTGTTCCTATAGGGATAGGAACTACGCAGGTATCTACAGTCAGAGCCAACTCCTATGTAGTTGTACTCATACTCATATGTGCGCTGCTTGGCGGAACTGCGCTCGCTTGTAACACGCTCGCTTGCACCTGCAAATCCTGTAGCCCCTTGTGCACATACTCCATCACCTTCTTGTACTTCTTGTACTCCATCCTGCTAACCTAATGCACAATATCCCCAATCTCATCAATGTCCCCCTCAGTGAGGACCATTTATTTTGGACCAACGAATCTGTCAAACTTAACCTTATTTCGCACACCACCCTTCTGTGATTTCCTTCTCTTTGAAGTAAATATAGAAGAGGGGATAGATGGATCCGTGCTGAGATCACTACCAATAACATCATCCCCACCAGTATCCAGAAGCTCTTCTTTAATATCCTTCTGCCCTATTGGCACAATGGCCTTTGCCCCACTTGTTCCTGTTTCTTTTTGTACTCCCCTACATCAGAGATAACCAATCACTCTGACATTGTCTAATTATGGCCCCTACATATTCCTCTTAAACCATGAATGAGAGATTTTACTAGACTCCCATGAGGTCCTTCTTTGCCTATATGGGGATATAGTGGAAGTACACTTTGAATTCCATAATTTTTCGATATTGTTCGATAATGATTTGCGACAATCAGGGAATTTGGTTGATCATTGTTCTTAATATTATCTCTACTCCGACCCAGAAAAATTTGTTAGACATAAGCCTTGACGATTCCGTTGAATGCCATAGCGAAGCATATCGAGCAGCTTCACAGAGGTTAGGGTCTAAAACATTGAACTGCAACCCATCTGGTTCCTTCCATTCAAGGTAATCAGAAGCAAGAGCCATGTATAGTGGAATGGTTTGCCTTCTTGTTGTGCGGCCCTACAATATTCGTGGAAATCTTGACATAAATATCCCACCCAATTGTATATGACGCCCTTGGTGCACTTCTTAGCTAAAGAAATAAAAGGTGCATTAGCCTCCTCTCTGTGTCTCTTCCTCATGATTTTTCCCATAAGGATGTGTGCAGAGAAGTGCACAATTGTTTTAAAAATGGAGTTAATGAGATAACCCTTGGTCCCCTTGGTTATATCATACTCCTTCTTTATCTTATCTTTTAACTACTTGTCTTGGATTTTCCCAAAAAAATCCTTTACAGGTTCCAATCCTTGACAGGGAAGGGTCGTAATTCTCCTTCTCAACATCTCAGTAATGGGGAATATTATTAATGGGAATATTATTGGATGGGAGTTTACATTACTCTTCCAAGAGATGAGCTCAAAGAAATAACCTTAAGGAGGTTATTCAGATCCTCCAAATCTGTATATCCCAAACAATGCTCGAAGGGAAGAGCTACAACAATACATAGCTTCTACAAGCAGCAGTAGTGAAATATCAATACATATGGAGCAAGAAGAGTGCATAGCCATTATATTATGTGAAACTATCAATAGATATACAAGATCTTGAGGAAAAACCTCAAGCTAGGCCAAATCAGCCCCAAGACAAATGTACATGCAACAATGAAAGTACACAGCTACACAACCCAACAACAAGCTATGACTGCACAGTCTATAGTGATAAATTACTGAAAACTGGTATAGATAAAATGATATAGAAATGATAGGCTCAAATAAAGTGGGGGAGAAAAATCTCAACCCGAGAAAACAATACTACAACAACCCCCTAAAGGATTGGCCAAAATACACTAAATGGCAAAATGTTGGAGTTGCTAGGTAGCAACACCAACTCAATAAAAATAAAAATGGAGAAGGATGGTAAATGCTACAAAAAATGTAGAAACCTCCTCCACTGATATTCTAAGTGAAAGGTTTCTCCCTTCACTGAAGATTACACCCTCCAATCCACAGTGTGAACCCCTCCTGCAAGTGCCCACTAAAAATAACGCAGCAGGAAGAAGAGACTACGCTATGAATGAGATGAAACACCTGGCCCAATGCCAAAATATGTAATAAAGCTCTGAGATCTTACTCACTGATCTCCCAGATAAATAATGAGCTCCTCCTCTGCAAAAATAGCTCTGGAAGTGGGTGATGATGAATCCTCACTACAACCACCAGCAGCTCAACGTTTCTGCCAAGATGGAAAATGTCATAGTTGAAGATGGTTACCTTGGCCTCAAGCCTGGATGTGAGGAGAATGAAGATCAGGTCCTCCAAATCTTCCCAATGAAGGAGAGGAAACTTCTGAACATAAATCTCCCTTGTGCTAAGCAACACAAGCTAACCCAGTTGCACAATTGGAGAGAGCAGAGAAAAAGCAAATCCTTCAACACAATGAGCAATGGCTCTCCTTCCCTCTTTTATGCCAAGAGGAGGCTTCCTTGCCATGGACCCCACCCATTAGGGTTTCTCTCATCCAATAATATTCCTCCAATGAAAACTGCGTTGTCCCACTTGGTGACTCACTCCCTCCATGCAGCGCCATTTGACTTGGTCAAATTGGACCTAGTCTTCTAGTATTTTCCCCTTTTCACACTAGGAGATGAAAAATTAGCCACTTAAGTGACCCCTTTGCACATTTGGAGTGTTTATTATGCTTCTTCATGGGCCCCCTTACCCATTTTATTCTTTTTATTAATAAGAAAGAAAAATTTATGTTCCAATTAACTTAATGAAAATTTTGGAACATTACAGTCCTCCCCTCCGAAATATTGCTTGTCCTCAAGCAAGTGCAAGGGTAGAATGATCCTTATTCTCCTCTACTACAGCACCCATGTATGATGATATCCTCCAAGAAATAGTATGCTATCTTATCAATAAGGCTCCCACCTTGATTCTCCCCAACATGTAAATTAGCTACCAAGCTATCATCATGAAAAGGTGAGGTGCTCAAGAGAGTGGAAAAGTGTTGTCTAGAGGTCCTCCCAAGGAATGGAGTCTGAAATGTGTTGGGAGGAATTCTCCCCATGTATATCTCCATCCCCAAGCAATCAAACACATAAAATGATTCACCTTCTGACTAGGCAACTCCGGGAAATCATCCTCCACCTCGAGTCCATGTAGAATAGGTGGGCTGAAAATATGATCTTGGTAAGCTTCATAGCCTACCCCATGTTGTCCTCTTCTCCACTTATGATGAGTGTGGAGTGAAAGCTGAAGTTGGGCTGCAATAGTGTTGCCCTAAAGTGGCAAGATGGAGTCTAGATCTCCAAGGATCTCTCCATCAGCGTTGTAAATCAAGCTTGCCCAAATCATCTCATATGTGATGAGTTGGAAGTCATCATCATATGGTATCCAATCAATCATATGGCTCACCTCATGGAGAAACAATAATTTTTTCAAGGTGATCATATCCTCTTCCATACTCCCCTTAGAGTATGCGCTGCAGAAATTATGGAGGTCTTCTCCCCCAAAGAACACATCCTCCCAATGTGTTTCTCCTCCCTTATGATACATATGGCATTATTGCTAATATATGGCTAAAACATAATGATCTTGAAGAGAGACCCAAGCCATCCCATCAAATCCAACACCCATGGGGTGTCTCCCCAAAAATCTCAAGCTCTCCAAATGGCTCCTCCCATTTGAAAGCAAATGGTGTAACATGGAAATCAAGGCTAGCCCATTTGTTTTTCTGAGACATGCAATGTGAGAAGTATGGGAAACCACACTCCCTATGGGAATCCTCAACTCTTGTTCCATTCTTCCAATGATTCTTCCCATGTCTAGCATTCTACTAGTAGAATATGGAAGAATAAACCTATGAGAGCAAGGAGGTGAAACATAGATTCACACATGGAGCCAATGCAGGGCATCATTGGCCTGCCAAAATATATAGTGCAACAAGTGTCGTTTCAGCCACTTGTTTTCTGCCACATTCATCCTTCAAGATGATATCATGAAAACATAATTGGGTTCCAATGGTGCACATCGGAAATCCTATGGCTTTCCCCCACAATAAACCAATAAGATGGCCATCATAATTTCTCTTTCATCATGTACTCCAGTCTTTGAGCTAAAATGGCTCAAATGAAAAATCTCCCATACTGCAACAGAGTAGGGAAGTGGTTGTGCCAACCATATCATCATCTCTCAGGCTATGTATCTATCCATATGTTGATATACATCCATTAGGATGCCCTCCTGTTGTAGCCGCTACAACACCACCCAAAATTTTGGGTATATTTAAAATTTTGGGTTCCCCCTCTGCTCGCTTAGGCGTTAAAGTCTTCCACCCGACCTGTAATCAACTACATCCCAGCGACCTATCCCCAACCCCTCATGAGTTGTCTCGTCATCATGATCAAATTTCGCTGTTGCAATCACGCCATATGTGGGAAGGATCATCCAGCGTATGCCCGAACACTCTTGTCGCAGTCGCGCCATGTGTAATGAGATTGCCATGCATACGTTTGAATGAGAACCTTGTGTGTATTGACGAGTAAAAGCCCTCCTGCTGTGGGTCATTAAGCTATTGTTTGAATACTTCTCTTAGGCTTGTTAGTTTCATATGTTTTATCTGTGATCACCATTATCAAAGAATAATTATGATGTCGTTATGTTCCACACAGGTTGACCCCCACGGGTGACAAAATCCTCAGTCATGTCACGACATCAAGGGAAATAAAATTGGGCTCAACGACGAGGTCAAAGCTGCGGAGCAGGGGAGGAGCAGGAGCAAATGATCAGTACTATTAAAAGGGGGATAGTGTGATACATGTTGATCAGAGAGAACCTTCTATGTCACTGATGCAAAAGATTTCTTCACTAGTGCGCACCAGATGCTTTAAAGCGCTCTATTGGAAATGTCCAGATCTTGCATCATACCATCTCAATGTCGGTGGGCGCACACAAAGAAGCATGTTTTTCCACTTCAATGAATCTAGCCTGAAGTATAGCCCGGTGAGCATATCCAACTTAGGAGATTTCCCTACGGAATGACAATCTCATTCAAGGCGTGCTCGTGCCAGGCAGCAGTGCAAAAGCATACGTGTTTCTGTGGCAAGCCAACGACAAGGTTTCAAACATGTGAGTGCACCCTTTGGAAGCAACATTTATGGATCTTAAGCTGCATAGTGTGGAATTAATTACGCTGCAAGGAGTACAACGTGGAGCAATAAAATGGCCTTACAACCCTAGTCGCCTTTACTCTTCCATGTCCATAAAGTTTGTGTATGTGGGACCATATGAGATGGAGAATGTTAGATTGAACCTAAAGGGTCATGTTTAAATGCATACACCTTTTGTAGCTAGGCACATTGATGCATATGCAAAGAGAGCCTCCAAAACCACCAGATAGAAAGGGTTCATATCAAAAGAGGCATTAATGTGGTTTGAAACATCTTTCAAAACAAGCAGCCTTCGTACTATGAGGTAAAGCAAATTAAAGCTAGGCTCGAAGCACATCGGTTTAAAACCATAAGTTATCTTGGAGTAAAACCATGTGAAAACATTACAAGGAGCGCACATCCCATGGACCAAGGTGATGTTGCACATTTAAACCAAGGCGCAAAGTAATATAGTGTCTAAAACATATATAATTGGCGGATCGAAACCATATGGAAAACACATTTCAATTGGGCTTGAATATTTCCGCGGCGGACATAGTAATTAAACGTATACTTAAAGCATGGGGCGAAGTGTATCCTTTAGAGAAGATATAAAACATTTGCTCAAAAAAGCATTTTTCAACATCAAGTCCAACGTGCAATCTCTACGTGGAGCCAAATGAAATTTTTATATGCATACGTGGCGATCAAACCTTTCGACTAAAACGTAGAGCAAAACTATGCCCACACGTACAAATTGACGCAAACGTTTCAATGATAGATTTTCAAACTATGGTAAAACAGCTGGAGCGATTATAATTGACAGAAACGCAGAACTATGGAGGCATCACAAATGGACGATAGAGCAGTTTTAGTCCATGATTAAACATGTGGGACAGGTCTATTTATACAGCGGTAAACTTTGCGCAGAAATGACCATGGCACGTTGCATGGGTGCAGATGTTCATTGACGTGTATTATATAGCGGTCCAACCTCACAATAAAAGGTGGAACGGAGCTGCATGGACACGTTGGTCGACTCTACGTTGGAAACATGGCGCAGAACCATGTGAACACGTTGCCAATTGAGCGTTAATGCTTTTGACCGAAGTCTAGTCTTTGGAACACATGTTAAAAATATGAGCGAGACAATAAAACCACGATGGCGTGTATAATGCTGCAGCGCCATAACAGTAAAATCAAGAGCAGGATTGTAAAACAATACATTGAACGATGCCGATTCATGGTTTTAGGCATAGTTGCACTGTTGCAATTGAATTTAAACAATTCAACATGTTGGTAGAACATTATCGATCACGACTTCAACATCGATCCCATTATCATAAGAAGAAGCTCGACAATCACGACGAAGTAGAGTTAACAAGCTGGTAATTCATCTCTGTTTAGGTTTGTAACTCTGGTGTCTTGGGGAACGACTCCTACGAGGATGATACTCTTAACTTGGGTTTCACTGATGGCGCACAGGACATTCTTCTTAAACAAGCATGTCAGAAATCGATGATGTGTTTGCTGCATTTAGGCACATGTTTATCGTAGGCCCGTCTGTCCGTTATCAAAATTATACAGTTTCCATTTGAGAAATACATGCAATGCTAGTTTTAAACTATGTCGGATGGAGATTATTGATGCAGGTTCGTTAACCACCAGATTTTAGCTATGAACAAACTGTTAAATGGACAATGGGTGACAGAGCAGGTCCAGCTCACCACCGATGCCAAGTCAGACGACACACACGCTGGAGGAGGCAAATGTAACGCACGGCATGTCTGTCATATCTCAGCAGGCCATGATTTCAGGCCATGTGGAACAGGATGAAGGCTGGCGCATTCTAAAATTGGATGTTAAGTGACAGATTTTTCTGATCGAAAATTTCGCTGGCACACAGCTTTTCAGGAATTTTTCAGCTCTGCGCCCGACATGCAAGGATATGACAGCCGTTGCACCTCTCAACTCTGGCATGCAATGACCATGCTCGACGTGACCCGTTTTCATATGGAAAGAAGCTTGAAGCCCGTCGATTTGGTTTGTTAGCACGGCAAGTAAGAACTCTGAGAAAATGAACGTTCTCCATTTCATGAAAACCAATAGGTCGCACTATTCAGAGGTCGCTGGGTCGCAGCACTGAGGAATGGGTCGCAATGCGACTGTGCGACCTCTGCAAAGCCGCTTTTCACAGGGCAGCTCTAAATCGCATTTCCTCACATGGTTCTAGGTTGCATAAGCTCAGCAACGAGCCGGCAGCGCGGCCCCACTATGGTGCGACCCTGCAACTTCACTAAGGAGCAGCGCCCTCACCTTTATTCGTCATGACAACATGCAGACTCGTGAGCTCTTTTCCAAGAGTTGGGAACTATCGTTCGAAGGATCACTCCTCATAGTTAATAGATGACTTGTCATTTAATCATCACTCAGATCAACCCCATTTCGAAGGGGCGTTCCCTCATTAAGATCTTGGCGCAAAATTTTGAACATGGCGAAAGTATCATTAGAGCCCAGCATAGTTTTCGTTGTGGAGAAAACAAGCAGCATGTTACCCAAATCAACACTTCCGTTCAATTAGTATCTCTGATGACATAATGGTGGACATTGTTGGTTGGCATGAGGAACAAAGCATTTGCCAGCAAGCGAGAGAGTTGGTACACTGATGGCATATGTGTTAGTTATTCCTAGTCCCCTACTAAATCAAAAGCTGGGAACCAGGAATGCATCACATGAAGTGGGAGATGGCACAAGCAAAAGCCCTTTGCCTCATCAATGGGTTTTCACTACAAACATTCGGATCCCATAAGAACTTGATAAGGACCACGCTGCGACATAACATTTGACCACATAGGGGTCTAAATTCATTGTTTTCTCTTTTGCAAATTAATTAAAATGCCCTTAGCATTATTATTTTTCAATCTGTGACCTATGTTATTTTATTTGCAGGAAGAACCTTTGGTTTTGCACAAAGAGCAAAGGTTTTCCCTAGCAAACAACAAGACCTTTTCAAAACAAGTACATCCTCATGAATCTTCGAAGAAAGCACTTTAAGTTCGAAGAGCACCTGACCACGTCCTCCGAAAGAAGGCTACAAGTCGCAGATCTACCAAGGTCGCATATCTTCGTTTTTTCAGCCTTTTGCGACCCTGTGACCCAGCGACCTAGTCGCAAGGTCGCAAGGTCGCATATCTTCGTTTTTCCACCTTTTGCGACCCCGCGACCCAACGACCTAGCCGCAAGGTCGCAAGGTCGCATATCTTTGTTTTTCCACCTTTTGCGACCCTGCGACCCAGCGACCTAGTCGCAAGGTCGCAAGGTCGCATATCTTCATTTTTCCACCTCTTGCGACCCTGCGACCCAGCGACCTAGTCGCAAGGTCGCAAGGTCACATACCTTTAGTTTTTTCACCTTTGCGACCTCGTGACCCAGCGACCTAGTCGCAAGGTCGCAAGGTCGCATTCTCTCATTTTATTACAACTTGCGACCCCGCGACCCAGTCAGGTCGCAGGTCGCAACAACATCCAGGTCGCAGGTCGCAACGGCGGCTTAGGTCGCAGGTCGCAATAGCAGTCAGGTCGCAGGTTGCAACAGCGGCTCAGGTCGCAGGTCGCAACAGCGGCTCAGGTCACAGGTCGCAACAGTAGTCAGGTCACAGGTCGCAACAGCGGCTCAGGTTACAGGTCACAAAAAGGACTAGGTCGCAAGGCAGCCCAACGATCAGGAAGATGAAAGATCAAGGAAGCTCAAAGGGCAGTTTCTGCATTATAAATACTCCTACGGGAGCTTGTAACAGGGCTTTTTATTTTTGGGAGACTCAAGAGCTACATTGTATTGTATTGAGAGATCATATTCTTAAGCATATGAATACGAATACTTGTTAAAACCCCTTTGTCGGATGATGTGTTTTGCTGTGACAGCACTGTGTGTATTCCTTGAACAGTTTTCAGAACATCCTATGATTAATGAAACTACATTTTCAATGACATCATTTATGCATCATGTTTATCTATGTTTGTGTTAATTATGTTTAGTTTTTATCGCTTTCTAAATAGATGTTAATACCTTTGTCTATTAGAATTTTTTTTTATCTTTCAGGAAGTAAAAGGGAATCTTGCCATTAAGAACTATTTCTTCTGTGGTTAGATACCTTACAAGCATAACCCCAAAGACATGCCGTTAACTGCATCTCTTCGGGCTTATATGTTTTATTTATTCTCTTGCTACGCATAGTGTTGTGGACATGTTCAATGCATCAGTCATGTATTTCGTATCCTATGAATAAGTGTGTGTCCGCAGGTTCAATCAGGTTCTTTTGAGACCAGAAGGGAAGGCGTCTTAAGTGGTAGCCGGACCCACACCCCGGACAGGATCCCTACTCCAAACGGTTTAAGGTCTAATTGGGACTTTCTACCGGGGAGATCCCCTACTGTTGGCCGGACAAATTTTCCCGTCAACAGATTTGGCGCTAGAAGGAGGGCCTGAACCTCCGACCATATGGTTAACGAGAAGGAGGGGGCCAGATGACAAGCTGAGCCCTTAGAGCCTGCAGTTAATCTCATATCTATAATGGCTCGTTCCCAAATCATTCTCCCGAGATGTTTGTCGGAGTTTTATGAGCCTGTATACTATATCTCCGATGAACTTATGTATCACTTGTCCCAGTTAAAGTTTGATGGTGAAAATGGGGTGTCCATAACCCAACACTTTTCTGAGTTTTTTGACTTTCGTGAGTGCTATGAAATTGACGATGAGGGTTTGATTTGTTTTCTTTTTTTCCTCACTCTCGGAGGTCGTGTTAAGCAATGGTGCCGCACATTGCCGGAAGCTTCCATCCATTCGTTTGAACAACTCGCCCATAAATTACAACAAGCTTTCCACAGGTACAATCCTCATAATGTTGTAATAAAGTTACATGACATTAGAATGGAACCTCAGGAATCTCTAGGTGAGTTCTTTATCAGATTCATTCATTATTGTTTTGAGTTCCCTGAGAGGGATGTTGATTGGAAATATTTAAGTGAGCAGTTCAAATATGTGAGTCTCGCCTCCAAGGAGAGTGTTGCTTTTGGTGATATTCTTACCTCTCCTCCTGAGTTGTCTAAGAGTGGAGTTGTGACCTTGGAAGTCCTGAGCAAGGATAGACACTGGCAGAAGGATAAAGCCTATTGCACCACCTTTGAGTCTTTCACATACCATGTCGAATCTGAACACCCTAGTGGATCATTATCTCTTTTGACTCATGAAACCTACCCCGAGCCCACTCGATGTCTCCCTAGACTTAGTTCTAAATCTGGTTCACATTCGGATTATGAATCTGGTTCACATTTGGATGATGAATCTAGTCCACATTCGGATTATGAATCTGGTTCATATTTGGATTATGAATCTGGTTCAGATTCGGATGATGAATCTGGTTCACATTCGGATTATGAATCTGGTTCACATTCGGACTATGAATCTAGTTCACATACGGATCATGAATCGACTCCTACCCCGCATAAAGTTGATTCCCTTACAAGGTCTGCCAGATCATCGTTTTCTCTGAATGACACGGATGCGCGTGTTGAAAATCCTTGTAGGGTTAACACCCCTGCGACTCAATATTTTCGTTCATTGTTCCCTAGTTTTTTTCTTGATCCCGCCACACCAGTAAATTTGTCTAGACATTCAGAGTTTTCTTATATTGGTATTGGTGAAAGTCATAAGCACGCAGGTGGTGTTTCACAATCTCAGTCCCAAATCGATGAATCTTTTAAATCTGATTTTTCCCACTTGGGATCTTTAGATAGCCATAGGAGCGATTCCCCGTCTGAACAATTTCAAGATGTCCCCGTTATCGATCCATCCCAGTTGGTAAACCCCAGGGAGCCTAACTTTCAAGGTACCGAACTTGACCAAACCGATGGTTGCAGCGATCACTCCTTATCTGAAAACATATTCAATCATACCACTGACGATCGTCACTCAAATCTCTTTGCTGACCATCCAAAGACACCTGAATTCGATGATCTTCTTTGGGAAGATTCAAGGACCCACCAGAAAATCGAAACGCGTCAGCCTCTGCCGAATGTTTCTGAAATGACAATTCCGCAGTACCATGCTCCTTCCAGCATAAACGCGTCGAATTCACCCCATCCTGGCAAATCTGGAGAATCCGACCATTTGGATTATCAATCTGTCAGTGCGCAAACATTCGACCAAATTGATACAAAGCCCACTGACATCTTTCCAATCACTACAACTGACGATCACGCCCATTCGCCTATTTATCTTGCTAAGCAATCGACGTTGGGAAACCCCCCGCTCGAAGGTCTGGATTTTGTTCAAAACGGAAAGGAATTGCGGCCCCCACTAAAAGTGGGTTCGGATCCTCAAATCTTCGACCAAATCCAAGAACAACCCCGAACTAGGGTTTTCGGAACTAGGGTTTCTACGCTTGGATGCGCATGCATCTATAATTCGCCTGGAACTTGCTTATTATTTCCATTCCATAAAATTGATGATCCTCACTACCATAATGAGCATGCTGGTTCGTTCGACCAACCCCATCTAGTGAATGTGCTTGCAAATAGGAATTGGCTTACCCATCACCCCTCAGATCCAGGATCGTGCGTGAATGATTTTGTGTCATTTATCAATAAGGTTGAGTTTCAAGAACATATTGTTGTGTATCAAGATGAGAGTGGGATTCAGCCTGCACCACATATTCTGGCATGTTCTTTGATAAGTATCTATGATCGTCTTGCCGTTGCACCTGCTCCTCAGGTAAGTTTTGTTGCTACTGCACGTTTTTGGATACTGGCTCTGATCCTGATCCTTGTTGTTGTTGCAGGATGCAAATTACTGCGGTGGCTGCATTGGAAAACTGATTTTACATAACCTGACCGCATCATTGGTTAAACTAGGGTTTAGGTGTAGGCTAGCTAGGACCTACAATAAAATTATTTTAGTTTAAAGTTAATTAGGTCTACTTGCCAAATTTTTACTTCATAGTTTAAAAGTGTGCTGTTGTCTTGTTTACGATTAATATTTTAGGCATCATCATGTTACAAGTAGTTTCCTGTCATTTCCTTTTTAGTTACTTGTTGTTGCATGAATAATCACTACTTGTATTTGCACTTACTGCTGGATTGATCGTTCTCACACATGGCATTACATTGCATCCTGAGCCTCGCCTTTTACATTGCGTCGTACTCTCTCTTCCTCACATCGTTTCCGTCATGTCGCCTGCCACTGCACTGGCCCTCATTACAACCCTATCACCTTGCAGTCTTGTTTTGCCCCGATTGCTGAAGCAGTAACTCCATTGTTTGCGTGAGGTTGTGGTGGCTATCTCAAGAGGCAGCTCTCTTAGGACAAGTCATTGAAGTCGCATTCTCAACAAGATGCCTATGAGTCTAAAATTATTTAGCCTGGGAGATATGAGCCGGTTGATTGTGGGAGACCTAATGAGTTTGAAATGGCCCATACTCGTAAGTCTAAACTTTGTGCCCAGCATAGTCTTGGACATTTTAATGATTTGTCTGCACGCTTCGCCTATTGTGGTGAATGGGATGTGAAGGTTCGGCACAAGGGCAAACCCAAATCAGGATATCTTTCAGTTTCTGTAACACGAGAAACAACCTCTCTTGCTTGTAAAATAAGTCGGGATCCCTCATCCGCCCGTGAAAATGAGTGCCATGAGCACATGAAAATAAGTGCCACGAGCACATGAAAATAAGTGCTGTAAGCACATGAAACAAATAAGGGTAAAGGATTGAGAAAGGCTTCCTGCGCAGAGAGGTAATGCAACGACTCCGCCGGGGTACTGACCAGGCTCGCTGGCAGCGGAGCAACGTTTGTGATTTCTTGAAGTGACTTCACCGGGGTACTGTCCAGGCCTGCTGGCAGCGGAGCAACACCAGAAGCTTACTTTAAAAACCCTGAGAATAATAAACCCAGTGCCTTGCTCTTCACATCATCAACAAGCTACTGGCATCTGTGAGCTTTCTTTTTGATGTGTTTCTGATTAGCGGGACTTAGTTGAGGCACAAGGATTAGGCATACCTATAAGGGGCCAAAGTAATACAAAGGGTACCCGTGGTACTGGTTCAATATTCCCTTGCATCATTATCCGGACTCAGACTATTGTGGTGATATTGACAGAGATGCTGGATTCTACCAGTGGTTCGCCATTTGTTGTAGCCGCTACAACACCACCCAAAATTTTGGGTATATCTAAAATTTCGGGTTCCCCCTCTGCTCGCTTAGGTGTTAAAGTCTTCCACCCGACCTGCAATCAACTACATCCCAGCGACCTATCCCCAACCCCTCATGAGTTGTCTCACCATCATGATCAAATGTCGCTGTTGCAATCACGCCATATGTGGGAAGGATCATCCAGCGTACGCCTGAACACTCTTGTCGCAGTCGCGCCATGTGTAATGAGATTTCCATGCATATGTTTGAATGAGAACCTTATGTGTATTGACGAGTAAAATCCCTCCTGCTGTGGGTCATTAAGCTATTGTTTGAATACTTCTCTTAGGCTTGTTAGTTTCATATGTTTTATCTGTGATCACCATTATCAAAGAATAATTATGATGTCGTTATGTTCCACACAGGTTGACCCCCACGGGTGACAAAATCCTCAGTCATGTCACGACATCAAGGGAAATAAAATTGGGCTCAACGACGAGGTCAAAGCTGCGGAGCAGGGGAGGAGCAAGAGAAAACGATTAGTACTATTAAAAGGGGGATAGTGCGATACATGTTGATCAGAGAGAACCTTCTATGTCACTGATGCAAAAGATTTCTTCACTAGTGCGCACCAGATGCTTTAAAGCGCTCTATTGGAAATGTCCAGATCTTGCATCATACCATCTCAATGTCGGTGGGCGCACACAAAGAAGCATGTTTCGCCACTTCGATGAATCTAGCCTGAAGTATAGCCCGGTGAGCATATCCGACTTAGGAGATTTCCCTACGAAATGAAAATCTCATTCAAAGCGTGCTCGTGCCAGGCAGTAGTGCAAAAGCATATGTGTTTCTGTGGAAAGCCAACGACAAGGTTTCAAACATGTGAGCGCACCCTTTGGAAGCAACATTTATGGATCTTAAGCTGCATAGTGTGGAATTAATTACGCTGCAAGGAGTACAACGTGGAGCAATAAAATGGCCTTACAACCCTAGTCGCCTTTACTCTTCCATGTCCATAAATTTTGTGTATGTGGGACCATATGAGATGGAAAATGTTAGATTGAACCTAAAGGGTCATGTTTAAATGCATACACCTTTTGTAGCTAGGCGCATTGATGCATATGCAAAGAGAGCCTCCAAAACCACCAGATAGAAAGGGTTCATATCAAAAGAGGCATTAATGTGGTTTGAAACATCTTTCAAAACAAGCAGCCTTCGTACTATGAGGTAAAGAAAATTAAAGCTAGGCTTGAAGCACATCGGTTTAAAACCATAAGTTATCTTGGAGTAAAACCATGTGAAAACATTACAAGGAGCGCACATCCCATGGACCAAGGTGATGTTGCACATTTAAACCAAGGTGCAAAGTAATATAGTGTCTAAAACATATATAATTGGCGGATCGAAACCATATGGAAAACACATTTCAATTGGGCTTGAATATTTCTGCGGCGGACATAGTAATTAAACGTATACTTAAAGCATGGGGCGAAGTGTATCCTTTAGAGAAGATATAAAACATTTTCTCAAAAAAGCGTTTTTCAACATCAAGTCCAACGTGCAATTTCTACGTGGAGCCAAATGAAATTTTTATATGCATACGTGGCGGTCAAAACTTTCGACTAAAACGTAGAGAAAAACTATGCCCACACGTACAAATTGACGCAAACGTTTCAATGATGGATTTTCAAACTATGGTAAAACAGCTAGAGCGATTATAATCGACAGAAACACAGCACTATGGAGGCATCACAAATGGACAATAGAGCAGTTCTAGTCCATGATTAAACATGTGGGACAGGTCTATTTATACAGCGGTCAACTTTGCGCAGAAATGACCATGGCACGTTGCATGGGTGCAGATGTTCGTTGACGTGTATTATATAGCGGTCCAACCTCACAATAAAAGGTGGAACGGAGTTGCATGGACATGTTGGTAGACTCTACGTTGGAAACATGGCGCAGAACCATGTGAACACGTTGCCAATTGAGCGTTAATGCTTTTGACCGAAGTCTAGTCTTTGGAACGCATGTTAAAAATACGAGCGAGATAATAAAACTACGATGGCGTGTATAATGCTGCAGCGCCATAACAGTAAAATCAAGAGCAGGATTGTAAAACAATACGTTGAACGATGCCGAGTCATGGTTTTAGGCACAGTTGCACTGTTGCAATTGAATTTAAACAATTCAACATGTAGGTAGAACATTATCGATCATGACTTCAACATCGATCCCATTATCATAAGAAGAAGCTCGATGATCATGACGAAGTAGAGTTAACAAGCTGGTAATTCATCTCTATTTAGGTTTGTAACTCCGGTGTCTTGGGGAGCGACTCCTACGAGGATGATACTCTTGACTTGGGTTTCACTGATGGCGCACAGGACATTCTTTTTAGACAAGCATGTCAGAAATCGATGATGTGTTTGCTGCATTTAGGCACATGTTTATCGTAGGCCCGTCTGTCCGTTATCAAAATTATACAGTTTCCATTTGAGAAATACATGCAACGCTAGTTTTAAACTATGTCGGATGGAGATTATTGATGCAGGTTAGTTAACCACCGGATTTTAGCTATGAACAAACTGTTAAATGGACAATGGGTGACAAACGTTGGCTCACCGATGCCAAGTCAGACGGCTTTCGCAGGAGGAGGGCAAATACGCGCCAGCGTATGACCATATCTTGGCAGGCGTGATTCCGAATATGCGAAGAAGCAGCGAGGATGAAGCTGGCGCATTCTAAAAGTGGATGTTAAATGACATAATGTTGATCAATGTCGGTAACTACGACTTTCCAGGAATAGATTGACTGCGCCCAGGCATGCGAGGATATGGCAGCCATTGCGCTCACTCTGGCATGTAATGACCATGTGCTTTTCGGCGGCAAAGCGGTTTTCATGGAAAGGCGAACACTCCGATTTGGTTTGTTAACAGGCAGTAAACAGAAAATAGGCGTTCTCCATTTCATGAAAACCAATAGGTCGCACTATTCAGAGGTCGCTGGGTCGCAGCACTGAGGAATGGGTCGCAATGCGACTGTGCGACCTCTGCAAAGCCGCTTTTCACAGGACAGCTCTGAATCGCATTTCCTCACATGTTGCTGGGTGTGACCCAGCAGCACGGCCCCACTACAGTGTGACCCTACAACTTCACTAAGGAGCAGTGCCCTCACCTTTATTCGTCATGACAGCATGCAGACTCGTGAGCTCTTTTCCAAGAGTTGGGAACTATCGTTCGAAGGATCACTCCTCATAGTTAACAGATGACTTGTCATTTAATCATCGCTCAGATCAACCCCATTTCGAAGGGGCGTTCCCTCATTAAGATCTTGGCACAAACTTTCGAACATGGCGAAAGTATCATTAGAGCCCAGCACAGTTTTCGTTGTGGAGAACACAAGCAGCATGTTACCCAAATCAACACTTCCATTCAATTAGTATCTCCGATGACATAATGGTGGACGTTTTTGGTTGGTATGAGAGTTGGTACACTGATGGCATATGTGTTATTTATTCCTAGTCCCCTACTAAATCAAAAGTTGGGAACCAGGAACGCATCACATGCAGTGGGAGATGGCACAAGCAAAAGCCCTTTGCCTCATCAATGGGTTTTCACTACAAACATTCGGATCCCATAAGAACTTGATAAGGACCACGCTGAAACATAACATTTGACCACACAGGGATCTAAATTCATTGTTTTCTCTTTTGCAAATTAATTAAAATGCCCCTAGCATTATTATTTTTCAATCTGTGACCTATGTTATTTTATTTGCAGGAAGAACCTTTGGTTTTGCACAAAGAGCAAAGTTTTTCCCCAGCAAACAGCGGGACCTTTTCAAAACAAGTACATCCTCAGGAATCTTCGAAGAAAGCACTTTAAGTTCGAAGAGCACCTGACCACGTCCTCCGAAAGAAGGCTACAAGTCGCAGATCTACCAAGGTCGCATATCTTCGTTTTTTCAGCCTTTTGCGACCCTGCGACCCAGCGACCTAGTCGCAAGGTCGCAAGGTCACATATCTTCGTTTTTCCACCTTTTGCGACCCCGCGACCCAGCGACCTAGTCGCAAGGTCACAAGGTCGCATATCTTCGTTTTTCCACCTTTTGCGACCCCGCGACCCAGCGACCTAGTCGCAAGGTTGCAAGGTCGCATATCTTCATTTTTCCACCTCTTGTGACCCTGCGATGCAGCGACCTAGTCGCAAGGTCGCAAGGTCGCATACCTTCGGTTTTTTCACCTTTGCGACCTCGCGACCCAGTGACCTAGTCGCAAGGTCGCAAGGTCGCATTCTCTCATTTTATTACAACTTGAGACCCCGCGACCCAGTCAGGTCACAGGTCGCAACAACATCCAGGTCGCAGGTCGCAACGGTGGCTCAGGTCGCAGGTCGCAACAGGAGTCAGGTCGCAGGTTGCAACAGCGGCTCAGGTCGTAGGTCGCAAAAAGGACTAGGTCGCAAGGCAGCCCAACGGTCAGGAAGATGAAAGATCAAGGAAGCTCGAAGGGCAGTTTCTGCATTATAAATACTCCTACGGGAGCTTGTAACAGGGATTTTTCTTTTTGGGAGACTGAAGAGATACATTGTATTGTATTGAGAGATCATATTCTTAAGCATATGAATACGAATACTTGTTAAAACCCCTTTGTCGGATGATGTGTTTTGCTGTGACAGCACTGTGTGTATTCCTTGAACAGTTTTCAGAACATCCTATGATTAATGAAACTACATTTTCAATGACATCATTTATGCATCATTTTTATCTATGTTTGTGTTAATGATGTTTAGTTTTTATCGCTTTCTAAATAGATGTTAATATCTTTGTCTATTAGCATTATGTTTTATCTTTCAGGAAGTAAAGGGGAATCTTTCCATTAAGAACTATTTCTTCTGTGGTTAGATACCTTACGAGCATAACCCCAAAGACATGCCGTTAACTGCATCTCTTCGGGCGTACATGTTTTATTTATTCTCTTGCTACGCATAGTGTTGTGGACATGTTCAATGCATCAGTCATGTATTTCGTATCCTATGAATAAGTGTTTGTCCGCAGGTTCAATCAGGTTCTTTTGAGACCAGAAGGGAAGGCGTCTTAAGTGGTAGCCGGACCCACACCCCGGACGGGATCCCTACTCCAAACGGTTTAAGGTCTAATTGGGACTTTCTACCGGGGATATCCCCTACTGTTGGCCGGACAAATTTTCCCGTCAACACCTCCCAAGTGGACTCCTCCTTCAACAAATAGTATGCATAAGAATGCATGAAAGGAGAATCCATAAATGTTGCATATAGGTGTCTCCCCTTGTGCTTGTGAACCCAAGCCAAGAAGATAAAGATATATTAAGGAATGCTGCCATCCATTAATCCATCAACCTCATCTCCTACATGCCTCCAAGGTCCATCACTTGTGAAGTGGTTTTGGAAACACTTCGACATGTAATCCCAACTCTGAAGTGACAGCGTTGCTTACATGTGGAGTAGGGACACTATCATCTCAAAGCTCAATTCTTTGACATGGATCTTGTCAAAGACTCTACTCACCATGTTGCTACATATTTAGTGTTCCTCCCATGAAGAAGGTACTGCTTGGGCATCTAAGACCAAGGAGAAATCCCCTTTCACTATGCTAGTGCCTCCTCCTGCTCCTGCAACATTTGAATAAAATTTGAGCAACAAGAATGTTTGCTGCTCCTCCATACTCCCACCATAAAAAATATGTGAAGGTGGCATAATGAGTGGTAAGAAGAATTCCATCTCATCATAATGCACCCATGCTCCTCTCTTCCCCATGGTGTAAGTATCCTTCCAATTCTTCTCCTTCTCCAAACCCCACGAAAAGGGATAGGTCTTATGCCAGCCAAACTCTCTCAAGAGTAGCCAACGTAGCATTGCCTCTTGCTACCTTGTATCATAATTTTTCAAAAGTATCACCATCCTCTTACCTCTCATCCACATCCACTCAACTCCTTGTGGATGTCCCCCTTCATCCTGCATCTTGGTATCCTCCCAACAAGGGCTACCATCTTCCCAAAATAGATTTTGGCCTTTGCATTTCATGGGACATTGAAATGCAATCTCTTCCATGAAAAAAAGTTCTAAAACCCAACCTCAATGGTGGTACATAGCATATCAATGATGTACAAGTATTATGGCACAATGTAGTGAGAATTTCCTACTCTAGACAATCAACATATAATGATGTACAATCCTCCATAAGAAATGAAAACTTAGGCATACCTTGGAGAGTTTCAGAAGAATCTTTTGTTGCTGCAAGAATATCTTCCTAAATAGTGCTAGATGCCTCAATAGTTAGAGATGAAGGTTTCTTATCCATCACTATGACAGTGCTGGTATGTGCCTCTGCAACTGGTGGTGAGGGCTCCTCCCTCTTTTGACCAAATCTCCTGATCAATATTTGAGAAAAAACAGCAAGAGTATAAACCCTTACATGGTCCCAATGGCTGTACCACCAAGTATTTACTTCACCCTCAAGGTGAAGCGCTGAAATTTCTACAGCCTCTCTGTCTACTATAGGATGTAGTAGGAAGAAAGCCTCTAGCTTCTTCACCCAAACCTCTACTGCACAAGTGAGTGATCCATCGAAGGTGGAGAATAGGAATCTATTGCCTCTCATCATCCCATAGTTGTGTGGTATTCTCTCTTCTTTCTACTGAATACATTGTGGAAAATATAGAGTCTCTTGGAATGCTCTAAGGTTTGTTCTGTACTTAGCAAGATACTCATAATTTCGAATTCCCAGTGTTTCTCATGCTCCATTTCTCCTCCTTGGTGAGAGTAGGAAGTGCATGGTCCTTCCTCTCCTCTTTCTTCAGTTTTCTCAACCTCCTTGGAGAGGCCTTTGCTGGATCAAAAAAATAATGAGATTAATCTCATCCTTTGCATCATCTTGATCTCTTCTGACTCTGCAATTCAAAATTCCATAGGCTGGGCTTCGAAGCTCTGATACCACTGTAATATTCCTTTTTGGAATTTTTGGGAAAATTTCCAATGGGGACGCTGTATAAGGAAGCCAGTGTAAGAATAAGTTGAACCGAGACTTGGATCCCTTTGTTTACCATTCATACATTACTCTTTCAGGATATGATCTCAAAGAAATAACCTTAAGGAGGTTATTCAGATCCTCCAAACCTGTATATCCCAAACAATGCTCAAAGGGAAGAGCTATAGAAATACATAACTTCTACAAGTAGCAGCAATGAAATATCAATACATATGGAGAAATAAGAGTGAATAGCCATTATATTATGTGCAAATATCAATATATATACAATATCTTGAGGAAAAACCTCTCAAGCTAGGCCAAATCAGCCCCAAGAAAAATGTACATGCAACAATGAAAGTACACAGCTACACAACCTAGCAACAAGCTATGACTGCGCAGTATATAGTGATAAATGACTGTAAAATGGTATAGATACAATGATATAGCAATGATAGGCTAAAATAAAGTGGGGGAGAAAGATCTCAACCCAGAAAACAATACTACAACAATACCCTAAAGGATTGGCCAAAATACACTAAATGGAAAAATGCTGGAGTTGCTGGGTAGCAGCAGCAACTCAATAAAAATACAAATGGGGAAGGATGGGAAATGCTACAAAAAATGTAGAAACCTCCTCCATTGATATTCTAAGTGAAAGGCTACTCCCTTCACTGAATATTACACCCTCCAATCCACAGTGTGAACCCCTCCTGCAAGTGCCCACTGAAAACAACACAGTAGGAAGAAGAGACTGCGCTGTGAATGAGATGAAACACCTGGCCCAATACCAAAATCTGCAATAAAGCTCTGGGATATTCCTCACTAATCTCCAGAGAAATAATGAGCTCCTCCTCTGCAAAACTAGCTCCGTAAGTGGGTGATGATGAATCCTCACTGCAACCCCCAGCAACTCGATGTTTCTGCCAAGCTAGAAAACGTTGTAGCTAAAGATGGTTACCTTGGCCTCAAGCCTGGATGTGAGGAGAATGAATATTAGGTCATCCAAAGCTTCCCAATTAAGTAGAGGAAACTTCTAAATAGAAATCTCTCTTGTGCTATGCAGCACAAGCTAACCCAATTGCACAACTGGAGAGAGCAGAGAAAAATCGAATTCTTCAACATAATGAGCAATGGCTCTCCTTCCCTCTTTTATGCCAAGAGGAGGCTTCCTTGCCATTGACCCCACCCATTAGGGTTTCTCTCATCCAATAATATTCCTCCTATGAAAATTGCATTTTCCCACTTGGTGACTCACTCCCTCCATGCACCGCTATTTGACTTGGTCAAACTAGACCTAGTATTCTAGTATTTTCCCCTTTTCACACTAGGAGATGACAAATTAGCCACTTAAGTGACCCCTTTGCAAATTTGGAGTGTTTATTATGCTTATTCATGGGACCCCTTACCCATTTTATTCTTTTTATTAATAGGAAAGAAAAATTAATGTTCTAATTAACTTAATGAAAATTTTGGAACATTACAGATCTTCTTCCCCAGCCTTAAACAACTGTCATGCACCAAGGCCAGCACTTGGTGCACACAAATGGTATTCATGATACTTTTCCAAAAATGTGGCACATAAAGCATGTTGAGTATCCTTGACTGTTGGATACCCTTTACCCATTTCATCGGCTCCAATCGCGTGACTCCGTCTGGGTATGCCTATGGGTGTAGGTACCTACTGGTTCAAATTTCAAGTACTTTCTTCGGTCATTAAAATCTCAATCATCCATTCTAAGCTGAGGTACCTTGGCCAAAATTTTCCTTCCATCATCACCTCATCTGGAATCAAAGGTGTAAATACCTTGTTTTTTACTGCTTCAAGATCTTTCATCGACTCCTTAGCCTCTGGCTTCTAGGGAAGAATATAAAGAGACAGTATTGAGAGAGGGAAAAATCAATCAACATCAATTTCCTCTAGTTCTTCTTATTCTACTACTTCTTATTCCTCTGATTCGATCTCCACAGCTTTTCCCTTCTACTATTCCTAAGCACCCTTACTCTGTTGTTCCTTTGTAATTTTATTTTGGGGCGAGGATCACAAATTTGGTTTCTTAGGCTTAGTGGACAGTGATGTGCCCACAGTCTTCTATTCTCTAGGAGACCTCAGACATGTGGTGGTTACTAGCAGTATGGTCATCATTGTGTGATCGACTCCTGGAAAGAATATGTGTCTAAGCCTGTCTTTGATCAAGGTTTCTCTAGCTTCCTCGAAACTATACTATGACATGCAATAGCTTTCTCGACACTCTTGCATAAAACAATTCTCTCTTCTAACACATGGAATGCAAAGTGTTTGAATTGGATCCAAGATCCTTGATTTATATAAAATTTCAAATTCGAACCTCGTCATCACACATATATGCTCCTCATAAATGTCGATTTGGCAACGAATTTGGTGAGATATTCCCATTAATTACATTTGACCCACTCCTTCTAATGGTCAGGTTGTTGTCTAATTAATTTTTACTGCTCCAACGGTCATGATTTAGACGAACTCCATGAGACTCACCTCTTTAGGGAAGTCTTGCCTCACTAGGAGAAATAACCTCCAAATGTGCTCGCAATCCATCTTCTGTGTGGTACTCCGACTGCGATGAATCCATCCTTCACCATATTTTGACTTCTTCGGAGCATCTTCGTATTTGTAGATCTCCTCCCCCAACACAAGCTTGTTGGTTGGGTCTGTCTAATCTATCTAAACCAATGTCCTTGGCTCCTTGGTAATGCGAAGTACCCTTTATTTCCTTTCCTGAAGCACCTCATTAATAAATTCCCATCCATCCATGAAGCTATATGTCAACAAGAACCCTTCTACCATCTCATGCCAATCTTTTGTTCCATGGCACAAATATGTTTCAAGATACCATTGCTGAGGTATCGTCTCCAAAGAATGAAAGATCATGTGTACCCATTTTGGTTGAGGTTATGCTCCTCAAGTTGTGGTCTAGCAAGCTAAACGTTCACATGGATCCTTCTGGCCATCATACTTCTCTGCAATTCTTGTGTCAACCTAACCAAACCTAAACCTTATCAATTTTCAAAATTTCGGCCAACCTCTTAGACCTTCTATGTGCATGCCTCACCATCGGGCTAGAATGGACCTTAATGCAAAGTCCGGAGTCTCATACCTTTGTTCCTTCGGTACTTTCCGCTGAAATTCCTTCAAGAACAAGACAACATTCCCCGTCCAATAATAAAAGGTCAAGTTGTGCACTTCTGACTTGACACAACGTAGATATTTTATAACCTTTTTACAAAGCTTCGTGGTTACTTCATGCAATATATTATGTGAGTTCCCCAACTATTCATCGAAATCAAACACAAATGAACTATCATGCTCCCAACATATTCTTCCATCTACTATGGGATTAATCCAATATTCACCTTGCACAGTCATCTGATAAATTTTATTAATCACAACATATCCATGCACATGTTGGACAGGCTCTGTATAGCGCACACCTTCAGCAAGATCTAATGGCACAAAAACTAGGGAACCATACTTTTGAAACACCATTTGCCTATTCTTTAGGTTTATTATAGCATCCATATCATATGCCCAATGAAATAATAATAACGCATGGTAAGGATTACAATCATCAAAAATCTCATTCACCTCAAAGTCAACCAACAGACTTGTGACATCAATATCTACATTGACTCCCTACAAACGCCTTATAGGGATGATCTTCTATTGATTTTCCATCCTTAGCTGAATAGGTGACCATTGCAACTTCAACTTTCCAATCTTCTCCCATGACTGTTTTGGTATAAAATTAGCATCGGATCTTAGATCCATGCTGTCTTGATCCATCTCATAGTCTCTGACCTGCACAATTAATGACATCTCCTGGCCAGTTCTCTTTTTATTCTTGTGCACTTTTTTTACTGCGCGTTTTTCCATCTGCAACTCTTCTTTACCAACGCAGTTATCAAGCAGCTCATGCAATCCTTCTACAACCCTCTGGTAGCTTAACAACTTCATGCATGTATGTAGGAAAGATGCTAGGATTGACAAATCAGATTCCTTCACTTCAACATTCTCTTCAGGCTTATTTTCTACCAAGAAAAACTGTCTCTACAAATTTGATATCACAGCCTTAGGAGTCGTAAACAATTTCTTCGTTGTCATGAACATCTCCTTTTCGCATTGTACATCAAAACAATGAGCCTTATCTTCAACCTTCCTTACCCATGTCTATGGCATAGACCTCTTCTTATCTATGTGGTTTCCTCTAGTATTCAAACCAATGTGCATTACTATATTAATACTTGGATCTCTTTAACACAGTTCAACCTTCATAATTTGTATGTTCTGCGCTGGTTGCTGGTTGTGATTCTCCTGAATTTTAGCTAACAAAATGAGACAATATTCTATTTCATGACCAAAATCCTGAGAATACTTATAGGACACAACATTAACATTCTATAAATCTCAAGCAAAGTATCCAGGCTGTCCATAGTTATAACATACAATATGTCCTCTTCCCCGACCAACACTCCCTCCTTGGCTGCACCCTCGGCCTTGAAATTATCCTTACGTAGTTGGTGAACCCATAGCCTTGTGACATTATACTTACATTTGATATGTGCCCAGACTATTCTGCAACATTAGCTCATAGCTCCTACAATGTTTTTCATCGTGCCCAATCGAAGTACAGAAGTTGAAAAATAATTTCTTCGGTGATCTAACCAAATTTTGCAATAAGTGACAAAAATTTGTGGAATGTTGGTATTAAACTTCGCATATACTACACAATATATTAGGCCTTGCACTTGGCCCTCCACTTGATCCAGGTTTTAACGGATTCGGCATCCCAACACCCACATAGTCTCTAAAAACAGGTCACTGTTCCTTGTAGTGACCTTCAACCTTGCACTTGATACACTATACTTTTGTGCTTCCATTCTTTAGATCCTAGAGCTCCATGTACAAAATTTCCAACTTAGTTTGAATTTTCTGCACCCTTATGCTTGCATCAGCTACTAGTGAAGCCTCCAACTTCATCGTGGTCTCTCTAGTGCTTCAGCCTGAGTTGTGATCTTCTATTGTGACAATGGAAATCTGAGATGTAGCAATAGCGAAATAATAAACCATTATTTATGTTGTTCGTCCAAGATATTAAAGCTAATCTGACTCAAAAAAGTCTTAAATCTTTGAGCTACCTCCCACACAGTATTAGTAGTCAGTTTCTTAATCTCTTTGATCTCAATGATGCACTGGGATTACGACTTCAGTTTCTTAAATTCAGTGCTGAGCGCAGTCTTTTTTTCAGCCAATGAAGCATTCACATTCATTTTAACAAACTTCATGTACTAGGACAATTCTCGATCTTGCAGCGGAGTAACCAAATGTGCTTTCTTCATATCTTCATCTATAACATTCTGCAAACTCCATATCGCTTCTAATATAGACCAAATTTTTTGAGGGTCATCTGTCCCCTTGAACACGGGAATCTTCAGGGGTTGGACCATGGTGAATGGGGGAGGTGGAGCTGGAGGGATAGAATGGGATGGAGTGATGATGGGGTTGGAAGGTTGGTGAATTTCCTCAACTCTTTGTTGACTTTCAGATCTCAATGACAAAATTCACGGAGTAGTAGGATTGCTTTCTACTTTGTCATATTTAAACAATGGTCTATTTAGTTTCAATGTATGTACCCCAACATATTATGAATCGCTTACCACTTCATGTAGCACCAGGTCATTTGTCTTCAACCATCAATCTGAGCACAATCGCATTATACCCTTTTCACACAATAGAATTTTAATCCACAACTTCAACGAATTCATGTACTTACCTCGAAGGCCTTTGAAAAATTTGTGCTCTGCTTCACTATAGGACAGAAATGTATCAATAAATAACTTAGTAATGAATCCTCCAAGGATACTATGAATCAGTCAATCAACAGATATCACGATCTTTTTATCAGTATTTTTTAGCTTCTCAATCATATCTAGGGTCCACAAAGTAGGTTTATTATTATAGTACCACATTTATGTGGCTAGCCTTGAGATACACTCGCGCATCTCACTAGAAAATGATGCAAATAAAAGCTCGTACTGATCTGTATAGACATTATTTTGTAACCAGTGTTCAATAGAGATATGTGAATTTATTCTTTCTTATGTAGCAAACAAACGTTCCTTCAGATCTATCTAATCTTCGATCTTTTTCTTAGATGGATGCCACTTCCAATTATCTCTCAGTCAGACCTTTGTTCAGACCACAGAACCATTTCTTGGCTTTATGGGGCACTAACAAGTTGTGCGCCAATTTGGAGAAATGCACTTTTGGCATGAACCAGGTTCAATATTTGGAATACATCACAGGGTGCATGTGGACCCTGCCATGATCCAAGTCATTTGGGATTGGCCAACCCTGATCACTCTAACAGAGCTCTGTAACTTTCTGAGTCTTGCCAATTTCTACTACAAGTTCATGTTGGGGTTCTCTCAAGTCATTTGGCCTTTTATTCAAGTCACCAAAGCGGATTAAAAGGAAAATTATTTTGGTCTATATCACAACAGCAGGCATTCGTAGAGTTGAAGGATCGCCTATGTTCTACACGAGTGCTCACATTACTAGACTTGCAATAACCATTTGAGATAGAGATAGATGCCTCTAGCTATAATATTGGGGCAGTTCTTACTCAGCAGGGGCATCCAATAGCCGCATGTCAGTGAGACACTTTCAGAAATAGTTCGGAAGTATCCCACCTATGAAAAAGATATGAATTCCATTTTCTAGGCTTCCTTATAATGCAAGCATTACATTTTGGGGAAGGAAACGGTCATCCACACAGATCACTAACCCCTGCAGTTCATGCAGACACAAGGGAAGTTGCAGAATGATCACCATCAAAAATGATCCACATACCTGCAATGGTTCCATTTGAAAATAAAGTACAGAAATAGCAACACCAATAATGTTGTGTACTTCCTCATCTGATCGTCGATCATGGCAGTAACCACTGTGCTTGACTCTTGTGGGCACAAGACTTCGAGTTGTTCACATCTCTACAAAAGCGATCCAAAATTCAACAACACATACCAGACGCTCATGGAAGGTAAGAAAGTTCCAAATTTTCACCTCCATGATACACTGTTATGCCACCTAGGACAACTTTATGTTCCTTCAAGAAAGCATGCCAAGATGATTTTGGATGCACACTACATTTGAGTCACTAGATATTTCAGGGTCGAGAAAAAAGTGGCATTTTTGCAGAAGTATATAATGGTCGAACCTTCAATAGGATGTTTGGAATTACATCAAATCTTGCACTGCTTGTTCCATTTCCAAATCAACCATCAAAATTCAAGGCCTATATACTTCATTTCCTACCCCTATTCGACCTTGGGAATCCATCTCCATGGATTACATGTCAGGCTTTCCTTCTACCAAGCATGGCAATGACTGTGTTTTTTTTGTCATCACTAGATTCTCTAATATGGCCATTATGGCAGCCAACAAGAAGAATATCACATCAAAAGCCATGACTAACCTCTTCTTTGAACGAGTGTGGGTACACTTTTGGATCCCGTAGTCTATTATCTCAGATCGGGACAGTAGATTCCTCAGTACATTTTGGTCAATTATCTAGTTGATGTTGGATGCCAAGCTCATTAAGTCCATAACATTCCACCCGAAAGTGATGGAAAAATAGAGGACATCAACAGAATGATCGTACACATCTTACGAGTGTACAACTTGAAGCATCCACGAACATGGGATGAAATACTCCTCTATGTCTAGCATAGCTATAACCAGGCTCTCCACAACTCAACTGGCCATAGCTCCTTTCAGGTGGGTTTGGGATTCCAACCACTATGTCCCATTGATGTGGCCATGCCATTTGCGACTACTCACGGAGATTCGACTGATGTCCAATATAAAGCTGACAAGGCGAACAACTTCATTGAGCACATTCAGCACATATTCTAATAGGTCCATGACATATTGGATAGATCCAATGCTATGTTCAAGCAGCGACATGATCAACAACGTGTGCCACACAACTTATAGGTGGGAGATAAAGTTTGGCTATATTTGTAGAAGGAGCACCTCGTTGGACCCCACTGCACACTTTTCCCGCTTTGATATGGGCCATACACCATCACCAAATTTGTAGGGGACAATGCCTTCAACCTCATTATTCCACCATTCATTGGTTTGCACCGAGTGTTCAATGTGGACCGCCTTTAGCCCTACTTTCCACCATTACTGGACACATCTGACATTGCAGAACAACTGAGACCAATAGAGTTAAAACCATATTGCATGGAACAAGCCAACACTAATCAAATCATGGACACATAGATCAAGAACACCCTCCTGCAGAGGATCCTACTATATCTAATTGTTAAAGCAGGCCAACTCCTTCACCAGGGCAAGTGGCTCACCAGGGACCAAGTTCAACATATTTTTGCACATCTCATGGAGGAACTCAATGCAATGGGTGTTGGGGTTCCCATGTTTTGGCCAGATTGGCAAGACCAAAAGATGAGACAACATCATAACCACTTTGGGTCCCTAGGATCTAGCCCTCCTGGACCTGGAGAGGGATCTCTCCTAATAAAAGAAAGAATGGTATATCTTTGAAGCTCGAATGATATGTTAGGCTAGGTATGAAGCACAAAGGGGGTTTAAAATGATTTGGTTGGTTGGTTACTGGGTTGGTCATGAGATCATAGACTGAGAAGGTAATAGGAGGAAAGGAGAAAAATAGCAGGACGTTTCAGCAAAAGAGGATGAGTCAAGACAGTGCCATCCATTAGGCTATGGAGTCATGAAAGGGAATTACTTGCAACAACTGGCCAAGGCTTTCAGAGGGCAAGTCATCTACACTAAAGGATCCTTTTAGATAGATGATGGAATGGAACATTAAGGAGAGAAGGTGAAAGAAGGAAAGTAACCCAATTTCTGTCTATAGATCAGGTCAGAGGTCATTTAACTCCAGAACTTCTTGGAAATACTCAAAGGAAACTCTCAAGGGGGGAAAAAGGGGGCAACTTATAGATCGGACCAGAGTTCATTTAACTCCAGGTCAGCTTTAGCATGCTCCAAGGAAAAACAGAGATAATTTTAACAGAAACAGGGTCTATAGATCAGAGAAGGACTTTGAACCTCCAACGCTTTGACACCAGCAAGAGATCTTAGAAAGGCCAGCTGGTCGCACAAGGATCCTAGTGGATAGGGCTAACTCTATCCCCAGTATTCCCAAATCTTCCAGCTTAAATCCGATAAGAAAAACTAAGCAGCAAACCCTGAATTCATACATCAGCTAGCAGGAAATAACATCTGCTACACTGGTTAAACCACATGAATTTACTCTGAGATTCACTATCAGCAGAAAAAATTAAAGGCAAGGAGAGCAAAAAAATAGGGTACCTAACAAGGGTAAATCCTATGTCAATATTCTGATGCGAGCCAGTAGAAAATGAAACAGTATGAAAATGTAATAAACAGAGTTAGAAAAAACATCACCAATAGTAATAGACCAGGATCCTGTGAAATTTGCTTGATTAATTGATGAAAAAACAGTCACATACATTGATCTCACTGGTTGTTACAGTCCAGAATTTTTCCTCCTAGCCTACTATATTACAAACTACTCTGTTATTCCCTCCCAAGATTGTTCTAACAGTCAAACTGAATCCCTCTAACAGTAATCAACAACAACCGAACAACCACCCTTTACAATTTTTTCTTGGGGATTCTTATAGGGGAAAAGAATAACAATAGTAGATGATATTCATTAAATGGATCTCATTAAGACAGAGTGGAGAAATATTTCATGCCCACTCTCCTTAATGGAAATCTGCATCATTGTAAGTACTCTATAGTATGGTCTGGGAGTCTCTGTCAAGTCAGTTTTGACCTCTGATATTTCGTGAAGTCCTTCTAGCTGTAGGGCCCTCTGTTGTGTCTTCTGAATTGTTGATCTGGATAGAAAGTATGCGGGCCTCTCCATACCTCCATAACCGTTTTTTGACAGTTTTTAAGAAGCTCTGTCAGTGGAAAACATTTAAGGGCTCGAGGAGGCGTGGAGAATTCTGCAAGAAGGTGTCCTTTTGGAGAAACAGGGCTCTGGTGACATTAAACACAGATATGGCTTGGTTTCATGTGCTTAAGTCTTCAACTGCGTTTTCTTCCTTTGAACGCGGGATTAAGCGTTAAACATTCAATAATTGGCATTAACCCCTTTAATCCCTGCTGCTGATACACTGCCTGATGCTGGAATGGCCTCTCTACATTTTGAGTCACGACAACTGTGTTCATGGAGACGGAGTGAATTTCTCACTCTCTAAACCCTACATAATGGAATAAATCTGTTATAAAATCAAGGGGTGGTGGAAGAAATGTTGTGGAGGCCTATGGAAGCAGTGGCGGAAGAATGATCTTTAGTGTTAAACACTAAGGCTTGGGCCTTTGAATCGTGATACAAAGGGGAATACGCGAAAACATATGAAATGAGTTTGATGGTGGGAATCGGCATGGGAGGAGGGTGATTAGCTTTGGGTCATTAGATCTCAGGAGGAGATCAATGGCGGAGGTTGAAAGATGGAGTTAATAAAGGCTCCAACGAGGAAAAACGATGGAGGACGCGATGCAATATGAGCCGTCGATCATGGATCAACGGACGATCGCGATCAAATCAGGGGATCGCAATCGGGGGGAGGAGGGGTGACACATTCTAGAATTTTCGATTGCGATTGGAGCGGCAATGTGATTGAGCGCCAGCCATCCGATCAGGGTCCAGATCGATGGAGGAGGTTGAATCGGCGGGGAGAAAGAAATGGAGCGATGGGAGGGGAGCGGGACAAAACTGAACTGTTGGATCTGGAGGGATGGACGGCTCAGATCGGATTGGGGTATCGCAATCGGAAGGAACGAAGGGGTGGCACAACAAAAGTTCTGATTGCGATTGGAGTGGGAGTGCGATTATGTGCCAGCCATCGGATATGGTGGGAAGATCAACGGTTCTAATATAATTAGAGGGTCGAAGGGGAAGGGGCGACTAGCGTGGTGCGATTAGCGTTGGGCCGTCAGATCCAAGTGATAGATCAACGGTGGGGATCACGGCGGAGTTCTATAGACCAAAACCAAATCTCATCAGAAAATTTAAGTTAACACAAAGATGCACTCACTCGACACCTCCGATTGCAATAAGCACCTTGAGCCTTTGCGCCTGGTTCTGGCGATGGGTTACGTGGGGAAGTGGTTAGGGCTAAGCCGAAAGGGGCTAAGCCTGCATACATGAGGAATATGGTCATTTGGCCGTTTTTAATGAATTCAAGGCCAGGGAAGGGTAACGATAGAGGAAAAGAGGGGAATTAAACCAAACAAGGGGTGGGTGTAGGATTTAAAGGGGATTTTGGGATAATTTAAGGAACAAGGGGAGGGAGAAAGAAAGGGAAATAGGGGGCTAAGTGAGGATGAAATAGGGGAAAGGCCTTTGGACATTCTTTTCAAAACAGAGAGGCTTGGTAATAGCAGTGGAATCTTACCAAAGGGAAGAGGGTATGAAGAGGCTTTCAAGGATGATGTGTTTTCAGGAAAAATGCATTCCTTGAAAGCTCCAAAATAATTTAGCCCCCTGCTTGCTTGTCAAGAAATTTATAGGGGGCTAACAGTGGCTCCACATGGGGATGGCTTCTTCTTGAAGGAGTCAAGAATTCAGAAATGATCTTTGGTGTAGGCCAGATTCTTGCTGTTTGACCCATCCATTTTCTCTCTTGGATCAACTACCACAAATCATGAAGACATCATATCAGCAGTAAAATTCTCCCAAACAACTACCTACCCACACTATAGTCCTAACATTTTTTTATTTTGGGGGCATTTGGACTTGCAGACCCTTTACATCATCAATTTTTACAAATAGGAAAATAAACCTATTCTAGTTCTACCCTTATTACTCCATGAGACCAGATTAGACTGTTGGCCTCATAATTCTCTACCTAAGCTACATCTGCTAGGATTAGACTGTCTAGCAGATTTCTTCTCTATATTCTAAGATAGAAATTGAAAAACAGTCAAGCCAGGATTAGACTATCTGGCTTGCTGGACTTTGCAGAAATTAAAAAAAACTAGCTACATGCTCACAGCTGACCTTTATTGAGCCTTCCTACCTACCCTACTCTAGCTGGAAATATCTGATGTTCTAGGTGATACAATAATTCCAATGCAGCCAGTAAAGAAATAGAAAAAAAGGGAAGAAGAACTGACTGCTCATCAGAGACAACCATAGGATGCTCTACATGTGGATCTTCAAAACTGAGGCCACCAGCAGTGGAGACCAATTCTGATGTATCTGGCTCCTGAAAAATATTAATGCTTGAGGGGTTGAGCCGATCAGGGCCTCCATGTATTCTGCCATAGGATCGACAAAAACATGATGTAAACCTTTTTCTTCAAAGCCTCCCATGACTAGTGGACTGTCTGCATCCTGGGCAGTTTCAATCATTTCACCCGCAATGTGGCCTCTGTAATCACACTCTTCCTTTTCCTAGTTGGGAGTATTTGGAAGATGAGCATAAACTAGGAATACCTCTTCTTCCTCTGGATCAAAACAAAGATGTCTGTGGGAAAGAAGATCTCACTCATTTTCATTGCAACCTGAGCTAGAGGGCTCATTATATTCGACAGTGTTGTCCTCTAGTAACGTAGGCTGGTTCTGCTGAAACGGAAAAAACTATGTGAAAGAATTAATATATTCTTGAGCGGGGATTTCTTTGGTTACCTTAATCCCTTCAAGAGAAGGCTTGGGATATTCATTCTGCTCAAGATTTTCTTCATCCCTTTCCTCCTTTTCCTCTGTGCTAAAGAGCTGCTGGCTTCCTTCCTCTCGTCAAGTATCACTGATGTTTGGATATAAAGAAGAGAGAATATTCAATGAATCTTTGTCTGCTGTCATGCTTTCAACACTTTCTTCATCAATATCATAGATGGCCTGCATTGGCTCATCATTTTCTTGAAGTTGATGGTCATGATCTTCCTCCCATGAACCTACTGATGATGGCCCTGCAAGCTCAGTTTCTTTCTAGAAAAAATAATCATCAGACAGATAAATGTTAGAGAAAGAAAAATCATAAGCATTGTCACCCATCAAATCTTCAGGATTCTCAGCAAGTCTTTCTTCAAAATATTTTGCAATTTCATTTTCTGATTCAAACTCTTGTTCATCATACATGCTTGGCATGCTGCTTACATCTTGCAGTGATCTGATTTGTTTTTCCTGAGGACAAGGTGTAGGTATTTTCCAATCATCTTCTCTGGTTTCAACCTCATATTCTTCCCCTTTTACACTTAGCAAGGAGTTGGCAGTCTCTATCAGTCTTCCAACTTGTTCTCTAAAGAGATCTGCGCTATTTGCTCTGCCCGGTCTTTCTTTGCTGATTTTAATCTCTCCTCCCTGCACTTTATGTTGTATTCGACAGTGATTGCTATATTCTGCATTTCCTCCAGGCTCGAAGGCTCTCTTTCTCTTATATGGAATTCCACCTCGGGGTCAAAAGAACTAGGATAGTGCAGTAGAGCCCATCCCACGGGTGGTTTTATGCTAGCAGGTATTGCGTGATATACCTTATTGAACCTGGCTGAAAATTCTTGTATTGTCTCTCCTGGCTACTTTTTCAAACTTTGATACTCTTCTAGGATGAGAGAACATTCTTTGGGGCTACCCACTTATCAAGGAAAACTTGAGAAAATTGATGAAAGCTGAAAATTCTTGCCGCTGGAAGGCCTTTGAACCGACTCTTAACATTTCCTTTTAATGACAAGGCAAAAATTCTAATGCACACATCATCTTCCTCTATTTCATACAAGTCAAGTAAATCCTCGAGGTTTTGCACATGTTCCTCGGTAGTGGCCCCTTTCCTTTCTCCATCACAAAGAGGCAGCTGGTTTATAAGTTCTGAAGGAAGGGGCTGGAAGATAAGAGGTAAAACCAGAGGCTTATATATTTCTATGACCTTTGTAGGTGTAGGTGATGTAAAAATGGGCTCATGGCTGCTTGAAGCTTCTTTAGGAGTGGGAGATACAACATGAGCCTCTTGTTCCACCAGCTTCTTCACAGGAGTATAGGTCTGCTCATGGTCTGAAGACTGAGGTTTGAGATTTTTCCCATACCCAATGTGGGTTTCATCTTTGTACACTTGATCGGGCTTAAAGCGGGATAGAACATAGTGGAAGACACAAACAATGAATTCTTTAAACCAAATCCAACCCATATGTTCTACCCTTCTATGAGGCCTGGCCATATTTCAGGTTCTTCCTCCAGTGGAGCCTTTGAGAGTTATGGAGTGTGGAGTCACCAGGTGGATGTATATGAATGTTTGAAGCAGAATGCTATCCACCATCATTAATTGAATGCCAATATAACCAAAGATCTTGGGTCTTTTGAGTGCCTAAGAGTATGTAAGATAAATGCACTCAATTCCCCAGTGGAGTCGCCATTATGTTGGGGTTCCCATGTTTTGGCCAGATTGGCAAGACCAAAAGATGAGACAACATCATAACTACTTTGGGGCCCGATGATCTAGCCCTCTTGGACCCGGAGAGGGATCTCTCCTAATAAAAAAAAGAATGGTATATCTTTGAAGCTCGAATGAGATGTTAGGCTAGGTATGAAGCACAAATGGGGTTTAAAATGATTTGGTTGGTTGGTTGCTGGGTTGGTCATGAGATCATAGACTGAGAAGGTAATAGGAGGAAAGGAGAAAAATAGCAGGACGTTTCAGCAAAATAGGACGAGTCAAGACAGTGCCATCCATTTGGCTATGGAGTCATGAAAGGGAATTACTTGCAACAACTGGCCAAGGCTTTCAGAGGGCAAGTCATCTACACTAAAGGATACTTTTAGATATATGATGGAATGGAGCATTAAGGAGAGAAGGTGAAAGAAGGAAAGTAACCCAATTTCTGTCTATAGATCAGGTCAGAGGTCATTTAACTCCAGAACTACTTGGACAAACTCAAAGGTAGCTCTCAAGGGGGGACAAAAGGGGTAGCTTATAGATCAAACCAGAGGTCATTTAACTCCAGGTCAGCTTTAGCATGCTCCAAGGAAAAACATAGATAAGTTTAACAGAGACAGGGTCTATAGATCAGAGAAGGACTTTGAACCTCCAACACTTTGACACCAACAAGAGATCTTAGGAAGGCCAGCTGTTCGCACAAGGATCCTAGTGGATAGGGCTAACTCTATCCCCAGTGTTCCCAAATATTCCAACTTAAACCTGACAAGAACAACTAAGCAGGAAACCCCGAATTCATACATCAGCTAGCACGCAATAACATCCGCAACACTGGTTAAACCACATGAATTTACTCTTAGATTCACTATCAGCAGAAAACATTAAAGGCAAGCAGAGCAGAAACATAGGGTACCTAACAAGGGTAAATCCTATGTCGATATTCTGATGCGAGCTAGTAGAAAATGAAACAGTATAAAAATGTAATAAACAGAGTTAGAAAAAACATCACCAATAGTAATAGACCAGGATCCTGTGAAATTTGCTTGATTAATTGATGCAAAACCAGTCACATACATTGAGCTCACTGGCTATTACAGTCCATAATTTTTCCTCCCAGCCTACTATATTACAAACTACTCTGCTATTCCCTCCCAAGACTGTTCTAACAGTCAAATTGAATCCCTCTAACAACAATCAGCAACAACCGAACAACCACCCTTTACAATTTGTTCTTCGGGATTCTTATAGGAGAAGAGAATAACAATAGTAGATGATATTCATTAAACGGATGTCATTAAGACAGAGTGGAGAAAGAGTTCATGCCCACTCTCCTTAATGGAAATCTGCATCGTTGTAAGTACTCTATAGTATGGTCTGGGAGTCTCTGTCAGGTCAGCTTTGACCTTTGATGTTTCGTGAAGTCCTTCTGGCTATAAGGCCCTCTATTTTGTCTTCTGAATTGGTGATCTAGATAGAAATTCTGCGGGCCTCTCCATACCTCCATAACTGCTATTTGACAGTTTTTAAGAAGCTCTGTCAATGGAAAACATTTAAGGGCTCGAGGAGGCGTGGAGACTTCTGCAGGAAGGTGTCCTTTTGGAGAAACAGGGCTCTGCTGACATTAAACACAGACATGGCTTGGTTTCGTGTGCTTAAGTCTTCAACTGCATTTTCTTCCTTTGAATGCGGGATTAAGTGTTAAACATTCAATAATTGGCATTAACCCCTTTAATCCCTATTGCTGATACACTGCCTGATGCTGGAATGGCCTCTTTTCATTCTGAGTCACGGCGACTGTGATCATGGAGACGGATTGAATTTCTCACTCTCTAAACCCTACACAATGGAATAAATCTGTTATAAAATCAATGGGTGGTGGAAGCAATGCTATGGAGGCCTGTGGAAGCGGTGGCGGAAGAATGATCTTTAGTGTTAAACACTAAGGCTTGGGCCTTTGAATCGTGATACAAAGGGGAATACGTGAGAACATATGAAATGATTTTGATGGTGGGACCCGGAATGGGCGAAGGGTGATTAGATTTAGGCCATTAGATCTCAGGAGGAGATCAACGACAGAGGTCTAAAGATGGAGTTAATAAAGGCTCCAACGAGGAAAAACGGTGGAGGACGCGGTGCTATATGAGCCGTCAATCATGGATCAACGGACGGTCGCGATCAAATCGGGGGATCGCAATCTGGGGGAGGAGGGGTGATACATTCAAGAAGTTCTGATTACAATTGGAGCGGCGATGCGATTGAGCGCCAGCCGTCCGATCAGGGTCCAGATCGACGGCGGAGGTTGAATCGGTGGGGAGAAAGGAATGGAGTGATGGGAGGGGAGAGGGACAAATCTAAACCGTTGGATCTGGAGGGATGGACGGCTTAGATCGAATCGAGGTATCGCAAGCAGAAGGAACAGAGGGGTGGCACAGCAAAATTTCTGATTGCGATAGGAGTAGGAGTGCGATTACGCGCCAGCTGTCAGATCTGGTGGGAAGATCGATGGTTCTAATATAATCGAAGGGTCGAAGGGGAAGGGGTGACGAGCATGGTGTGATTAGCGTTGGGCCATCAGATCCAAGTGATAGATCAATGGTGGGGATCGCGACGGAGGTCTATAGACCAAAACCCAATCGCATCGGAAAATTTAAGTTAACACAGAGATGCACTCGCCCGACACCTCTGATTGCGATAAGCGCCTTGACCCTTTGTGCCTGGTTTTGGCACTGGGTTACGTGGGGAAGTGGTTAGGGTTGGACCGAAAGGGGCTAAGCTTGCATACATGAGGAATATGGTCATTTGGCTCATTTTTAATGAATTCAAGGCCAGGGAAGGGTAACAATAGAGGAAAATATGGGAATTAAACCAAACAAGGGGTGGGTGTAGGATTTAAAGGGGATTTTGGGATAATTTAAGGAAGAAGGGGAGGGAGAAAGAAAGGGAAACAGGGGGCTAAGTGAGGATGAAATAGGGGAAAGGCCTTTGGACATTCTTTTCAAAACAGAGAGGCTTGGTAACAGTAGTGGAATCTTACCAAAGGGAAGAGGGTATGAAGAGGCTTTCAAGGATGATGTGTTTTCAGGAAAAATGCATTCCTTGAAAGCTCCAAAACAATTTAGCCCCATGCTTGCTTATCAAGAAATTTATAGGGGGCTAACAATGGGGACCATTGCTTCCTAAGGGGGGAGGATTTATCCAGGTGTATATTGGTAATCACTTGCCTCTTCCGCTTGGACAACCACCATTGTTTCTTTTATTTTTTTCAGTTTCCTCAATTGTAGCACAATTTACTATTTTTGGTAGTGTTTTGGGTCCTGAACTTCCATAATCGTTTTGAGGCCCTAAATGGCGTTTTTTGGGAAAACTAGGACTAACATGGGTCTTTGACCAATGTTGGTCACTCAAAGGTTGTAGTCCTCGAATAGATATTTCTAATGAGGTATTGTGTGCATCAAATATAGATCGTAAGCCAAAGTTAGGACCCCAAGAAGTTGATGTACTCATTTACCCAAACAGGGCCCATAGTTTTGGCACTTCATCTCCTAGGGTTAGTTTTTTGGATGTTTAGGCTTTTCCATTTTTAATCAATAATAAATAGGCCTTTGAGCCTCATTGTAACATAGTTTAGAGGCATGTAGCTGCCAATACATCTCTTCTCAGAGATAATCTACACAAGCTAGTTTATTTTCAATTATTTCTGTAAGCATTTTTCAATATTATATATTAACGAACAAAAGTGTTATTCCTACTGCATCTCTATGTTTATGTTTATTTATGTCTTTTATTGTGTTCCTACATAATTTCGGACTAGTGGTATCGTTGCAGTATTCTCTTTCTCGATATTTCTTTGCATGTCCCCAATGAGGTCAGTGTATAAGGACTTAATGCTCAATCTGGTTGAACATTTGCAAGATCAGCCTCACGAACCCCAAGAGCCTCCCATGGTGGAAGTAAAGAAATATGAGGGAGCAAGAGATCCAATCAAAATATTGCTATGGGAGGCCCTCAAGAAACAAAGGAGCATGATTATGGATAACTTTTCCCAGTTCCTTAAATGGCTACCCACTGGCGGTGCATCTTCTCTGGTAGCCACTCTGGAGGTGCCACTCCTTTTAAGGTACAAGTAAACTTGGACATTCCCATATTTGAGGGAAAAATAGATGCAGATGGCATAGCTAGATGGATAAATCCATTAGAATGATATTTCTTGGTTCATGACTTTTCCAATTGGGAAAACATTACTTTTATACTCCTCAAAGTTCCCCCCCATGTCAAGGACTGGTTGGAAACCTACTGTGAGAAAAAGGACGAGAGGTAACCCTATCTATTCTTTATTGGCTTGAGGGGGTTGTTAGTGTAAATTATTAGCACAAGTGAACAAAAAAAGCTCAATTTAGATGTGTGTGACAAACATCCCTAACAACAGAAATGGTTGGTTAAATTATTTAGATCTGCAATCGATAGTTAAAACAAATGGTGCAAAAAACCAGATCTATGCAGTAAAATTAGTTAAACAGTAAAAATAAATAATAATTGCTCCATGCATCCAACAGACAAGACAAGATTTAAATAATTTTCAATATATTATAACAGCTAGTAAAGGAAACTAATACAAGTTACGAGACCCCTCAATGGGATGGGTTCTTGGTTTTCCTTAACATTTCAATTCTAGAAGTTTCTCTCTCTCAATGGTGCAGAAAACCAAGAATGTGTTGAACTCTATGGGACTCAAGAAGTAAAGAAAATAGTAGCAGCAATGAGAATGATCAATGCGTGACAATGAAAGTGATCAAAGTGAAGAATGAATGGAAAACCCTCCTATTTATAACAAAATATTGACTTATCCTCGATAATAGTGAATAATAAAATATTATTAACCAAGAAATACATCTAACCGCTTGGAATATTTTATTATATTTTGTTGGAGGGAAAAGATATTTAAATTGTTTAAATACCTCTATTTAGATATAATAAAAAATAAATTATTTGTTTATCATTTCAAGAATGTCGTTAAGGAATAATTTAAAAATAATGACTTTTTAAATTATTTGTAGGTGATTTAGTGAAATTTAACAAGGAATAATAACTAAATAATGATTTAATTAATTATTCTAGAGAAAAATAAGAAAAATAATGATTTATCTAATTATTTCTCATAATTGTGTTAAATATGACCAAAAATATCATTTAAACTCTGGTTTAATTCATTATTCCTAGAGGAAAATCAAATAAATAAGGATTTATTTAATTATTCCTCATGGGGTTTCTTATTTAAACCATAAATAACTTAAGAAAAAATGGTTTATTGAATTATTTATTATAGTGAAATCAATTTTACTATGGTAAAATTGGTCTTACATGGTGTACTGTAATCCATCTAATTTTAAATGGTTAGATGACCAAATTTTAGTGATAACAAGGGCCTAGACCTAGGTTCAGATATGGTTGCGCGAACCAACAAAACCATCTATTACCATCCCTGTCGGCAACGATATGATGCGAAGACAAAAGTCTCACCCAAGGAAATATTAGGGGATGGTAGAACCAGGTTTCTGCATCCAGAGGGACTATGGAGTGTGGCTTTAGGGCTTATATTCTCTTAAGGCATAGTCAAAGCTTCACAGAACCAATATGAAAAATATACATACGTTTTTCAACAAATCTACTTAGATACTTTGCAGATTGTACTTTTCCAATTTAGCATGCATTAATCATCATAATGAACCATATTTAAGTCTTCGCGATGCTATCATAGATAAAACCCCTGATCTATAAGAGATAATCATAAAACATAGACAATGAAAGAATACAAGTAAAGTACATAGATTTTTCTTCAAAGTCTTCTTTTATTGGCTCAAATCTTCTAAATACAACACTTTATGCCCTATGCACACAAAAACAAGGGTTTGTGCACTCAATTGTAGACTTCCCAAGGTATCCACGCACACCTCTGCAGACTTCCCAAGGTCTCCCTGCACACAGTTGCAGGAGCCTTCCCTTTCACACAAAATAATACAATACAGACTTGATTCCGATATAACATGGCATTCATATGCATTCTATGATGATTATTTATCCCTAGAATCCTTATAGAGAAAAATATTTTACAATACCATGGTCCAAAAACCATGGGAGGAGCTCAGAGTATCCGAAATATACCCATATCTTTACAAAATAAGGGTGTTTGACCTGCCCCAAAGCCTTTTAACTCTTAAACATCTGTGTGCAATGCCCTCTGGTCCTCAAAACGTGGACTCTTTACCAAAACTTAGACATAGGGGTACCTTTTCCAACAACCCCCCAACACCAATATGTGACTCATCCCGAGTCACACAGCTAGTGTGCCCTGAGTATTTTCTTTGATGTTTCTTAAGGAATCCTTCAATGGTTGAATTGTCTCAACATGCTACTTCTCGGCTTCATGTAATTTAGTCAGGAATTTCTTTGTGGTGGGCCCTGCGATATTCTGAAAAATTTATTTCTCGGTCTTTCATAGTGCTTCCTCCTTCAGCGCAGTTCCATCTAACTGTGCCATTTTTCTACATACTGAACAAAATTTCCTATTCAACGAAGCCTTCCATCAGTAGACTAGTTTATATTCCCATGTTATCTTCAAACTACGTGTAGCACTAAGACTCTTCTCGAACCATATAGTCAATCTGAGGCCCCAGGGATGAAGTCGTCCCTGTATAAATTTAGCCTGCTGCCATTGACATGTCTAGGAAACAATTCGCCATTCATCTTCATAAGCTGAACTACGCCACCATCCAAAATATTCCTGACGATGTATGGTCCTAACCAGTGAATTTTAATCTTACCTAGGAACTTCGCGAACTTACTATCATACAAAAGAACTAAGTCTTCATTACTGAAAGTATTTTTCTTAATATGCCTCTCATGCTATGTATTTTCCCTCTCCTTTTGCACTTGTTAGTGAAATCCAATGATGAACCTATCTTCTTCTAGTGTGAGCAGTTGTTCTAATCTTTCCTCCATGTTATCATTGTCTTCCATATTTGTAACTATTACGATTCTAAGACTAGGCCCAATATACTACATTGGCATCACTGCCTCCTATCCACGCACCAATATAAACACAGTTTGACCCGTCAATCTCTTACAAGTATTCTTTTATGCCCATAATGCTGCAGGAATTCTCAAATCCTATTCATCCTTGTTGACATTGCATACCTTAGTTAGATCATTCACCAAAATTTTGTTAAAAGCTTCGACCATTCCATTTTCTTGAGGGTGATACGACGTACTCTCTTGGTGATTCAAGAAATGCAATCCTCTATCGCTCATAAGAATATTTGGGCAACCAAATCTAAACAAAATGTGTTCAAAAATAAACTTTGCAGTCATTTCTGCACTACAATTCTTCACCAGTTTTACCTCATCCCATCTTGTGAGGTAATCTGTGGCAATGATGACGTGCTGTGCACCTATTGTCTTGCTTGTGGAACAATTGGTCCCAAAAAGTCGATTTCCCAGTTATCAAATGCCTGCAAGGTGACTTGAGGATGCAGTGCCATTTCATCCCTCCATGAAAATCTTCATATCCTATGCCAGACATCACAAGCACTACAATATTCCCTTGAATATTTATGAACCGTGGGATACTATATGTAATATTCCAAAATTGAAATAACAACAATACAATACATAATAATGTAAAACACATCAATCCTGAACATGTCATAAGAGGGATCAATATGAAGCCATCATTTTATTAATATATCAACAAAAATATACGAAAATATCTTGAGAGTCAAGCCACTCAAGAAATAAGAACAAGCCTCCAATGATCAAAACAATCAGCACATTAGTTGCTGCAACTGTATAGAATGCGAGAGAGCAATGACATCATTGTCTATATCAATATAGCTATTGCTGTAAACATACATAAATGAAATATGGTTGAAAGATACAAAATAAATTCCTAGAAAAGAAGATGTCGGCTCTAATACATGATTTCTAGCCAACTCAGAAATGATTGCTAGAAATACCAAGAAATATACAATGTGGCAAATAACCTTGGGGTTACTATGCCACTGCAGACTAGAACTGAAATGGAATGAGGCTATAACATATCTAAAATGATTATGTCCTCCTCCAATGGTATTTCTAAATAGAAGGTTGATCCCTCTACTCAGAAATAGACCCTTCTGATGAGCTCAATGAACCCTCCCAGCAACTTCCTCTGAAAATAACACATATCTGATTTGTAACTGTGTTGTGAGGGATGGTAGATGGTTGGCCTAATGCCAAAAATGTATAAATATGCCCAATATCCCTTCTTGCTAATCCTCCAATGGATAGGCTACCTCTCCACTGAAAAACAAGCCTAGAAATGGCTTTATGTGATCCTCCTTTGCTGCACCCTGCAACACAACCTAGATCTAAATAGAAATTACGCTATATTTGAAGAAGGTAGCTTGGCCAGAATGCCAAAATTTCTGGCCAAAATGAGGAAATGCAGCCCAAAGAACCTCTCCTTCCCTAGACTAGAAAAATAAACTAGCTACTTCTACCTAATGTCTTCCTAGAGCTCGGATTAGGCTAATGAACTCCTTTGATTCTCTACTTATACTATTCAATTGCCAAGGTTAAACTGTTTGATAGGGATTCCCGATCAGGAACACCCTTGTGCTAAAGAACACAACAACCTTGATAAACAACAAAAGGATGCAAAGTCTAAACAGACCAATATCAAATGATAATATAAAACATGCATAACAATGGTTTCCATCCCCTCCATATATAGTGTGTGAGCCTTCTCACATTGGGTCCCATCCATACTTTCTACTAAGCTCATGCAAGTTTTCCTCCACTAAAATTGTGTTGTCTCATCATGAATGCCACTCCTCCATGACAGCGTTATTGACTTGGTCAAAGTTGACCTATTCAACATGTATTCCCTCCAATTCACACCCAAAGGTGCTTAATCCAACTGCTTATTCTTCCTTCTTTCACATTAGGAGTGTTATTATTCCTTCCAAAGAGGTGTATGTGCCTCCCTACCCACTTATTCACCTACCTAGTGATAAAACAAACTGTAATATTCCATTTAAATGAAGGCTAAATTTTTGGAATATTACAGTCCTCCCCTCCAAAAATTTTCTTGTCCTCAAGCAACTGTAAAGGTGAAGAAAAATTCCTCCCTTCCTCCTCTTGTGGCCTCCTCATCAACAGTCCTCGCCACTACTCAAAATAATCTGCAATAAATCTTCCCTCCAATGATGCCTCCCAAGTATGCAAAACCAAATGGCTCTCATCATGAGAAAGTGGAAAGTGTAAGTGGAAACCTTCTTGTTGTCCAATGGTTTTCATTCCCAATTAGAGACTCCCATACCCATGCTATCATCCAAATGAAATGAGCCATTCTAGATAGCTCGTCAAAGAAATCCTCAACCCCCAGTTTATGCAATGTATTGGGGCTGCATGGAGATATTAATTTTTTCCACCCAAGTTGTTTCTCTCTCCATTTATGGTATGTATGGGGATACTGCTGATCTTGGGCTAAAATCTTATGGCCTCTAAGATTGACCCAAGTCACCCCACCAAAAAAAACATCCATGAAGTGCTCCCCCCCCCCCCCCCAAAGACTCAAGTTCTCCAAATGGCTCCTCCCACATGAAGACAAGTGATGTAGTGTGGAAATCATGGTTTTGCCATGGTTTCTCCTGAAACATGAAATATATAAAGTATGGAGAATCATGCTCCCAGTGGGCACCTTCAACTCTTATGCCATCCTCCCAATAAATCTTCCCATAAACATAAGAACATCATCAATATATGGGAGCAAAAACAAATAGAAACAACTTGACATATGACAACTAGGAGGTGGATCATAGTTCCACATATGGAACCAGAGTAGTGCATCCCCTGCCTACCTCAAAACAAATAATAACAAGTGCCTTTTCAACCACTTTTTTTCTGTCACAATCATCCTAAAAGATAGGATCATAAAAGTAACATGCGGTGCCAATGGTGCACACCAATAATCATGTGGCCTCCCCCACAAACCACCAATAGCATGGCCAACATCAATGCTGCAAATGGCCTCAAGTACATCACAATACCATATATAAGAAGGAATAATCCTCCTTGGTACAACATGTTGCTCACAAAAAGTAAATAAGTACAAATCATCATGCATAAATGTACATCCTCTACTATGTACCTTGGTCATTGGGCTGAAATGGCTCAGATGTAAGTTCTCCCTCACTTTCAATGAGTAGGGAAGTGGTTGTGATGCCCTCCCAAGTGAACTCCTTCATCAAAGAATGAAATGCATCAAAGTGTATGGAAATAAAGTCCACATGTTCTGCATGCAATAGCTTCTTCTTGAGCCCAAAAGCTCTAGTCAAGAAGACTCTGTCATAATAATAGATGACCTCATCATCCACCATGTATCTGTCATCTCCTTCCGGGTCATCAAGAATCATGCAAGCACCAAGATCCTTGGAGTACTCTACCAAAAGTTGAGACCTCCAATATGGATCAACCCAAGAGACAATGTTGAAGATCTAAAATGTGAAGCTCCCCACATGTTGTTGTATTCTCCTTTGACATCCCCCATGACAAATTCATCCTCCAAAGTATCCAACCCTCCAAGATCTAAGAGTGGTGAACCAAATGGCAAGATGTCTCTTACCAACTCTAGATCTGGTGGCCTCCCAGGTGGAATGCCCCCATGTAGTGAGAAATCAAAACCTGAAGTGTATTGTATATATGAGTGGAATTATTTGTCCCTCATTTCATTGCGTAATACAGTCTCGTTATTCTGTGCAAAAACCTCCTAAAATATATAAGGGTGAATGCTCCTCATCCCTTGATGCTGATCCTTCCTTCCTTCTCCTTCCATCTACCAAGATTCAAAATCCACAATAACTGATACATGCTGCTATGGAATTGTGCTTTGGTTCCCACATTTTAGATCATTTGTAACTCCTTGCAAAGACACAAGGGCTCCCCTAATGGAAGCAATGGCTCCCTTCCCATCTCTATGTGGTGATGGATCCCCTCCTGATGGTACAACGCTGTTAGCTCTTCTCTACTCATCCTCTTCATAAATATTTGAGAATGCCTCATCATCAAAGAGAGACCCTTGATCTTGGTCTTCCCTTGAAGGAGGAATCTCCATGTCCTCATCTATAGAAAAGGGCTCTTCAAGAAGTAGTTATCTTGCCCTTGGAAAGGTTTAATGCATGTTTTTATCCCTTTTAATAGAAATATGGAGTGGAGTTGGTAAAATAGATCTCTCCAACTCATGCAAAGGTTTTGAGCTTTTAGGTTCAACAAAAGATGTTTCACAATGTTTGATATCCAATTTTTTCACTAATTTCTTAGTGAACCCTGCATAAGCATTTACATTTGCTGTAATATTCCCAAATTTTCACCTAATATTTGAAATATTAGAGTTCTTAATTTTCTTAATGAATTAAGTAAATAAAAGGGTGGAGGGACCTATAATCTTCAGTATGAATAAATATCCACTTTTTGTGTGTGAATGTGGATTAATTAAGCCTAGATATGCATAATAAGGTAGTTAAGAAACTATTAATGTGAATGGAATTGGGGATCATGTCTCATTTATGAGATAGATCATGGAGGTTGACACAGACAACTAAGATCTTGAAGATGTCAAACAAAAGACCATGGGACATTCATGATAAAGTGATGGAGGATGTTGTGCAATTAAAGCACACATGATGTAGAGGGTTTACATTGCACCTAGACATGATGGTTGATTTGGTCAAACAACACAGTTAAACTTGGAGGATCTTGTCCACATGCATAGTGCGGTCTAGATGAGGGCCAAGGCATGGGAAGGCTCAAACATTATATAAAGAAGATGAAGGCAAGGGTGAAGGCATGCTGGTTATTCTTGATGTAAGGATATTTTTAGATCTAGAATTGTCATGTCACATTCCATTGCTTTCTCGGGTTGTTTAGCAGAGATTTCAAGTGCTGGTTAGCACAGGGTGTTCCTGGTTGGGAATCCCAACTCTTTCTTAGAGTAGCTCTAGAAATATTATTTTACTTCATTCTACATCAGGAATTGGTGCTACATCTCTTTTCCTACTTTTTGTAGAACATTCATATTCAGAAATTGCAGATTTCTGAAGATCAGTTTGGAAGGTGGAAGTTGTCTTTAGTACTTCAGCTGGAGAACTGGTGAGGGTTTATTCCTATCACCTTGGGCTTAAGCTTAATTTCAGATCTGGAATTAGGCCAAAAGTTATTGACCTCCTAGCAGCAGTATTTCCTTCAAGAATTACACTGTCCAATTTGCAGATCCAAAGGGAGGAAGGAAGTTACTAGAATTTCAGCTAGTAATCCTATGAGGGATCATCCCCTCACATTGGCATCAGTATTACCATCAGCCTGGATTTTATTGCAAAATTTTTCAGTAGGAAGAAGGCATATCTTTCCCTCACATCGTAGTTTCTATTGGCAATTTTGTTGCAACAGCTATAATCATTTTTGGAGGATTGAGAAGCTAGATCTAGAGCTTCCAACTTGTAGATCTGAAGAAGGGATCAACCCTTCAAGCTTAGGTCTGATCTTGAAACAGATTTCAGCCATCTATTTAATAGATCTATCTTCAAATATTTATTTCCTAGCAGATCAAGGATCAAATCCCAGGGGGTGATTTTCCAAAGTTGTAGATCTAGGAAATCCTTTCTAGGTTATCTTGGGAATCCATCACATTGGCCAGATCTTGAATCTTGGCATCATCTAAGCTCCAGATTTGAGTATATCTAAATTTTCCTTTTCAGCCTACAACTATATGTTCATATTATTTTGAAGGGATAGCACAGTATTTTTCTTTAGTGCCTCTCCAGTTACGTTGTACCTATTGAAGTATGTTTTCTGGATGATCCTAGGTCATCTCTTTGGCTAGATCTACTCATATTTTGTACATTGTGTAACTGATTCTTCTCCAATATAATAAAATGGCTCAGCTTCTCTGTAAATTCTGATGTCGTCTTAAGATTTATTGTTTACCTTGTTGCAGTTCTTATATTGTGTTTAAGTATTACTTCATTCTCCCTTTTGGGATATTACAGTGGTATCAGAGCATGATCTTTGGCTCAGCTTGTGGACACTTCATATTTTACATCAAAAGGAGCAAATAGATGAGATCTATCATGGAGGATGAAAATTCTTCCACTCCTTTCTTTAGATCCATGCTAGATCTCTCTAAGGAGGTTAATCAGATGAAGAAGGAAGGATAGAAAGAAGATCCAAGAAGAAGAATTGAAGAGGAACGTCCAAGCACTTCCTATCAGCAGAAAAGAAAACCAAAGAATCATATATATCCTCATAGATCTACTATGCCTGCTTTCTTTGAAGAAGGTGAGAGGTATAGAAATGAAGAAATAAAGGAACCTGAGACTCATGAGATGCTCAACCTATATCTCAATGAGCACAAAGCACAGTCTAGAGCATTCAAGGAGAAGCTAACTCTCCAATGATTCTTCAAAATCAAATAAGAAAGAGGGTCCTATAGCAGCAATAGAAGAAAGAGGCATAATAGATTCTATTTTCCTACATTTGATGGATCTTCCTCAAGAACTGTTAAGGCTTGGAGGGGAGAGTTAGATGCATTCTTTAGGCTACATCCTGTAGTTGAAGGAGAGGTTGTTCAAATTGAAGCACTTCATATTTTAGATGAAGCCAATGATTGGTGGTTTAGTCACATGGAGCATGAAAAGGTGACTAAATATTCATATTTATTTCAGAAGTTGAGGAAGTAATTTTATGTGAGAAAACCACAAATGTGTCACAAAGTGTTTCCTAAGGAAACAAGGGAGGATGTCAATCTTGTCACTCTGGACAAGAAGTCACTACATTCACCACTAGCTGCAAAAGTACTTGCATCCGGAGAAGAGACACTTGCAGCCTTGCAAGATAGTCTTGAGCTATTAACACATAGATTCCCATGCATGATTCAGGATATGCATGAGGAAGAGGAGGAAGATTCCAGCACTGGTACATGGGTAGAAGAGTAGCCATCTTTCTTACCAGTAGTTGAAGACACCATTTTTGGAGGAACTCTTGTGTTCTGTCAAGATGTTCCCACATATCAGTTGATCCAAGGTATGCATACACATTCATCACCTATTATTTCATATGGGGACATGCCATCAGGGCCAATGCATGACCAAGGGTTAGATCCAAATACTGATTTGAAGCAGAAGACTATCACAGTGTAGAGGACCCTTGATTTAAACAAGGAGGAGATGAAAATCTATCCCAATTTGTCATGGATGGAATACATTCAACATCTTGTGAAATGTAGAGTTTCAGAAGAAGGGATAATCATGATCCTATGTACAATGACTGGTTAAAATATCAGTGTTGTACCTTGCCGTGAGACAGCACATGTATTACCTTGCAGATCTACAGCGCTGTCACTTAGTAGATGTGAAAGTGAAGAAGCCCCATCATTCTTGGAGCATTCTGAAGGTAGCTTCACTCATGAAGCAATGGAGGTAAAGATGATAAATGGTAGACATATAGATATGAGAAATATTTTCTCCTTTCTTGATGACACTTTCTCAATGAGCACCTCAGAGCTCAAAGAGAGACTTCTACCTACAGGAGATCCAGAACCTCATTGGTTTTGGAAGGCCATCGATGAGAAGAAGGTCTCATTAAGAGATCTCATTGGAGGTGCACTTCAAGATGTCATGAAGTGAAAATTTCTTCATCAGTTTGGGGAATATGGTATTCTACAAAGGGAGGATGCCATGATTATGCATCACATCACTCATCTTCCATATTGGGGTGAATGGGTGAGGATGATAAGCAAGGGGTTTCATGACCACTTTCAGATTTATGACATGGGACAGCAAGCTTGGTTGTGTTGGTTTCCCTTGGGAGATTCTTGTCACTACCCAAGGCTCCTATTTCTTTGATCCATGCCTTGAGGAACACTTATGAAATGAAGGAGGAGGCATGGCTGCACTAGCTGCTCTTAGGTGAGTATGGTTACCACCCAATAGCTCATAATTTTTTTACTCATGCCTTGTGTATCAATGATAAAATGCAGCAAGACAATGCATGCTCATTTTGGTTTCCTTTGAGAGAGTTTGGCCACCATAGGACATCTCCTATGTCTATTTGTTTTGCATTAGGTAAAGCTTGGCATGATGCTCTCATGATGTGCATTGATGATGTTTCTTTGTATTGGGATGATGTGACATTCCATATGTCCATTAGTATGTTTTTGCTTCATGATGCACATGAGGAGGAGAGAAAGCAGCAAGATCTTTTGTTGCTTTGGTTGCTTTTGGGGGAGTTTGGATTTTCCATCTTACATGGAGGAGATGGAGGATGGAAGCAAAGGGCCTTACTCTGGTGGTTGTTATTAGCAGAATATGGTTTGACATCTCTGTCTACCCATATAACTCCTCCCCTTCTTCTTTTGCATAACATTGGAATGATGCTTGTATCCAACAAGGCCAACAAGGCTAAGGAGGAGAGCATACCAATGCTCAATCAAATTCGTAAAGCATGGGATGGGAAGATGTATTGTGAGATGGAGCTTTTCCTTTGCGGAAAGAGCCACTTTATTCTATGTATCTCATGTATTAATGGTGAAGTTGGAACTCATATGGTTGTCACTTGGTACTTCATGATGGAAGGAAGACATCTAACCATATAGTTAGAGGTCATTCTATATGTTTTTGAAAGACAACATTGGAAACATACATAACACATTACAGCAAATGGAGGAAGCCTTCCTTATGTGGATGCCATTTGGAGGGAAATAGATGGATTTTCATCTACCTTTTGATTTGCTTAAGGACAAGCAACATTTTGTCAGGGAGGGCTGTAATATTCCTAAATTTTGACCTGATATTTGGAATATTAGAGTTCTTAATTTTCTTAATGAATTAAGTAAATAAAACGGTGGAGGTACCCATAATCTTCAATATTAATAAATATCCACTTTTTGTGTGAGAACGTGGATTAATTAAGCCTAGATTTGCATAATAAGGTAGTTGAGAAACTACTAATGTGAATGGAATTGGAGATCATGTCTCATTTATGAGATAGATCATGGAGGTTGACACAGTCAACTAAGATCATGAAGATGTCAAACAGAATATCATGGGACATTCATGATAAATTGATGGAGGATGTTGTGAAATTAAAGAACACATGATGGAGAGGGTGTACATTACACCTAAACATGATAGTTGATTTGGTCAAACAACGCAGTTAAACTTGGAGGACCTTGTCCACATGCACTGCGCAGTATAGATCAGGGCCAAGGCATGTGAAGGCTCAAACATTTTATAAAGAAGATGAAGGAAAGGATGAAGGCATGTTGGTTATTCTTGATGTAAATATCTTTTCAGATCTGGAATTGTCATGTGACATTCCATTGCCTTCTCAGGCTGTTTAGCAGAGATTGCAAGTGATTTTTAGCATAGGGTGTTCCTGGTCAGGAATCCCACCTCTTTCTTAGAGTAGCTCTAGAAATAGTATTTTACTTCATTCTACATTAGGCATTGGTGCCACATCTCTTTTCCTACTTTCTGCAGAACATTCATATTCAAAAATTGCAGATTTTTGAAGATCAGTTTGGAAGGTGGAAGTTGTCTTCAGTACTTCAGTTGGAGAACTGGTGAGGGTTTATTCCTATCACCTTAGGCTTATAGATCAGCATTCTCAAAGCTTCATTTCAGATCTGGCATCAGGCCAAAAGTTACTGACCTCTTATCAACAGTATTTCCTTCAAGAATTACACTGTCCAATTTATAGATCCAAAGGGAGGAAGGAAGTTACTAACATTTCACCTAGTAATCCTATGAGGGATCATCCCCTCACATTGCCATCAGTATTACCATTAGCCGAGAGTTTACTACAACATTTTTCAACAGGCATAAGGCCTCTCTTTCCCTCACAGCACAGTTTCTATTGGCAATTGTGTTGCACCAGTTGTAATCATTTTTGGAGGATTGAGAAGCTAGATCTAGAGCTTCTAGCTTGTAGATCTGAAGAAGGGATCATCCCTTCAAGCTTAGATCTGATATTGCAACAAATTTCAGCCATCTATTTGACAGATCTAGCTTCATATCTATATTTCCCAACAGATCAAGGATCAAATCCTAGGGGGGTGATTTTCCAAAGTTGTAGATATGGAAAATCCTTTCTGGGTTATCTTGGGAATCCATCAGATTGGCCAGATCTTGAATCTTGGCATCATCTGAGCTCCAAATTTGAGTAGATCTGAATTTTTCTTTTTAGCCTACAACTATATGTTCATATTCTACTGAAGGGACAACGCAGTATTTTCTTTCGTGCCTCTCCAGTTACTTTGTACCTATTGTATCATGTTTTCTAGGTGATCCTAGGCCACCTCTTTAGCTAGATCTACTCATATTTTGTACATTGTGTAACTGATTCTTCTCCAATATAATAAAATGGCTCAGCTTCTATGTAAATTCTGATGTTGTCTTAAGATTTATTGTTTACCTTGCTGCAATTCTTATATTGTTTTTAAGTATTACTGCATTCTCCCTTTTGGGATATTACATTTGCATGATAAAAATAAGCATAACTATCAAACCACCAATCATGGGCCATACCTTTAAGGTGCAACACTGCTACTCTAATGGCCTCCTTTTCTGAAACTTGGTGTAGCTGAAAATAGGAATCTAGCTCCTTCACTCAAGACTTGGTTGTGCACTTTGTTGATCCATCAAAGTTATATAGAATGTTTCTACCTCTCCTTTTTCTATTATGGTTGTTGGATCTTCTATCTTCCTTCAGTTGGAAAAACCCTTGGAATTCCAAGTGCTCTTTGAATCTCCAAGATTGAGACTCACACTCCTGAAGATAGTTTCTCAACGTCTCCTCCCTTGGTGCATCTTCTTCCTCCATCCTTCTTGCAGTGAATGTGGGAAATAAACTGCGTTGTGGATCTGCATCTGTGGCTAAATTTCCACACCCATCATGTGAATATCTAGGGCTTCCTTCACCTCCAAACCCTCTTGGAAATTCTCTACATCTCTCCCCTTTCATCTCCTTGAGATCTTTCTTGATATTTTTAATAGTTTGGAAAAGAAGCTGGGAGATCCTCTCTTCCTTCATTCCTCCAAATAATGGAGTCATGTCTTTGTTTCCTCTATATAACTTCTCATTTATAAGATAAGCTTCTCCTTCTAATTACGTAATGTCTTGAATGCATAGGCTTAGCCAAGATTATGCTCTGATACCACTGTAATATTCCAAAATGGAAATAACAACAATACATGACATAATAATGTAAAAAATAGAAATTTTTAACATGTAATAAGAGGGATCAATATGCAGCCATCATTTTATTAAGATATCAGTAACAATATACAAAAATATCTTAAGGTTCAATCCACTCAAGCAATAAGAACAAGCCTCCAATGATCAAAACAATCAACACATGAGTTGCTGCAACTGTATAGAATGTCGGAGAGCAATGACAACGCTACCTATATCAATGTAGTTACTTATGTAAACATGCATAAATGAAATATGGCTGATAGATACAAAATAATTTCCCATAAAATAATATGTGGGCTCTAGTACATGATTTCTAGCCAACCCAGAAAATATTGCTAGAATACCAAGAAACATACAATGTGGCAAATAACCCTGGGTTACTATGCCACTGCAAACTGGAACTGAAATGAAATGAGGCTATGACAGATCTAAAATTATGATTTCCTCCTCCAATTTTATTTCTAAATAGAAGGTTGATCCCTCTACTCATAAATAGATCATTCTGATGAGCTCAATGAACCCTCCCAGCAACTGCCTCTGAAAATAACGCAGATCTTATTTGTAACTGAGATGTGAGGGATGGTAGATGGTTGTCATGATTCCAAAAATGTATAAATATTCCCAGGAGCCCTAATTTATAATCCTCCAATAGATAGGCTACCTCTCCACTGAAAAACAAGCCTAGAAATGGCTCTATGTGATCCTCCTTTGCTACACCCTACAACACAACCCAGGTCTAAACAGAAACTGTGTTGTAGCTGAAGGAGGCAGCTTGGCTAGAATGCTAAAATGAGGAAATGTAGCCTAAAGAACCTCTCCTTCCTTGAGGATGAGGTACGTATTCCCGATCAGGAACACCCTTGTGCTAAACAGCACAACAACCATACTAAACAACAAAAGGATGCAAAGTCTAAAGAGACCAATACCAACTGATAATCTAAAGCATGCATAACAATGGTTGCCATCCCCTCCATATATAGTGTGTGAGCCTTATCACATTGGGTTCCATCCATACTTGCCACTAAGATCATGCAAGTTGTCCTCCACTAAAACTGTGTTGTCTCATCTTGAATGCCACTCCCCCATGACAGTGTTGTTGACTTGGTCAAAGTTGACCTATTCAACATGTATTCCCTCCAATTCACATTAGGAGTTTTATTATTCCTTCCAAAGAGGTTTATGGGCCTCCATACCCACTTATTCACCTACCTAGTGATAAAACAAACTATAATATTCCATTTAGTTGAAGACTAAATTTTTGGAATATTACACCATATTCCTACGCTCAAAATATTCTACGCAGTGTTCTTTCTCACGTGGTGTCCTCTAGCAACTTCTCCATGTGCTTCTACCAAAATGTTGTGTCTTCTGTGCTCAGGAACATTCATGCACAATACTTCATCAGGCCCCATCTTACATAAATGTGTTAGGTCTTTATATTACTAGTATAGTCCATTATTGTTGTTAGTGTAACCCCCTTATTTTATTTTTGTACCCCTATAACCCCCATATTGTTATTATTGTGCCCTTAAATTATTATTGTTAGGTCGGCTAGGATTACATTGTGGCCCCATGGACTCCTATATATAGAAAGGAGGTTGTTTCATTTGTAGTCCAAGAATTTTTCATTCATGTAATGTATTGGAGGTTGACCCCTCAAAGTGGCTTATTTCTAAGGTGTTGATATCTCTTTTCTTCTCTTTTTGGAGCTAGATTCACAACATTTTGTGTAAGAGTTTTGGATTCTAAGGTTTCGCTGCACCAAATAGGTCATCGTGGAATTTTATCTATAACGTTGTTTCTACGAAGGTTCAGAATCTTAAAGTTTTAGAGCGCGAAGCTAAAATCCTGAGGAACATCATCAAAAAATTTCAGAGCTTGGTTCGAAAATTTTTTGGAGATATGATTTTTGGAAGTTAGGTCTTTTTCAGGCTCTCGAATTTCATCTCAAAGAGGTGATTGTGGTAAAATCTTCATAACTCTCTCTATGAGCATCAGATTGGAATTCTGTAAAAAGTGCCTGGAATCACACGGACTTTCATTTCCTGTCTATCAATTTTAGAGTCAAAGGAGCAAACAATGACATGTGTCAAGTCGTACAAGTTTTCTCTACTCATCTAGTCCATAATTAGGTCATTGTGGGAGATTGGACATAACCTTGTCTTGAAGAATCCAAATCAGGTCAGACCTATGGCATTCAAAAGAGGATTTAGAGGGCTACCTCAGGGCAACATTCCAAATATTGAAAGTCCGAAATCATAGAGATATTTCTGTTTCAATATAGATCTCCTCAAAACCAAGAAAAAGGTGTGTATTTTTTTGGAATTACATAAGTCTCGTTTGAAAAAAAATAGTTTGAATATATTCTAAGGGCATATTGAAGAATAGATATCAGTATTGGGTTATAAAATGCCCCGTAAAAAGAATTCAACACCCATTAAGCCTTCAGAAGGCTCTACTATGACACATGAAGATGAAGAAACACAACATGAGATATCAAAATTACAAGAGAAAGTGCACCAAATTTTTCTATCGCAAAGAGCAACAAAAAATGAAATGGAAGTTTTGAAGAAAGGTGTAGAAACTAAGATGGATGGTGTTAGTCATCAGTAATTTTTGCTCATATCAAAATATGACTAAATTCAGATCCTAGATTTCTAGAAACAACATTTGAGAAATATTGTGAGTTCTAGAAATCTCACTGCCTTCATCATCCTAAATTAACTATTTTTCACTATATTTTCCTCTCTACCTCCTAAAAATTCTGCCGCACTATTACAAAAGGGATTTTTCTCATTTGGCAAGTTTGCCTCATTTCATCAACCTCACCCTCATTCATAACCCTCTTCCTCGGAAAATCCCAATACTTCCCTTCTTCAAAACCTTCATTAGTCCCATTCATTTTAAACAATGTAAAAACATATTAAACAATGTAAAAACCCTCTTTTTACATTGTTTAAAACCAAATTTTATCCTATTAGATCTTTAAAAATTATACATAAAACTCTGTTTTATGTGTAAAACCCGCTCTTTGTAAAAATTAGGCCTTAAGCCCTTCTCTTCTTAAAGCCCATGACCCCTTCGACCCCATACAACCTTGCCCTCAGCTTATTCTTAGCCCCTCCCCGTATTAACCCCACTTCCACCCCTTCTACTTTTTATACACCCTGCAAAACTTATAAAAAGCCCCAAGAACCTTTGGAAATATTAAATTGCAGGCCCCACTCCCCACTCAGCCCTGCCAACCAACCATTCTGCGCCACCTGTCCCTGGGCTCCCACCTCCCAAATCTGCTCGCTGCTCCTCTGATCATTCTGCACCGTAGATCTCATCATCCGAGATCTAACGGCCTAGATTCCATATCGCATAGAAAATTGTGATGGGTTTAATAACCCCCAACCCATGTGAAATAGGTGGTTTTCCACCCACCACATGCCAATCGCCTAATGGTATCGTGCGCCCATTTCTCTAAACCACTAACTGCTCATTACCCACGCGATAAATCACTTATGGTTTTCGAAAATCATTTTTCCCCTTCGCACCATAATTTGATTTTCTGCCTGGTTCTGCATACGGAAACTTGCCCCTATGCCATTTCTCCCTCTACAAATACTTCCCAACCACCCAAAAACCCTGAAAATACAATCAAGCCCACCTCGCATGGTTTTAAACTAACAGATTGTTTTATGTGTATATTTTTAATGGCGAAAAGGGTCCATATGTCCTTCTACAATCCATAAAAAATGAATAAAACCACTGGGTGACGATCTAGGGATCTTGATCCAAAAATTAGGGAGATCATAGGCCTTCTCAGGGTTTGATTGATGATGGAGCATGCTCATTGATGGATCAGAAACCCTCCATCACATAAAGAACACGTCCCTACACAAAGGAAAAACACTGATAGTCAAAGAAGCAGTAGAAGAAAGGAAGATCAGAAGGATTAAGAGATAATCTTAATCAAAGGATAAAAATAGAAGATTAGTCAGGCAGAAAGTAAAGCATAAAGACAAATTTTAAAGCTTAAATACTAAGATTAAGGATGAAACAAAGAGCAAATTAACCTAGACAAATTTGAATGACTCAACCGACAACAATTATTCCTCTCAAAGATATTTTTCAACCACCTAGATGCTTTGTTCCCTTCAATAAAGCATGAGGCAGTTATTGGGTTGAGTTAGAGATATTTTATCTGTCAAACAATTATTGTAAAAAGTTATGAATAAGCCTTAAAGTCAACACATTCACCTATTTTTCTCTTAGAAGCTAAGATAGGAGTTATTAAAACAGAGAAGTAGCTACAGATATTCTTGCTTTGAGCTTTGCATGGTCTTCAAGGTTAGGAATGCACTTACTCTGTAATAAATGATATTCAAACCCTATTTTAGGCTTCACCTCCTCATTTGCAACATAAATACTGCATCTGAACTCATTATCTTGTTGGCATTTGATGACTCTTTGAAGTAATACATAGTCTCTTGGAAGTTGAAAAGGAATTGAAATCCTGGATCTTGTGGATGTCTTGGTTTGTTTGTTGATGGAGGAGGCTAAATCACTAGATCCCTGAGCTTGGTTGTTGGTGAAGTGCTTCTAATATGTTAAGTTATTTCTTGTTTTCATTATGTTTCCACCTTTCTGTGTTGCAGTAGAATACAAGTTTTAGGCTAAGAAATGTCTTTTGAAAGCACCTTAGTTCTGTTTATTATTCATTTCCTTAATTTTTTCCTCTGCTAGGACATTTCAGAGAATTCTTAATTTCTCTCTAGACCCCCTAAACCTATTTATTTCATAAATAGTTGAATACAGTTGGTTTCAAGCATGATTTATGGTTTTCCCTGCTTACTTTCTGCCTCTTAAACATTGTTTTTGAAGTCTCTCTCTAAAGTACCATTCTTTAAAGTCTGCCAAAGAGGTTTTGTTTTGATCATACCCTTTGTACTTGCTTAACTAATAATTTTAGAGATCTTCATAATTATAGTCAAAGATGTTTAAGAGTTCCCTCTTCTCTGATTACGGTTATATGTATGCCTTAAGTTTTTTCTGTCCTTGAAGGTGAAATCACTAGAAGTTAAATGAATTTCTCACCTTCTATATTTCACTGTAAAAGTTGTCTTGAAATATTACTTGCTGAAGTGTGGATTGTAGAATTTATGGTTTGCCCTGTCTATTGATTTCCTCTTCATGATTTTGTGATATTTTAAGTCCCTTTGTTGAGAATTACATATGATAAAGGATTCTTAATTTCCCTTTACCCTTCTTTTCATTCTTACAAATTGATGTCCATCTCATAAACCCTCCTTAAAACTTGAAGATCCACTGGCCAAGTTAGATTTTCCCTATGATACTCCCCGGTCCATTTATGAACTTATCATGATTTCCATTTGACTCCATTTCCCAATGACTTCGAGATTTCCTCATTCTATATATTGTTTTTTATCATTATACCCAACCAAAACAAACAACAAAACCTCACACTTAATAACTAGCCTAAAATCAACCCTACAAAGCAAACAAGTTCATATCCTTTGCAAAAAAATAGAGAAATCACTCTCTGAGTCCAGGAGGGCTAGGTCCTAGGGCTCTAAAGATTGGTTCCATGTTGCATTGTCATTTGGTATACCAATCTGCCAAATCATGGGACACCAACATTCTGGCAATCACAATGGGACCTTCTGAGTTAGTGACAAGCTATGTATACCTTAGGACTCTAGAAACCATTATTAGTCATAGAAAAATCAGTTGATGGCATAGAGTAGACATTGTTTGTTTCATCATATTAGCTAAATGATGATTCATTTGTAGAAAACTCTTACAAAACTTAGAAATACAAAAAAGAAACTCAGAAAACCCCAAAAACATCTCCAGATTGGTTTTTTGTCAATTATTAGTGGTGGACCATATACATTTACCTTCAAAAAAGCTAAAAATTTCCACCTAGCGACTCCACTAGCCCCAGTAGGCCTATTACTACACTAATACTTGCATATTTCCTTTGGATTGTATTAAACCAACCCTAAAGAAGTTTAGAATCCAAGTACCATATTTTAGAAGTACACTAAACACTATGAGAGGTTAACCTTATGACAAAAGTCTTAAAACTTTCAACCTCTCCAAATTTTGATTTTAAAATATGGCTTCACATAGGATCAATACCAGATCTCATCTAGACCCTAATACTCCTACAATAGTTGATGATCCAGAAAATATTTTGTGGAAAACTTCTAGAGATGCAAATTTAACTACTGTTAGGACTATCCAAAAAACAAGATCTGTCCCAAAAAACCTTATAGCCTTGAAATATCCTCACTTTGACTTGTACCATTCAAAGAAATTATTTAGAACCAAGTCACACAGTGATATTTACCAATCTAACCTTGAGCCCACAGATTTGCAGTAGAAATTTAGCAGAGAAGCATCTCCTTCCACTCCTCCTGATTTTCAGCTTCTCCACCACTTCAATTCTTTCCATATCAAAACTGCTCATAATTAGCTTGCTGGTCCAAGCACTTGCACCACTCCCATCCACACATCCATTGTTCAAAAAACTCCATTTCATCCCACTTTCACTTCCACAAACCCACCTCTTGTAAATCCCCCATTTTCTCCCACCATGACAGCATGGTATGCCCCATTAGTGTTACCACAACTTTTGGTTCCTTTGCCAAATGGTTATCAATCAAGAATTCCCCATTTCACTGGAACTGAATCTACTACTGCCCAACATCATGTAGATAAAATGGATGACGCTTTTGATTAAATGTAAATAGAAGAAGAGATCATTAAGATGAGAATATTTGCCCAAATTTTAGGAGGAGAAGCCAAAAAATGGTTTAAAATCTTAACTCCTAATAGCATAAATGATTTCTCTTATTTATACCAAACATTCATAAACAAATGGGAAATTAAAAAGAACCCTCTCCAAATCCTTTCAGAATATAGCAACCTTAAAATAAATGTTGGGGAAAGTGTCTAGGATTATTGCATTAGATTCAATAGTGTCTACAATTCACTTCCTCCAAACATGAAACCTCCACTAGGCTTAGCCTTAGTAAAATTTCCTGAAGGCTTTGACCCAGACATGGCCTAATAGCTAAGAGAAAGAGACCCCTTGACTTTATAATATATGCATAGGGGAGCTATAAGTGTAGAAGAAAATCTGATTGAGAAAAGAGCTAGGTTGAAATCAGAAAAAAGAGTTACATATAAAGATGAAACAATGGAATCAACCTCACCACTTGATGCCAAAATTGATAACTTAGTAAGGGTAATGGAAAGAATGTTGGAAAATATAAGCTTAAATGATAGAGTGCCTCCTAGAGAGAACTAAATAAATCCTCAAAACAGAAATAGAAATCCCAATTTCAGAAGAGACACTATTCAAAATAGACAAAAAGATAATGACCAACAAATTAGGCCTCCTTTTCTGGGAAACTATGTAGATCAAGAAGAAGAAAGGGAGGAAGAAAGGTTGGAAGAAAATCATGTGAATTTAATAGGATCTAACAGTGAGGGTCATGCTTTCGTCACTGAAGAAGAACAAGGATTCTTCTCCTCAGAACAAACTAAAAGCAATCATAAAGATTATGAAGACTACCAATTGGGGTTTGAAAATGCTATAATGGAGGTTCACAAACAATATGATCTTAGAAGAAAAAGGAACCAAGAGACCTCCAAGAATAAAAACATAGAAACTATTGTTATGAATACCTCAGAAAATCTTCCTAAAAAGACAGCAAACAATTCTAACATTGTGGCTAAGAAAATTGACTTAAACAAAGACAAAATTAGCCAGCCAAGTGTTGGCCCAAGCTGCCCTAGTACTTCTGCTAGTGGCCCTAAGAAATCTATCTAAAATAATAGTCCCAATAAAACTCAACAAATAAAAATTGCTGAAAAGACTATGATTGACAAAACATATGTAAATATGTCAAAACACTAGTGCCATTCAGCCTTGAGGAAGAAATTTCCAAGATCAAAATTAGCATACCTTTAGCTGAACTAGTAACCTAGGATGTATATAAAAATCAAGTTTTTAAAGATTTGAATATATGAAATGACACTAATACTTTAAACTTAACAGATGATAAACTAGAATTGTTGTTTGGTCCTAAAGTAGAAGGAAAATACCAAGAAGGAAACATTCCTCCATTTTATGTCAGCTTAAATATACATGATAAGATCTTACACAATTCCATGCTAGACTCTGGTGCCTCTCACAATCTCATGCCAAAGGTAATGATGGAGAGACTAGGCCTGGAAATTACCAAACCTTACAAAGACCTGTATTCCTTTGATTCAAGCAGAGTCAAATGTTTAGGCCTAATCAAGGATTTATGTGTCAATCTAGCACAAATTCTTCCTAAGGGTCTAGTTATGGACATAGTTGTTGCTGACATTCCCCGAAAGTATGGCATGCTTTTATCCAGATCATGGGGAACCAAACTTTAGGGGAATCTTCAAATGGACATGTCTTATGCTACCATTCCAGTTTTTAAACAGACAAGGAGGTTATACAGGGAATCTCTTATGAAATATATGGTAAGAAACATAGATAGGCCAAACAACACTCCTGTTTATTCCATTCATTCATATCTTGATTCATTTATCTCGTTTAATGAAGAGGAAATAAGCACACAAGAAAATGAAAATAAAAAATATTTAAGCCCACTTAAACTACCAAATCTTCCCTCAAATGAAAAACATAACAGCTCAAACTTTAGCAGCCTTGAAAAGCAAGATGATAGTGAGCAGGAGGTAGAAACACTTTGGACAATAAGCTTTGATGGCTCTTGTAGCAAAGCAAGTTTTGGGGCTGGTGCATGGATACATAATATAAAAAAAGGATATTCCTACAAACTTGTTTTCCCATGCAAAAATAACATTGCAGAATATGAAGCTCTCCTCCTTGGCCTGCATTTTCTCAAAGATCTAGGAGACAAGAAAATATCAGTCCAAGGAGATTCATAGGTGATTATTATGCAAATAAAGGGGAGTATTTAGCCAAAAATCCAAGATTAAGAGAATATAGGAATGTTGCCCTAGATCTCCTGAAAACTTTTGAAAAATATGAACTCACTTTCATCCCTAGAGCTCAAAATAACCTTGCAAATGAGGTTGCCTTTGCTGCCAGCAATTGTCAAATACCTTAGGTAAATGAAATGTTCATTGTCAAAGTAAAAAATAGGCCTACAGTTCCTAACAATGAAAAATACTGGCAAATGTTTGAGGGAGATAAACACATTGATGATTTTCTGCAATCTGAAAATGATTTTTCCATACCAACGCCCAGCTTAAGCCATGAAGAAAAGTGTTTTGATGAAAAAAAAACCCGTAAAATAGAGTTGTCCTCTACTGCTGATACAAACCAATTTGAACATCTGTATGAGGTAGAATTATTTAACAAACCAAATCAAAAGGACCTTAAAGTTTTACAATGCAAAAATGATTCAATACCAAGGGGTATTACACCATTAGAAGAGCTTTTTGACTTCAATGATGTAGCTAAAAAACCAAAGATGGAACCTATAGAAGAACATAACATACGAATGAACGCAAAATGATCAAGCTATATAGCACTCTTCCTGCTCATATTAAACAAGAATACATTGAACTTTTCAAAGATTTTGGAGATGTGTTTGCATGGCGATACAAAGATCTTAAATCATATGATACTAGCATTATTCAACACAAAATTCCTCTTAAGGAAAATCAGAAACCTTTCAAACAAAAAATAAGAAGGATAAACCCTGTTTTACTACCGTTAGTTGAGAAAGAGATCAAAAATATGTACGATGCTGGGATTATAGTCCCTCTTATATATTCACAGTGGGTTTCCAACCTTGTATCTGTTAGGAAGAAGACTGGGGAAATTAGGCTTTGAATTGACTTTCGAAATTTGAAAAAAGCCTCCCTAAAAGATAAATACCCTTGCCTAAAATGGATCAAACAATCCAAAAGGTGGTTGGATCTAAAATAATATCATTGTTAGATGGTTTTTCAGGCTACAACCAAGTGCTAGTACTCCCAAGTGATCAACACAAAACTGCTTTCTCCACACCTTGGGGTACATTCATGTATGTTAATATGCCATTTGGTTTGATGAATGTAGGGCCCACATTCCAAAGGGCCATGTACATAGCTTCTCAGAAAACATAGGCTATTTCATAATCATTTACTTGGATGACATCATTGTTTTCTCCAAAACTGACAAAGAACACTTAGTCTATTTAAGAAAAGTTTTTGAGAAATGTAGGAAATATGGCTTATCTTTGAATCCCAAGAAAACACTCTTTGGACTACAAGAAGGAAAACTCCTAGGCCACATAATTTCTGAAGAAGGAATCAAAGTAGATCCCAAAAGGATTGAAGGCATATTGAAAATCAACCATCCTAGAAACCTCAAATAATTGCAATCTTTCATTGGGAAGATCAACTTTTTGAGAAGGTTCATTCCTAACCTTGATAAAATTTTGAGGAATATCACAAACATGCTCAAAAATGAAACAGGAGTTAAATGGACCTTAGAATCCAAACAATCATTTGAATTGGTAAAACAAGCTCTTACTCCAACACCAGCTCTTATCAATCTTGATTTCACCAAGGATTTCTACATTTTTTCATTTGCATCTGAACACACCATTGCTACAGTGTTGTTGCAAAAGAATAACATGGGCCAAGAACAACCAAAATCATTCTTCAATATAGCCTTAAGAGATGCTCCACTCAAATATAATATCAAGGAGAAACAAGCCTTATCCTTGATAAAAGCATTGAAAGACTTACAAGTCTACATTTTACACTCACATATCATTTATTTTGTCCCACATACAGTTGTCAAAGACATTCTAAATCAAGACGTTGATGGTAAAAGGGGAAAATGCTTTGCTATTATCTTAGAATATGATTTAGAATTCAGGCCTACCAAGTCGATTAAGGGACAAGGATTAGAAAAACTCATGGCATAATCAAATTTCCAAGCATTAGATATGAATATGATTGATGTTTTAGAAGAATAAGAATAATTCACAGCTCCATACATTGAATAAAATTTTATGAATTCATCTTGGTATGGTGATATCATTTATGTGCTTATCTATCTTAATACTCCACCTTATTTATCAAAGACTAAAGCTAGAATCTTGAAACAGAAAGCTTTAAATTACTGCATTTTATATGGAGTGTTATATTGGAAAAATGTTGTTGGCATATTGCTTAAATGTTTGCTTGAGAATGATGCAGGAAAAATCATGCATGAGCTACATGAGGGACAATGTGGAGGCCACCTTTACTGGAAAACCCCAGCAAACAAGATTATTAGAGCTGGCTATTACTGGCCCACCCTTTTCCCTGATACTAAAAAACTAGTCATGACTTTCCATAAGTGTCAAATCTTTTATGGCAAGAAAAAACTCCTAACTTTACCATTGCATCCCATCAGTTTTGAGGCTCCCTTTCAGAAATGGGGTTTAGAATTTATTGAAGAAATTCACCCAACCTCATATGCCCAACATAAGTGGATCCTTACTGCCATAGATTATTTTACCAAATGGATAGAGGCTATCCCTTCTAGAAATGCTACTGACTCAGTCATTATCAAGTTCCTTGAGACCAACATATTATCTAGATTTGGTTATCCTAGAAAAATCATTACAGAAATTTTTTTTGCCTTCAAATCCAAAAGAATGGTTGACTTCTGCTATAAGTACAATATCACCTTAGGACACTCCACAACTTACTACCCTTAGGGAAATGGATTTGCTGAATCTTCCAACAAAAGCCTGATCAACATTATCAAAATACTTCTGGATCAAAATCAGAAATCATGGCATCATAAACTAGTTCATGCATTATGGGCCAATAGACTAACCATCAATAAATCAATCAATATGTCTCCCTATCAGTTGGTATATGGCATGGATGCAGTCTTCCCAACATCCTTGGGAGTTCTAGCCATGAAGCTTCTCCAAGTAGTGCAATCAGAAGAAAATGACATGCAGAGAAGGTTGAATCATGCCATCCATTTGCAGCAGACAAGAGAGGAAGTGTACAAAAGGATGCAAATAGTTCAAGAGAGCATAAAAAAGATCTTTGACAGAAGGACTAAAGCAAACAATTTCCAAATTGGAGATGCAGTTTTGAAATGGGATTCTAGAAGGCAAGAAAAAGTTAAACATGGAAAATTTGATAATTTGTGGAAAGGGCCTTACATCATTCACTCAATTAGGGGTCATAAAGCTTTCTTTTTACAAGGACTGAATGGAGAATAATTATTTAGAGGTCTTGTTAATAGCAGGATGCTCAAACACTATTTCTGTCAAGAGTCTTAGATTCAAAGCTTTCATTCATTATATATAAACATTGCATGAGAAAATCTTGAGAACAAAAATACAAAAAAATGAAAGAAAGGAAAAAGAGGGCAAATTCAAGAGAGGTATAGCCCCATACCCAAAAAAAAAAGTATTTTTGAAAGTGTGCAAGCCTAAATGCCACTACTGATTCAAAATGATATCTTGTTTAGTCATCTAGCCTAATCATGTCAGAACATGCTTTGAACATATGTTGATAAGTTAGTGAAAACAATGATTGTAAAGAATATTTCAAACTTGACTTATCAAGAAAGATAGATTAGGGAATATAGGATACTGGTTCCACATGCTCAAAACAGAACCAAAGAGGATGATAAGGATCCATTACAAATGATAGATCACAACCTTATATTTCTAAGTTACTTTTTATGAAAAATAATGCTTGTATGTAGCTTCTTCCAATGCCATAACCATGGTAAGTCAGACTGCTTAATCCTGATTTGAACCATGTTTTAAATTTTCGTCAATAGTTTAGAGAATCAAGACTTCCAAACATCTTAATCTTGGCAGACAAATAGTTTTAGGTAGAGAATAAAAAGATTTCACTATTTTAATCTGAACTCTTGGAAGAAATAAGGATTGAAGTAGATAGTTTATTTATGTTTTCAAAAATAAAATGTCAAGAGTTTGCCAGTTCAAGTGCACTCAAAGGAGAGAAAATGTTAGGAAAAGTAGGTGGGTAAGTAGAAATGTTGTTAAAGGGAATCACATGTTGCAGATTATTGAGATTCTCACTTCAAAAGAATTATCAACAAGTGAAAAGAAAGAAGAAAATCTACCCAACAGAAAGGCCACTAGTCTACAAAAAAACTCAGAGATTGATAAACTGAAAGTTCTGGACACCTCCAAAAGGAAGCTACCCTCCCCAAGTGGAGACATTGTTAGTCATCAGTAATTTTTGCTGATATAAAAAGATGACTAAATTCAGATCCTAGATTTCTAAAAACAACATTTGAAAAATATTGTGAGTTCTAGAAATCTTGTTGTAGATCATATCTGCATATCCTTTTCAATTTTTATTTTGAATATCAAAATACAAAAAAATTAGAAAATCAAAAAATCATATGTTATAGTATAAAGTTTTTATACTATATCATAAAAGAAGCATTTCAAATCTCGATGAATATTAACCTTATTGAAATATATGTTTTGATTTAAGCTTAAGCACTGAGCAATTTCTTGAGCGGAAGCGGTGATCACAGAAAAGTGCTTTCGGATAAGTTATTGCGGGGGGAGAAGTAGCTCGTTGTTTATCAAATCCTCACCCCCCGTAGTTGACTAGTCAAAATCTTGGATGAGCCGTGATCAACGGCTTGGATTCATTACGGGGGGTATAGGTTGATATTTTCCACCGTACTCCAGGACCCCCCGCAGTGACGTCATCAGGCGAAGTGGAAAACAGTTGCCATCCGCTCTCAACGGTTTGTCCACATCATGTCGGCATTTATTACGGATTCCCATAGCTTATTAAAGATTTCTTTAGTACCGTTTTGTCCACGTGTGACTGTTTTTCCCCTTTTGAACCGTGTTCTTGCCACCTTTGCATTTTCCGTTACCCCGCGAATTGTTTTCAGTTCCTGTTAGTCATGGCAAAACGAATATCCTTGTCTGGTTCATCAAACCTCAGTCCCCTCCTGGATAGTGAAAAGGACATCCAGGATACCATGTCGTCCGTCAATCATCCCTTATTGCATTACCAAGTAACCCTAAACACTGATAAATCCCCTGTATTATCTGCTATGAAAAGCTCTGGTGTGTTGTCCGCCTGTGTTTTGAAAACTCACTTCTTCCCCGAGTTCATCTCATGGTTAGTCTCATCAATGTACCCTGGTAATTGTTTCGTCATGAATTCTCAGGGAGAAAATGTCCTGCAGGTATCAACACAATTAATTCGCCAAGCATTGTGCTTTCCAGAAGATAAGTCTCCATTACAATTCTCCGAAGATTCATTGGTTCAGTATTTTGAAGACCTTTCAAACGAAGAGTTCAGTCGTTGTATGTCATTTTTGAAATCAAATCCAGAAAAAACTCAATTTGAAGGAGAAGAGTTCAGTTTGGAGGCGTTCAATGTTCAGTATAGGCCAGTTCTTAGCTGCATTACAGAGATTTTGGGGAAAGACGATGACCACAAAATTGATAAATCAGTCTTGGGGATGTTTGCACTGATGATGAAACTAGGGGTGGTCCTTGAAATTCCGTCTTTTTGGCAGGAAATAGTAAATTCCCAATTGATAGCTTTTCCTCTAACAGGTTTCTTCAGATTTCCATCATTGGTTGTTTACTTATTTTTGTATCAAAATGTTGAAGATTTCATGAGTTTGGGTTTAAATATAGTTGATAGTAATAAAAATAAGCAATCAGTTTTATTGTGGACCGACATGATTAGAAAAGAAGAGAATGAAGCAGGGTTGTTCGAGTTTGCTAGCCATTTCATGACTATTGCTTATAAAGTCTTGAATGGAGTTCTTCCTCCATGCTTCTTACCAAAAGCCCGGGAGTTCCTACAGATAGGACCCAATTGCAGATTTGGAGATTGGTTTGTATTCGAATAATACTCAGAGATAAGGCTGTATGGAGTTAGCATTGAGCCCTATAGGCTCCCAACTTTTGTACCCATGCGACTTTTCGCCCTGGAATTCATAAGGCAGAGTCTTAATGTATACCAAGTTCACTTTCTTCCCATGAAGAAAGGTTTGATGTACAAATTGCCTATGAGTGTGGGACCTTTTGTGGTCAACACGAGACAAGCTTTTGATGAAGTCTCAAAAATGTTGGAATGGACACAGTTGTTGTTGGGAGAAAAATGGCCTTATGATCCGCATGGAATAATTTCTCAGAAAAGGGTTGAGAACGGGTATGCTACATTCTCCCATGTAAGCAAGTCTGATATAGAGAAGCTGGCAAATCCAAGTGAAACAAGTGCCTCAAAAACCAGCATTCAAACACCTTCCATTATGGAAAGGGAAAGCAAAAGAAGTAGAGAATATGTTATTGAAATAGATAATGAGGAACCCAGAGAAGAAAAGAGAACCAAACTAGCAGAAGATCATTCTCCCAATTCGCCTGGTTTTACCCTTCATATCAATGAAGAATCAAGTGTTCCCTCTTCTCCTAGAAGACATGAACTTTACTCAGAAAGGATGCCGGCAGTCAAGCAAGTATTCATGCAAATTGAAGAAAGAAATCAGAGAATAAAAGCCAATGTCGAAGCGCAAGCAGAACATCACACAGCTGCTGATCAGACTAGATTATTGATTGTAATGGATATTGAAAAAGATCAATTTAGAATGGCTCTGTCACATCCAAAGGGAATGTCCCTTGGGTCTTCGAGAAGCTTTAATGAGGTAAACATAATCATGGATGTTAAAAAGATCCCATTGTGGGACAAAATGAATCTTCATTTGCAGACCGGGCAGTTGATTGTAAATGATTTGAGCAAGACTAATGCCACAACAGTCAAGACTGAAAACATGCTTGCAAAGGTCATCAGACAATGCAAAATGGAGAAAGCTAATTCAAGGGAATTAACAACTCAAAACGAAGAGTTGAAGAAGATAATTATGAAAATTGGTGTGGATCCAAATGATAAAGCTGCAATTCAAAAACTCATGAAAAGTGCAGAAGTAGAAATATCCTCACTAAGGAAAAAGTTAAAATTGCCAGCTACAGAGCACTCAATGGCTGCAGAAGTAGCTGAGGTGGAAAAAGAAAAGGAAGAGTTACTTCTGCAATTGTTACAAAAAGATGAAGAGTTGTCCAAAGTGAAGCAGACTGCTATATCTCTGCAGAATCAAATTCAAAACCATACTTGCACTTTTGTTGTTCCTACAAGTGACAGTGATGCGGATCCTCAAACCCAAATTGTTCAACTCACCATAGAACTGAAGATAGATAAAGGTGATCTTAAGCGGGTTCAGTTAGATTTGGAAACAACTACTAAGATGATGAGAGGATGGGAAAATAAAGCAAATGAAAATAAGCAGCAATTACAAAAGGCTGAGGATGAAATTAAGGAGCTCAAGGAGAAGCTAAAAGGTAACATCTCACTTTTAAGAGCTAAAGATATTATTTGGACTAAAATTATATCTGAAATGAAGTCAAATTTGGATTCCCTAAGTATAATTGCTACAGAGAAACGCCTCATCTTAGACCATGAAGAGGAGATATCATCAGAAAAACAAACGCTCATTAAAAGAGAAAATTGGGCTAGGAGGTTTTTAAATTTTATCAATTCCAAATCAGATGAAGAGCTAGAAGAAATTGAGATACAAGACAGATACTTTTATGCTGAAGAAATTAATAAAATGATAATTAAGAATGATCTATGAAAAGTTGCAGAGAAAAGGTTACTGAGAATTAAGGAGGCGGTAAAGAAGTTTGATATAAATTTTGATAAATTGATCCGAACAGGTTTGCCTTCATGCTGGACAGAAAAGGGAAATATTTTGACATGGAAGTTTTATGAAGATGCATTAACACTGGCAAAGAGCAGAGCAGATAGTAGACACGAAAAGACACAAGTTTTAAAGGGAGAGACAATGTTTAACTTTTTACAGAGGCACTTAAATTTTCTATGGATGGTAAAGGCACTCTTCACAGAAAGGCTTACTCACAATCAGGCAGTTGCATTTAGATTGGAATACCTCAGCTACAGGAATGCCCCTACAACTCAAAGTGAACTTTGGAAAAAATGCAAAATCTTCTTGATTGACACAACAAAGAAGATTCCAATGGATAAATCAAAAGTAGTTGTTGATTCCGCAGCCACTTTAGGACCAGTTGTTCCTTTAGATTAAAAGTTCTAAAAATTCTCATTATGTCATTTCCTAGGATTATGCAAATGTAATAGGACTTTTATTGAGGCATGTACCTCCATAACAGTTAATAGTTTAGGCAGTTAGAGTTAGTTAGAGAAGTTAGAATTAGTTTCATTACTGGAAACTATTTTGTGATAATGTATTTAAGGACAATTTGAAGAAGGAGGGAGGTTCCGAGTTTTGGACCTTGAAGCCTAATTTTGTACTGAAAAATATTGAATCAATGAAAAGTTTTGCAAGTTTCCTTCATTCTATCTATGTTGAATAGTTTTCCAGTTTTCATTTCGTTTCCATATCTATGAATAAAATAGAGTGATTTGAGTTGCGGGTCTCTTGATATCTTTGTATCTAAGAGTTTAACATCATTAATGGGTGCTCCTTTATTTTAACTTTATTGTTGCTCACTTCTTCAGGGTTTTATAATGGTAGATTCTGTTTTAAGCAGCATATCAAATTGAAATCCTTTTCTTTCTTTTTCTTCCATTCATTCACTTCAGCATAAAGAGAACATGGCATTGAAGAACTTTTAGGGGTTTGATATTTGGAGATTATATTATTAATATTTGAAGGTTTAATAAATAGAGACAAATATACACTTGTTTCTGACATAATCTTTAATGTCTTGAGCACCGATTCCTTTACACAGCAAGGAATTGTTTTTTAAGGAACAACATTAATTGGCGCCGTTGCCGGGGAATGAAGATTCGAAGATTTTCCCTAGGTTTTGTTTTACATTTCCTCTGGTTTTTCAGAGAGGAGGAAATAGTATGCTGTGTTTGTTTGAAAATAGGTCTAGCTCCCAAGAAACCTCACATGAGGTCAGATACCTCTTAGAAAAAAGTTCCTGTTTTGTCTGATCCTGAGAAGCTTGTTTCAAAGAAGGGCCAGAATCCAAAAATATTAGATACACCTGAAACTACACTTCTCGCAACAGGCAGTAGTTCACACATTTTCTCATCCAAGAAAGCTTCCAAGAAACTCATTTTCTCGGAAGAAGAATCATCACCATCACCCGTTCGTTTTCAAGAACCCACATTAGAAGAGAAATCTTTGGAGTTTGTGTCTTTTCCTTTTATAGAAACTCATCCCCATATAGCTGCCAGCTCTTCTGCAATCATTCATTCTCCAACTCCTATATCAATTATTTCACCTCATTCGTCCCTACCTACAACTGGTATTCATTTTACCCTCGCTCAAGGAGCAGTTAACCCAGGCGTAAATATGGCAGTCCCTGCAGCCCCTGCTTTCTGGATGAATAGATATGCACCATTAAATCTAGCCCAACCATTCCATGATATTCCTCAGGAGTACCTCAAGTTGCTCCATAGATTTAATGGTGAAGATGAAATAAATGCAGAATAGCACTTGCCCCTGTTTTTCACATTTGCAGATAATTTAGATGTTGAACATTTAGATGTTGTTATGAGACTCTTTGTTCAGTCTCTAAGTGGAGAGGCAAGGAAATGGTTCAAAGGATTACCTAATGGTTTCATTAATGATTGGGTTGCCCTAGAAAGATGTTTCATTGAAAGGTGGGGTGAAAAGAGGGACCACGACTATTCTTTGACAGAATTTAATGCAATCAAGAAGAAATATGATGAAAATATGAGTGATTTTGTGAAGAGATTTAATAAATTGTATAATAGTTTTCCTGCAGAGATGAAGCCTCCTCCTATTGGAGCTAGGGTCATTTTTGCTAGTGCATTTGAACCAGAATTCAGTTTCACATTGAGGGAAAGAAGGTCCCCTACGTTGGAGCAGATTCAAACTGGTGATCTGGAGATTGAGGCTAATATGTCTACTGCTGGTAAAGTTTCAGATAAAGGAAAGGCTAAAGAAGAAGCCTCAGCTCAAGATCAGAAAATTGATGATATGACTAAGGTCATAAAAAATCTGTCAAATAAATTGGTAAAGTTGGAAATAGATAGTAAGCGTGCAAGACAGAATAGAGGGGTTTTTAATCCTCAATTTAAAAAACAGCCCTTGCAGATTCTACAAAGAGAAAAGAAAGATCAAGATCAGGTGAAAGCACCTTTGTACATAGAAGCAGCCCCATCCCATTCAGAAGATGATGATGATGAGAGAGAGGATGATGCTCAAATTTATGTTTTGTACATGGAAGACGATGAAACAGAAGAAGAAGCTGAAGAAGCAGTGGAAGACAATGATCTTTCATTTGATCAAGAAGAGATGGATGATTACTTCAGACAGTTCACAGACTTCATGCAATCTGAGTTGCATAAAAAGTATGATTTGAGGTCAAAAAAGAGACTAAGGACTCAAGATAATGAAGAAAAAGAATCAGAAGCAGCACCTGCTCCAATGGCAACTCCATTCCAAAAAGATCAAACTAAGAAAACAGATAAGGGGAAAAATCCCATGGACGAAGAAAAAGAGAAGGAAAAGAAGCAAGCAGAAACTTCTCAAACAAAAGTTAGAGATTCTAATATTTTGGAGAAACTGGTTACTGTTTCTAATCAAAACTCAAATTCCAAGAAAGATCAAGAAGAACCTGAAAAGTTGACAAAATCAAATCAAACTTTCAGTTTGTCGAAAGAGTTGGAGAAAGTGAAGATTCAAGTACCTCTTCTTGAGTTAATGAAAACACCTGGCTATAAGAAAGAGATTTCCAAGTTTATCAATTTATCTCAGTCTGATGAGGTAGGTGATATAGTAAATCTGCAGGAAGAGAAACCAGTGGTTACATTTGGACCTCATGTTGAAGAGGTAGATTCATCTGTCCCTCCTTTTTATATATCACTTCTGTTACATGATTTTGTTCTACATAACTGCATGCTAGATTCTGGTGCGTCCCACAATCTGATGCCATTGTGTGTGATGAAAGAGTTGAATTTTCAAATTACTAAGCCATATCGGGATCTTTATTCATTTGATTCAAAAAGAGTAAAGTGTGTGGGTCTGATTAAAGATATGGTTGTTACATTGGCTCAAATCCCAGCCAAAAGCATTATGATGGATGTTGTAGTGGCAGATATTCCTGCCAAGTTTGGTATGTTGCTATCTAGATCATGGGGGGCAAAGCTTGGAGGAGTTTTGAAGCTAGATTTTACATATGCTATCATTCCCGTTTTCAATGGTGAAGAAAGGAGGTTGTATAGAGAGACTAGATTTCAAAAAAATACTACCAAGAAAGATGCAGGTAATTCACCAATTTATGGCCAAGAGAAGGATGAACTCTCTTGCTTCATGCTGCATGAAGATGCATAATTTGCTGAAGAATCGCAAGGGCAGCTCCCTTCAGCAATTGTACATAAGGAGCTACATTCAGATAAGCTGTGGAAGTGTTATTTTGATGGTGCGTTTTCCAAAGAAGGCACTGGAGCTGGTTTCATTTTTGTTTCTCTGGAAGGTAATCTTGTGCCTTTTTCTTTCAAATTGGAGTTTGAATCCACTAATAATGTTGCAGAATATGGAGCATTAATTATTAGTTTGCAGACAGCTAAGCAGATGGGAATTCAATCTATGACTGTGTTTGGGGATTCAAAATTAATTATAAGACAGATCAAGAATTTATGTCAAACTAAACATCCTAGGTTAAAAGCATATCAGAATGAGGTCTGGGATCTGATCAAAAATTATTTTGAAGCCTTCAACTTACAGTTTGTTCCAAGGGAAGAGAATATAATGGCTGATTCTTTGGCGATTGCAGCAAGTACATTCAAGCCTCCTATCAGTCCGAAACTAAGGTATGAAATTGAGATGAGACATAGACCTTTGATCCCTGACATTATTAAACACGGGCAGGTCTTTGAGGACGATGAACAGATTAAGCAGTTTCTGTTGATGATTGAAGATTTTGAAGATCATCAGATTGATTTGGAATCTGATGAAGATGAATTGGCTGGTAAGACTCTGAAAAAGAATATTGGTGGTCAGGAGATCATTCAGTTGAAAGATAACATTTTTCCAAGAGGCTTGGTGCCTCTTGAAAGACTGTTTGATACAAATGACGTTGCAGTGAATCAGAAGAAAGCAAACCAAGATGAGCAGGTGGAAGATTTCAATTTAGGGACTCAACAGGAGCCTAAAATGATTAAGTTGTTCAAAGGGGTCCCGAAGGAATACAAATAAAGGTATGTAGATTTGTTCAAACAATTCAAAGATGTATTTGCTTGGTCTTATGATGATTTGAAGACATATGATAAGAGTATCATACAGCATAAAATCCCACTAAAGGATGGAGTCAAGCCACATAAACAGAAGCTCAGGCAGATTAATCCATTTCTGTTGGCTCCGATCGAAAAGGAAATAAATAAATTGCTGCAAGCCAAGATAATCGTTCCACTCAGATATTCAGATTGGGTTTCCAATCTTGTACCAGTCTGAAAGAAAAATGGAGAGATAAGGCTGTGCGTAGATTTCAGGAATTTGAATAGGGCTTCATTGAAAGATAATTATCCTTTGCCGAAAATGGATTTTGTCTTACAAAAAGTGACTGGAGCTTATAGATTATCTATGGTGGATGGCTTTTCAGGGTATAACTAGGTGGCTGTGGAGAAAGAAGATCAGAAGAAAACTGCCTTCACTACGCCCTGGGGAACATTCATGTACGCCAGGATGCCATTTGGCCTGATGAATGCGGGGGCCACATTCCAAAGAGCGTTGGATATTGCATTCGTAGGTGATCAGTTCATGGTGGTTTATTTAGATGATGTCACAATTTTCTCAAATTCCGATGAAGAGCATTTACAAAATTTTCAGAAAGCTTTCCTGAAGTGTAGAAAGTATGGATTGTCGTTGAATCCTAAAAAATCTCTGTTTGCCCTGGAAGAAGGCAAACTTTTGGGCCATATTGTTTCAAAGCAAGGTGTGAAGATTGATCCAGCAAGAGTTGAAGCAATACAGTCTATCCCACTGCCCCGAAGAAAAAAATATATTCAGAGATTTCTTGGATACTTGCACTTTTGTTGTTCCTACAGGTGACAGTGATGTAGATCCTCAAACCCAAATTGTTCAGCTCACCACAGAACTGAAGATAGCTGAAGGTGATCTTAAGCGGGTTCAGTTAGATTTGGAAACAACTACTAAGATGATGAGAGGATGGGAAAGTAAAGCAAATGAAAATAAGCAGCAATTACAAAAGGCTGAGGATGAAATTAAGGAGCTCAAGGAGAAGCTAAAAGGTAACATCTCACTTTTAAGAGCTAAAGATATTATTTGGACTGAAATTATATCTGAAATGACGTCAAATTGGGATTCCCTAAGTATAATTGCTACAGAGAAACGCCTCATCTCAGACCATGAAGAGGAGATATCATCAGAAAAACAAACGCTCATTAAAAGAGCAAATTGGGCTAGGAGGTTTTTAAATTTTATCAATTCCAAATCAGATGAAGAGCTAGAAGAAATTGATATACAAGACAGATACTTCTATGCTGAAGAAGTTAATAAAATGATAATTAAGAATGATCTACGAAAAGTTGCAGAGAAAAGGTTACTAAGAATTAAAGAGGCGGTAAAGAAGTTTGATATAACTTTTGATAAATTGATCCGAACAGGTTTGCCTTCATGCTGGACAGAAAAGGGAAATATTTTGACATGGAAGTTTTATGAAGATGCATTAACACTGGCAAAGAGCAGAGCAGATAGCAGACACGAAAAGACACAAGTTTTAAAGGGAGAGACAGTGTTTAACTTTTTACAAAGGCACTTCAATTTGCTATGGATGGTAAAGGCACTCTTCACAGAAAGGCTCACTCACAATCAGGCAGTTGCATTTAGATTGGAATACCTCAGCTACAGGAATTCCCCTACAACTCAAAGTGAACTTTGGAAAAAATGCAAAATCTTCTCCATTGACACAGCAAAGAAGATTCCAACGGATAAATCAAAAGTAGCTATTGATTCCGCAGCCACTTCAGGACCAGTTGTTCCTTTAGATTAAAAGTTCTAAAAATTCTCATTATGTCATTTCCTAGGATTATGCAAATGTAATAGGACTTTTCTTGAGGCATGTACCTCCATAACAGTTAATAGTTTAGGCAGTTAGAGTTAGTTAGAGAAGTTAGAATCAGTTTCATTACTGGAAACTGTTTTGTGATAATGTATTTAAAGACAATTTGAAGAAGGAGGGAGGTTTCGAGTTTTGGACCTTGAAGCCTAATTTTGTACTGAAAAATATTGAATCAATGAAAAGTTTTGCAAGTTTCCTTCATCCTATCTATGTTGAATAGTTTTCCAGTTTTCATTTTGTTTCCATATCTATGAATAAAATAGAGTGATTTGAGCTGCAGGTCTCTTGATATCTGTGTATCTAAGAGTTAAACATCCTTAATGGGCGCTCCTCTATTTTAACTTTATTGTTGCTCACTTCTTCAGGGTTTTATGATGGTATATTCTGTTTTAAGCAGCATATCAAATTGAAATCCTTTTCTTTCTTTTTCTTCTATTCATTCACTTCATCATAAAGAGAACATGGCATTGCAGAACTTGTAGGGGTTTGATATTTGGAGATTATATTATTAATATTTGAAGGTTTAATAAACAGAGACAAATATACACTTGTTTGTGACATAATATTTAATGTCTTGAGCACGGATTCCTTTACACAGCATGGAATTGTTTCCCAAGGAACAAAAAATCTCACTGCCTTCATCATCCTAAATTTAACTACTTTTCACCCTATTTTCCTCTCTGCCTCCTAAAAATTTTGCCCCACTACTGCAAAATGGATTTTCCTCATTTGGCATATTTGCCTCATTTCATCACCCTCACCCTCATTCATAACCCTCTTCCTCTAAAAATCCCAACACTTCCCTTCATCAAAACCTGCATCAGTCCCCTTCATTTTAAACAATTTAAAAACATATTAAAAAATGTAAAAACCCTCTTTTTACACTGCTTAAAACCAAATTTTATCCTATCGTATCTTTAAAAATTATACATAAAACTCTGTTTTATGTGTAAAACCCGCTCTTTGTAAAAATCAGGCCTTAAGCCCTTCTCCGCTTAAAGCCCTTGCCCCCTTCAACCTCATACAACCTCACCCTTGTCTTATTCTTAGTCCCTCCTCGTATTAACCCCACTTCCACCCCTTCTAATTTTTATACACCCTACAAACCTTATAAAAATACCAAAGAACCTTTGGAAATATTAAATTACGGACCCTGCTCCCCACTCGGCCCTGCTAACCAACCATCCTACACCACATGTCCCTGGGCTCCCACCTCCCAAATCTGCTTTCTGCTCCTCTGATCATTCCACACCATAGATCTCATCATCCGAGATCTAACGGTCCAGATCCCATATTGCATAGAAAATTGCGATGGGTTTAATAACTCCCAACCCGTGCAAAATAGGTGGTTTTCCACCTACCACATGTCAATTTCCTAATGGTATCACACGCCCATTGCTCTAAACCACTAACCGCTCATTACCTGTTGGATAAACCACTTATGGTTTTCAAAAACCATTTTTCCCCTTCACGCCATAATTTGATTTTCCGCCTAGTTTCGCATACAGAAACTTTCCCCTGCACCATTTCTTCCTCTGCAAATACTTCTTGACCACCCAAAACCCTGAAAATACAATCAAGCCTACCCTGCATGGTTTTAAACTAATAGTTTGTTTTATGTGCAGGTTTTTAATTGTGAAAAGGGTCCAAATGTCCTCCTACAATCCATAAAAAATGAATAAAACCCTTGGGTGATGATCTAGGGGTCTTGATCAAAAAGTTAGGGATATCAAAGGCCTCCTCAGGGTTTGATCGATGATGGAGAATGCTCATTGATGGATCATAAACCCTCCAGCACATAAAGAACATGTCCCTGCACAAAGGACAAACATAGACAGCCAAAGAAGCAGTAGAAGAAAGGAAGATCAAAAGGATTAAGAGCTAATCTTAATCAAAGGATAAAAACATAAGATTGGCCAAGCAGACAGTAAAGCATAAATACAAATGTTAAGGCTTAAAGACTAAGATTAAGGATAAAACAAAGAGCAGAGTAACCCGGACAAATTCGAATGACTCAGCTCACAGCAGTTATTCCTCTCAAAGATATTTTTCAGCCACCTAGGTGCTTTGTTCCCTTCAATAAAGCATGAGGCAGTTATTGGGCTAAGTCAGAGATATTTTATCTGTCAAACAATTATAGTAAAAATTTATGAATAAGCCTTAAAGTCAAAACATTCACCTATTTTTCTCTTAGCAACTAAGATAGGAGTTATTAAAAAAGATAAGTAGCTGCAAATATTCTTGCCTTGAGCCTTGCATGGTATTCAAGGTTAGGAATGCACTTACTCTGGAATAAATGATACTCAAACCCTATTTTAGGCTTCACCTCCTCATTTGAAGCATAAATACTGCATATGAACTCATTATCTTGTTGGCATTTGATGACTCTTTGAAGTAATACATAGTCTCTTAGAAGCTGAAAAAAAATTGAAGTCCTGGAACTTGTGGATGTCTTCATTTATTTGTTAATGGAGGTGGCTAGATCACTGGATCCCTGAGATTGGTTGTTGGTGAAGTGCTTCTAATCTGTTAATGTTATTTCCTATTTTCATTATGTTTCCACCTTTCTTTGTTGTAGTAAAATATAATTTTTAGGCTAAGAAATGTCTTTTGAAAGCACCTTAGTTCTGTTTATTCTTCACTGCCTTAATGTTTTCTTCTGCTAGGACATTTCAGAGAATTCTTAATTGCTCTATGGACCCCCTAAGCATGTTTATTTCATAAATAGTTGAATAAAGTTGGTTTCAAGCATGGTTTATGGTTTTCCTTGCTTACTTACTGCCTCTTAAAAATTGTTTTTGAAGTCTCTCTCTAAAGTACCATTCTTTAAAGTCCGCCAAAGAGGTTTTGTTTCGATCATACCCTTTGTACTTGCTTTACTAATATTTTAGAGATCTTCATAATTATAATCAAGGATTCTTAGGATTTTCCTCTTCTCTGATTACAGATATATGTGTGTCTTAGGTGTTTTTTGTCCTTGAAGGTGAAGTCACTAGAAGTTAAATGAGTTTCTCGCCTTCTATATTTCATTGTAAAATTTGTCTTGAAATATTAATTGTTGAAGTATGGATTGTAGAATTTATGGTTTGCCCTATCTATTGATTGCCTCTTCATGATTTTGTGATATTTTAAGTCCCTTTTTTGAGAAGTACATATGATAAAGGATTCTTAATTGCCCTTTACCCTAATTTTCATTCTTACAATTGATGCCCATCTCATAAACCCCCCTTAAAACTTGAGGATCCACTAGCCAAGTTAGATTTTCCCTATGATACTCCCTGATCCATTGATGAAATTATCATGATTTCCATTTGACTCCATTGCCCAATGACTTAGATATTTCCTCATTCTATCTATGCTTTTTTATCATTATACCCAACCAAAAAAAACAACAAAACCTCATACTTAATAACTAGCCTAAAATAAACCCTACAAAGCAAACAAGTCCATATCCTTTGCAAACAAATAGAGATATCCCTCTCTGAGTCTAGGAAGGCTATGTCCTAGGGCTCTAAATACTAGTTCCATGTTTCCTTGTCATTTGGTATACCAATCTACCAAATCATAGGACACCAACATTCTGGCAATCACGGTGGGACCTTCTGAGTCAGTGACAAGCTAAGTATACCTTAGGACTCTAGAAACCATTATCAATCATAGAAAACTCAGTTGATGGCCAAAAATTATACTTTGTCTATTTCATCATCTTAGCTAAATTATGATTCAGTTGTAGAAAACTCTTACAAAACTTAGAGCTACAGAAAAGAAACTCAAGAAACCCCAAAAACATCTCTAGATTGGTTTTTTGTCAATTATTGGTGGTGGACCGTATACATTTACCTTCAAAAAAGCTAAAAATTTCCACATGGCGACTCCACTAGCCCCAGTAGGCTTATTACTACACTAGTACTTGCAGATTTCCTTAGGATTGTATTAAACCAGCCCTAAAGAAGTTTAGAATCCTAGTACCATATTTTAGAAGTACACTAAACACTGTGAGAGGTTAACCTTCTGAAAAAAGTCTTAAAAATTTCAGCCTCTCCAAATTTTGAGTTTGAAATCTGGCTTCATATAGGATCAATACTAGATCTCATCCAGACCCCAATCCTCCTACAATAGTTGATGATCCAGAAAATATTTTGTGGAAAACTTCTAGAGCTGCAAATTTAACTACTGTTAGGACTATCCAAAAAACAAGATCTGTCCTATAAAACCATACAATCTTGAAAGATCCTAAATTTGACTTGTACCATTCAAAAAAATTATTTAGAACCAAGTCACACAGTGATATTGAACAATTTGACCTTGAGCCCATATATTTGCAGCAGAATTTTAGTAGAGAAGCATCTCCTTCCACTCCTCCTGATTTTCAGCTTCTCCACCACTTCAATTCTTTCCATATCAAAACTACTCATAATCAGCTTGTTGGTCCAAGTACTTCCACCACTCCCATCCACACATCCATTGTTCAAAACACTCCATTTCATCCCACTTCCACTTCCACAAACCCACCTCTTGTAAATCCCCCATTTACTCCCACCATGGTAGCATGGTATGCCCCATTAGTGTTACCACAACCTCTGGTTCCTTTGCCAAATTATTATCAATCAATAATTCCCCATTTCACTGGAACTGGATCTACTACTGCCCAAAAGCATGTAGATAAAATGGATGATGCTTTTGATTACATGGAAATAGAAGAAGAGACCATTAAGATGAGAATCTTTGCCCAAAGTTTAGGAGGAGATCCAGAAAATGGTTTAAAAGCTTAACTCCTAATAGAATAAATGATCTCCCTTATTTATACCAAAAATTCATAAACAAATGGAAAATTAAAAATAACCCTCTCCAAATCCTTTCAGAATATAGAAACCTTAAAATAAATGATGGGGAAAGTGTCCAAAATTATTGCACTAGATTCAATAGTGTCTACAATGCACTTCCTCCAAACATGAAACCTCCACTAGGCTTACACTTAGCAAAATTTCCTGAAGGCTTTGACCTGGACATGGCCTACCAAGTAAGAGATAGAGACCCCTTGACTTTAGAAGATATGCAGAGGGGAGCTATAAGCGTAGAAGCAAATCTGATTGAGAAAAGAGCTAGGTTGAAATCAAAAAAAAGAGTTACATATAAAGATGAAACAATGGCATCAACCTCATCATCTGATGCCAAAATTGATAAATTAGTAAGGGTAATGGAAAGAATGATAGAAAATATAAAATTAAATGATATAGATGCCTCCTAGAGAGAACCAAATAAATCCCCAAAATAGAAATAGAAATCTCAATTTTAGAAGAGACCCTATTTAAAACCCCCCTTAAAACTTGAAGATCCACTGGACAAGTTAGATTTTCCCTAGGATACTCCCTGATCCATTGATGAACTTATCATGATTTCCATTTGACTCCATTTTGAAATGACTTAGATATTTCCTCATTCTATGTATGCTTTTTTATCATTATACCCAACCAAAAAAAACAACAAAACATCACACTTAATAACTAGCCTAAAATCAACCCTACAAAGCAAACAAGTTCATATCCTTTGCAAAAAAATAGAGAGATCCCTCTCCAAGTCCAGGAAGGTTAGGTCCTAGGGCTCCAAATGCTGGTTCCATGTTGTGTTGTCATTTGATATACCAATCTGCCAAATCACGAGAGATGGTTTGAAGAAAGGCGTGGAAGCTAAGATGGATGGTTTGGAAGCTAAGATGGATGGCCTGGAAGTGGGAATGGAAGATAAGATCAATGAAAAAATGAAGGAAAACATGGAAAACATGAAGAATGATCTAAAAGTAGACATCAAAGGTTTGGAAAATTTGATACAAGAAATGTTTCCTAATGGCAAAAATATAGTAGAGGAAACTCATGATGAGAACAAAATAAATGTTAATCGTGATTTCATAAACTCTAATGTTGGATGGAAGAAGCACCATATTCTGAAGATGGATATGAGGAAGTTTGATGGCAAGGACCCCGTAACATGGATACTACATATGGAGCAATATTTTGATCTCAATAATGTGCAAAACACACAAAAGGTACGCATTGCAACTTTACATTTAGAACAAAATGTATTTGTATGGTATCGATGGATTTGCTCCCGTAAAAAAATTGTCACTTGGTCAATTTTTACGGAGGAAATGATAGCACATTATGAGGATACAAAGAGAAACACCTTTTTTAGCCAATTGATAAATCTCAAAAAAAAGGGTTCAGTGGTAGAGCACATTGAGGACTTCCAAAAATTGAATATAAGGGTAACTGATATTACAGAGGAACACAGGATTTATGTCTTCATAAGGAATTTAAAGGATAACATCCAACATGAAGTTCGTTTTTGGGAACCTGATTCATTGGAGAAGGTATTCAGGTTGGCAAGAAAAATTGAATGTAAAATTATGGCGACAAGGAAGCCTACCACTCACATCTATAAAGATGGAAATATTTCTACTTCTAGACTTCCACAACTTGCAAGGTTGACACCACAACAATTGGAAGAAAAAAGTTCAAAAGGGCTTTTCTATAGTTGTGATATCAAATACACTAAAGGTCATAAGTGCACTAAGAAGAAATTATTTTACATAGATTGTGAAGAGGAGGAAGAAAATGAAGAAGAAACTTCAAAAGTAGAGGATATACACTAGGAAGAAACTCTAGAAGAAGAATAAATGAGTCCAACCATATCATGTAATGCATTGGCAGGAATTACCACTCATCAAACTCTCAAGATAGAAGGACGTATCAAGAAGAAAAAGGCAATAGTGTTGATTGATTCGAGAAGTACCCATAATTTTATTCATTGTAAGGTAGCCAAGGAATTGAATTGTTTCCTATACCCAACACCAGAATGTCAAGTGATGGTTGCAAATGGAGGAACTATAAATTCCTCTAGAAAATGCCATAATATCAAGCTAGCCATGGGGGAATATGTATTGAATATTCCAATGCTTTCCATCCCAATGGGAGGTGCTGATGTTGTACTAGGAGTACAATGGTTACAATCTTTGGGGACGGTAGATTTTAATTTTCAAGAACTTTTCTTGAATTTTTTTTTGGAAGGAAAGGAAATCAAATTACAAGGTATCGCAGGGAAGCCAGGAAATATAATAAGCTCTAATTTCATGACAAAATTATGAATAAGAACAATGGGGTGTAATTGCACAATTATTCTCACTAGAAGTTCCAACATCAAAATCATCTATTTCTCCAGATCTCCAAAAAGTCTTGGACAATCATTCCAAGGTGTTTGATACTCCCAAAGGACTCCCACCTATTCGTGATCATGATCATGATATTAATTTGATTCCAGGAAGTGTTCCTCCAAACACCAGGCCTTACAGATATCCTTATGTCCAAAAGAGTGAAATTGAACGTATGATTGCAAAAATGTTAGAGGCTGGTATAATTCAACCTAATCAAAGTTCTTTCTCTTCTCCAGTAGTATTGTTGCACAAGAAATATGGATCATGGCGCATGTGTCTGGATTATAGGGAGCTCAATAAGCTCACTATTAAAGATAAATTTCCCATTCATGTGATTGGTGAATTATTGGATGAATTACATGGAGAAATTTATTTTACTAAGTTGGATCTTCGTTCAGGATATCATCAAATTACAATGAAGACTGAAGATATTCTGCAAACAACATTTCGAACTCATGAGGGTCATTATGAATTTTTTTTCATGCCTTTTGGCCTTACCAATGCACCTTCTACATTTCAAGCGTTGATGAATTCCATTTTCAAACCATTCCTTAGAAAATTTGTGCTAGTATTTTTTGATGATATACTAATCTACAACAGGTCTTGGAAGGATCATGTTCTACATGTTGACAGGGTGCTCATAATATTGAAGGAGAAAAATTTATATGCAAAGACATCCAAATGTTTCTTTCGAGTACAAGAGGTGGAATATCTGGGTCATATTGTATCTCACGAGGGTGTTAAGGTAAACCCTAACAAAATTAAAGCCATAAGGAATAGAAAGTCCCCACAACCATAAAGAATTTGTGCGAATTTCTCAGGTTAACAGAGTATTATCACAAGTTTGATAAGAATTATGGGAGAATATCAGCACCTCTAACAACATTATTGAAGAAAGATGCATTTTCATGGACTCCTGAAGAAACTAAGGCTTTTGAACATCTTAAAGAGGAAATGTGCCTAGCACCAGTCTTAGTTACGCCAGACTTCACAGAAACCTTTATTGTGGAATGTGATTCCTGAGGAAATGGAATTGGTGTTGTTTTAATGCAAGAAGGAAGACCCATTGCTTTTGAAATTCATTCAATCAAAGGAAATTATTTACAAAAGGCTATTTATGAGAAGGAAATGTTGGAAATACTACATGTAATGGAGACCTTCCTAATGGGAAGACACTTCAAGGTAAAAAATGATCATGATAACCTTAAACACTTTTTGGAACAAAGACTATCTTCAGAAGAGCAGCAAAAATGGGTCACAAAGATGTCAAGTTATGACTTTGAAATTGTCTACAAAAAAGGGAAGCTAAATGTTGTTGCAGATGCACTCTCAAGAAAGGATGAAGAGGTGGAAGCATTGCTTTGTGCCATTTCAATTATCCAACCAGATTGGATAACCGAAGCAAGGGATGAATGGAAGAAGGACAAAGAAGTGTGGACTCTCATTCAAAAGTTGCAGCAAGATCCTAGTACATCTAATACATTTAGTTGGAAAAATGATTCCTTATGGTACAAAGATCGCTTATATATTTGCAAGAATTCCAAACTAAAACAAAATATTATTTTGGAATTGCACACTTCTCCTTTAGGAGGACACTCGGGATTTTTAAAAACTTACCACAGGATGAAGAAAGAATTTTTTAGGGATGGCCTTAAATCTGATATTCAAAATTTTGTGGCGGAATGTTTGGTTTCCTAGCAAAATAAAGTGGAGGCAATTAAGACCCCGAGTCTTCTACAACCTTTATCCATTCCAAGTCAATGTTGGGAGGATATTTCAATGGATTTTATCACAAGTTTACCTAAGTCTGAAGGAAGGAGTGTCATCATGGTGGTAGTTGATAGACGTAGCAAGTATGCACACTTTTTTGCATTATCTCATCCATTTAAATTGAGTACAATTGCTACTAAATTTATGGAAACAATTCAAAAGCTACATGGAAACCAAAATATTATTGTAAGTGATAGAGATCCCATTTTTATAGGAAATTTTTGGACAAAATTATTTTCTTGTTTGGGTACTCAACTAGCTCATAGCTCATCTTATCATCCTCAATCCGATGGTCAAATAGAGATAGTGAATAAATGTTTGGAAGGATATCTTCATTGTTTTTTATCTGATAAGCAAACACAATGGGTCAAGTGGTTAGCTCTGGCTGAATGGTGGTATAACACTTCCTTCCATACTGCAGCAAAAATGACCTCATTTATGGCACTTTATGGATATCATCCACCATCCATCACATATTCTTTAAGGGAAAATGCTAGGGTTCAAGCGGTGGAGGATCACATCGAGCATCAACAAGAAGTTCTCCAACTCTTAAAGGATAACCTAAATTTGGCACAAAATCGAATGAAACAACAGGCAGATCAACATTGCAGTGAGAGAAGTTTTGATGTGGGAGACTGGGTATTTTTACGGCTAAAACCATACAAAAAAATTTCCCTCAAGAAAGATAAGAAGGATTATAAATTATCACCAAAGTACTAATGTCCTTACAAGGTTTTGCAAAAGATTGGTACTATGGCGTACAAATTGGAGCTTCCTGCTTCTTCATGAGTGCATCCAATTTTCCATGTTTCATGCTTAAAAAATGTTATAGGGGACAAAATTCCAGTTCAAACAATATTGCCAAAACTTGATGAGGAAGGAAAAACCATATTGGAACCTAAAGCAGTCACAGAAACAAGAACTCGACAACTACGAAATAGATCAATTTCAGAGTGTCTCATCAAATGGAAGAACTTACCCACGAAAGATTCTACATGGGAGGATGAGAATTTTATACAAAAGCACTTGGAGCTACTCAAGCATTGAGGACAACACCTTTTTGAAGGAGAGGAGCATGTTAGGTCCTTATATCACTAGTATAGTCCCTTATTGTTGTTAGTGTAACCCCCTTATTGTTATTGTTGTACCCCTGTAACCCCCATATTGTTATTATTGTGCCCTTAAATTATTATTGTTAGGTCGGCTAGGATTACAATGTGGCCACATGGACTCCTATATATAGAAAGGAGGTTTTGTCATTTGTAGGATCCAAGAATTTTTCATTCATGTAATGTATTGGAGGTTTCCCCCTCAAAGTGGCTTATTTCTAAGGCATTGATATCTCTTTTTAGAGCTGGTTTCACAACAAAATGTCCCGCAATCAAGGAAAAAATTGTTTCCTTAACTACCAACTCTTTATTCTATTGCATAGTATACTTTGCAAGGGCTACTCCAGTATACAAAAATAAAATAATGTTTGTGAAGTGATCATTTTCAACCCTTATCGCGAAAATATGTGCATTAGGCAGCTTCTCTTCAATATTTGTAGGTTCCTCCCCTGTATCAATCCTAGACAGATGATTTGGTCATACATTCTATTAGCGCAAGGAGTCACTCCTTGAATGCAGAGGAGTAAGCCTTACACATCATATTTCATTTAAAAGTAAGAGTTTTTGAGTGGTGGGATGGGTTCTTAAAGAGTTTGAAATGATTTTTATTCTTTTATAATTTCATGCATTTGGAAAGCCATGGCAAGTATAAATTGTATGGGTAAATTGGTAGTATATGGGAGCAGATTGTAACAAATTAAAGGTGAAAAATAAATAGTAATCAATCTAAGAAATATGCATATCCTAAATCAGTCACACAACTACAAGAGTGGCCTTTTGCAAAAACTTTGTTTTATGTAAAGGAAAAAACATTTAGAAAGAAGAATACATGTATAAATATTTTCATAAATATTTCATTAAGCCTTCACTAACATTACCTACACAACATATATAAGATTTTTAGAAGAATAAACAATCGATACTATTATATTGTCTAACAGTTCTCTTACACACGCTTTACTAGCCACTGAAATTCATAAATCAGAAGAATAAAAAAATGAGAGAAACACACCATACATTAGATAGTCCTTGAATCACAAAATCCTCCAACATGAAGTGCAAAAAATAGTTTTCTTTATTATGATAAGTCTTCAGGTCGACCAAAATCCAACCCGGAAATGGAATTTACAAATGATATTTATAGAGAGAGAGGAAACCACTCCATATCTTCTAAAAATAAGGATCCACTCTTCCTCACATTATAGAGGAATTATAGGACATTAAAGATATATCTATCGAAATATAATTAACAGGACAAATGTATATAAGAAGAAAGAAGACAGTTGGAATTGTGCTACTGAGTGTGCTGACATGATGCCCCCTTTTCTGCTGATTTTTCTCTCCATGACCTTGGTTCTTTAATAACCAGGTGTCTTCATTAAATGTGAATTTTAACAACCTCAAAACCACCTATCAATAATCACTTGACATACCCATATTGTTATGAGTCCTTTTCATCCTTGGACTTTCTCAAAAACTCTGCTAACAGCTATCAAAAATCATTTAAAACAGGGGCTATCGAAACTTATTGTAAAAACCTGTAACTGCACAAAAAATGTAATGCTACTAGAATTTCCAGTAATGCTCTATTTCTGTTTCAAAAATGTACAAAAAATACTTGAAAAATTATGTGCATACTTATACATTTAGAAGATTGAGCTTGTTCAAAAATATAATTAGTATGAAAAAACGTATTCCACTGGGATATCCTTTTACCTCTCCTCCATATGAGTTGCAACTTTTGCAAGCTTTTCATAGTCTATTTGTTTGTCAACTGTTGATTTTGACCTTGTGGTCCTGGTGGTTGTCTCTTTGGAAATGGTCTTTCTCTCTTTTTAACTCTTCTGTATTTTTCTTATTTTTGAGGATCATGTTTGTTGGTTTGAAGGCGCTTTACCCTTGCCTTTCTTTTTGAACCCACTAGACTCTACAATTGAAGGCATCACATTCTGTAACCCTTCATATTTCCTTTCTACATCTATGAATTCTGTCAACAAACTTGGATTATTCAGGGATTTATATTTCAGCCTAAATTTGTTGTGGTCTCTTGTGTTTCTTTTCCTGATACCAACCACTTTTTTGTATATTTTTTCCTTCTCTTGCTACTAATATCATACCTTTCATATTTTGGGAGCTCCTCATCTTACTTGGTGGGTTGATATTCCTTCTGAGAATTTTGCTAAATATCTTCTTCTAAAACTTCTAATAGCACCTATTGTTTGGATTTTTCTCCAGTTACAAACTTTCCTCTTTGTGCTCTGGTATAAATCTTGGGAAAAGGATAAATAGGAGGCACCATCTTCATTGATTTGGGTTTTTTGGTTAATGAACCTTCTCCTTTCTCCAACTTCTTTTCAACCTTGGTTGAAGGAGCCTTTTCCTTTATACCTCTAGCCTTTTTTTGGATGTTCATCTTCTCATCTTTTCTCTTAGTCCTCTTACCAACTGATGAAGTAGTTGGCTTCTGAATTTTCCCTTTCTTCTTGCCTGGATTAGGATGTTGCTGTGAAGATGGAGATAGTTGAGCAAGAATATCTTGTGTAGGTGCATTTTGGCTTGCCCTGTAAAAAAAAAAAGTGTTCCCATGACTGGTTCCTTTTCCTGATTTCTTCAATAACCAATACCTTGATAAAAGCCTGATGATATAAGCTATACTCTGATGTTTTTGTATGATTTTGTACCCTAACTGACATCTTAGTCAAGATATTCAGCAAAAAAAATGGTAGATTGAGGGTCTTCATACCTACAATGTGAAACAAAAACCTCATGTGATAAAGAAAAACAACAGTACACCTCCTCTCACAGGTAAGGTAAATCTTGACGAGCTTAACAGTTTCATCAGATAACTGCTAGGAATCCCTTTAGCCTAGTTAATGTTTCTATGTTCATATTTGATAGAATTGTTGAGGTTACTCTAGTGATGACTTGGCTTTTGAACCATTTTTCTCCTTCCCATGGAAGGTGGAAAGCTTTAGCAATAGACTCTGTTGATACCTGCAATCTGAGGCCATAGATATTTGCTTCGTTCCCATCAAAATAGAGGGAAAATTCCTTAGCTACTCCTAGATGAGAGCTTCCTAGTCTTGAACAAAATGGATACCACCCTATCTGAACAAAGAACCTCCTCACATTTAGATTAGCATCAACTAGATCAGCTCCTTGGGGTTCAATGCAATTTAGTTTCCCCCCTTTCTTAGTCATCTTCAGCAATAAATAAGGTTGCTTGCAATAATAATATAGGTGTCCAGATTAGGGGAGATCACCTAATAGGTGTTGATGTATCTTGAATGAAAACTATATGAAATATGGGTCTCCTTCCTCAGGCTACTCACTGGAGCTTCTCATTCACCAAAAGATAAACTTGAAACTAATGGTTTTCCCTTTCTTTCAGTGGTTTAAAAAGATACGTTGCTTCACCTTTCTATGCATGAGATTTTTCATAACGGGAAATACCTTGGACCATAAAACACACCTTGTGGTAGTCATGATTAACTTCAATCCATTGTTGTGTTCTAGATAATAAGCTATAGGTGGTTGGAGCTAAACAGAGCTGGAGCTAGCAGTCATCTCCATCGTATCCTTATGACAAGCCTAAAATTCCAGCAGTTTTCATGCATGATCAATTCAAACGGTCATCACATTAAAATTACAAATCCACGATCTACCTTGACACTTAATACGTACCTTGACATGTGGATATAACGACTCATCTAACAAACAAGACAAAAAATGGTCGTATTTTCTTAACTACGGATTGACACCTAGCTTATTCCATGTATAACCATGACTCAACTCGACATCACTCAACATAGAATTTTCCTATCATGTGACATAGCTCATGATAAAAAGTTTAAAACGTAGTTGATAATGGGAATACGTGGCTAACACAAAAGTGGATGCATTTTTTATTTTTATTTTTAAAAGGGGGAGGTTACCAGAATTTCTGGTAGCATCAGGTAAAAAAAAATATAGACATAAGATAGAATTAAAATAGACTGTCTGATAGGGCTAAAACATACGCTACCGGAACTTTCGGTATCGTTCTATTTTTTTTTTGAAATTTAAAAGTTTTTATCCTAAAAATAAAATATTTAAAACAAAATCATGACTTAACATAGAACTGTACTGAGACATTCAAAAATCTTGGCTTGACTATTACTTCAAAATCATATTCCTGGAACAATAATAGCCATATGCAGATATTCCCCCCCAACACAAGATTGTTCACCAAGTATTTCAGTGAAAAATGATCCGTGAACATATTGAACTCACATCCTAACAAGTAATGCATAAATTTTTGTAGTGAATATACCATAGCCAATCCTTCATGATTTGTCATGGAATAACTCCTTTCAGCCTTAGAAAATTTCCAACTCGTAAAATTTATGGGGTGATCAATATCCCCATCAGCTGGTTATGGTAATACTTAACCCAAAGCTATGCAAGAAGCATCCACATGCACATGGAACTCCTTATTCCAATTTGGAAAAATTATAATTGGCACAATTACCATCTCTTCCTTCATCACATTGAAGCTCTGTTGGAATTCATCGTCCAAAGAGTAAGTAACATCCTTCTTTATTAATTTCTCCATCAGTGCAGTTATCTGCGCATATGACTTTATAAACTTCATACAGTATCTTGTATGTCCCAACATTGTGCACAATTTCTTTACATACTTAGGTGCTTCTAGGTTCACAATCACAGAAATATTTGCGAGTTTTACCATCAATCCCTATTTACAAACAACAATCCCTAATAGTATAAACCTCCAAGAACTTGTGTATATACTCCTTAAAAGTAGAAACTGCTACTCTAGAGAATGTTGTTGGAGAATTCTTCAATCCAAAAGGCATGACAGTATACTGAAAAGATCCCCATTTAGTGGAAAAAGTAGTCTTACTCTTGTATTTTGGTGCAATTATAATTTGATGGTACCTTGAAAACCCATCTATAAAAGAGTAGGCCTCTTGCCCTCCAACATTCTCCAAAACTTCATTTGTAAAAGGTGTAGGGAATGGGTCATGCACAAATGAATCATTAAACTTTCTTAAATCAACACAAATCTTGATTTAACCTTTTTTCTTCTTCTCCTAGACAACCATGGGACTTACCCATTTAGGTTCCTCCACAGGTTCAATTATTCCAGCCTTAAGCATCTTGTCCAATTCTTCCTTCACTTTTTCCTTATATTTTGGGTTCATTGTTTATGGTTGTTGTTTCACTAGCTTTGCATTTGGCTTCAGATTGGTCCTCATGACTATGAGGTCTCCTACTACTCCTTTAATTTCAGATAACTTAGTGGGAAAAATATCTTGATACTCATGTGACAGATATGAAACCTTGCTAACCGTAACTGCATCCCAATAATCTCCAATAAGCACAAAATTTGGTTCCTCTTTTGTCCTTATATTCACATTTTGTATCTTTATTGGTTGTGTTGTGTCAAGTATCTTAGGTTCTGGCCTATCTATCTCATCATTGTCATCCTGATTCTGGAATATTAACATTGCGTAGATCCTCTTCAGCCTCTTCCACTATCATATTATAGCATTCTACTACTTGATCCAACTATGCGTCCCAATCAAGAGGTGTCCAGGTTATCGTAGTTATGGTCCTGAAAAACTTTGAACTGACAGCTTGAAGATCTGCATCTATGTACCCACAATCATCTTCGAAACTAAAATTAAATAAAAATCCTTCAACCATGTCTTCCCAATTCATTGTTCCATGTCACAGTTTGTTTTCAAGGTACCACTTCATAGGTACCGCATCTAATGTGTAAACGAAGGTATGTACCCATTCTAGTGTTGGATCTTCACCCCATATGGTAGTGAATTGGTAGATATGTCCTCTAGGGTCATCCTTGCTAGAAATACTAAGAGGGGGGGTGAATCAATATTCCCTTCAATTAGTATTATTATTAATATTTTAGAGCATTAGTTAATCATCAATTATTATCAGTGTTTATACAATGATATCAATAAACAAAAGGAACAAAAACGCACACATTTTTTAAGGTGGAAACCCCCTCTGGGACAAAAAATTCCCGAATGATTTTCTAATAATTCTTTAATATTCAACTCCAATTGAAAATAAAGCTCCAACTTCCTCGAATCTAGAAAAGCATTCTTCTCTAAATCCCACTGGATGGATGATCCAACTCGTGAGATTCTTCAGTAGTCAACTGAATGGATGCCCTAACACCCAATGAGCTACAACTCACCGGAGCACCACCCTACCACCATGAATTTTTCATAGGCTTGAACCTGTTAGTGAATTCATGCACTAGCCTAGCACCACCCTACCACCTTATAGAAGAATAAAAGAAGAATGGACTCTCGTACCAGGGAAAGTGGTCCACTTTACATTGATATAGAATGATGTCTTATCTTGATGAATATATAATACCAGCAAAAAGTCTTCAAGGAAATACCCTTGACATGATAATAACAAAACTTACCTCAACCTGCGGAGCATATGTTAGTGCTAAAAAAACAAAAACAAATTAAAATACAATGAACCTAATGCAATTAAGAGATGAACATGCATATACATAGTATACTTACCTAGAGCTTACCTCTATTGCATCATTTTTCTGCACCTTGCTTTGCTTTGATGCCCTAGAAATTTTGGTCCTTTGCAGCCCTTAACAACACATGATCTAGTGTTTTCTTTCCTTCTAGGAGCTCGATATTTAATCCGATGTATCTATGTTATTTTAGATCCCCAATATGTGATTTTCGATCTTGTAGTAGCCCTCTGAGTCTTCTTTCCAATGCCATAGGTCTAACCCAATTTGGATTCTTCAAGACAAAGTTATGCCAAATCTCTCACAATGACCTAATTATGGACTAGTTCAGTAAAGTGAAATTGTACAGTGTACGTCGTGTCACTGATTCCTCCTTCATCTCTAAACTTGATACACAAAAAACTAAATTCTGTGCAATATCTGCCACTTTTTACAGAATTCCAATCCGATCCTTAGAGAGAGAGTTATGACGATTTTCCCAAGGTCACCTTTTTTAGATGAAGTTCAAGAGCCTCCAAAAACCCTAAATTCCACAGATCATATCTCCAAAAATATTGCGAACCATGATATGAACTTTTTACATGCGCTTCCCTAGGATTTCAGCTTCGTGTGATAAAAAATTCAGCTTCTAAACCTTCATAGAAAAATTTTATAGCGAAAATTACATGATGACCTTTATCAGGTAAATAAATACCTACATGAGGAGGATATGAGGATCACAATTTATATAAATGCTTAGGTTGTGAGGGGCTTCAACAAGTGAAAGTGGGAGGGAGGGATTTTATGAGCTTAAAAATTATTAATTATTTATTTTTCAATGACCACAACCAATGATTAGTGTCATGCCACAACCCCATGGGGTTTAAGCCCACTAACTGGGGTTGCAAACTTCAAACATGAATATCTCTCAAAATGTGAAGAATTACATTGCGAGCCATATATCAACGGAAACATATCGACAAGTAGAAACCATAAAAATTATCCTTGACTCAGAATATAGTAATTTGGTAGGCAAAAATTCCCATGCAATATCGAGGTAGCACCTGCTACTACTTGGGTTGACATCAATGATAACCACTGATAAACAATATCCCCCTTTGGCATTGATGGAAATAGAAGTACTCCCCCTGCGATCATGACACTTATTCCTACAAAATTCTCCCCCCCTTTGGCATAAATGGCAAAGGGTAACACCCCTGACACACAACCATCCTGTAGACCTATACACACTTCCACTCCCCCTTTATTTTCTGAATAAGGAAAATCGAATGAGAGCTTGGGAGAATCCAAAGCTTCTGGTGAAGATATTCAAATGCTTCACTAGGTAAAGGTTTAGTGAAGATATCAACGATTTGTTCTTTTATACCAACATATTCAAGTTTGATATTATTTTCAGCTACTTTTTCTCTAAGAAAATGATATTTGATCGAAATGTGTCTTGTTTTTGAATGCATGACAGGATTCTTGGAGATGCTGATGGTACTAGTGTTATCACAAAATATGCGAATATGCTCATTGAATTATACTTGAATATCTTGCAAAGTTTGTTTCATCCAAAGGAATTGAGTACAACAAGCTGCCGCTGCAATGTATTCCTCTTCCATTGTAGATAACGAGATTGAGGTTTTCTTTTTTCTCAACCATTATACGAGACAACCACCTAGATAGAATGTTGCTTCACTAGTACTCTTACAATCATCAATGCTTCCTGCCCAATTTGCATCTGTAAAGGATTGAATAATGAGATTGTTACCCTTGGGATACCACAATCCATATTCTGTTGTGCCCTTTAGAAATTGAAGAATACTTTTGATGGTAATAATATGTGATTATTTTGGTGCTGCTGGGACTCTTGCTACTTGTCCAACTGCTTGCATAACATCTACCCGGGAGGCCATTACATATAGAAGAATACCAATCATATATCTGTACAACCTCTGATCCACATCCTTAGATGAGTCATCTATGCTCAATTTGTAATATGTTATCATCGGAGTAAGGATGGGTTTGCAATCTTCCATTTTGAATTTCTTGAGCATTTCCTTGATGTACTTGGATTGAAATATAAATATTCATTTCTCTTGTTGAGATATTTGAAGCCTTAAGAAGTATGTCATATCACCAAGTAAATACATCTCGACCTCACTTTGCATCTTTGTAGCAAATTTCTTACTTAGTCAATCATCATTTCTACCAAATATTATATCATCCACATAGAGCTCAACGAATGTTAAATTATATTTTTCTATTTGTGCATAAATATTGCTATCAGTAGTACCTTTCTTGAACCCTTTTTGACGTGGATATCCATCAATACGAGCATATCATGCTCTGGGAGCCTACTTGAGACCATATAGAGCCTTCTTTAACCTGTAAACATAGTCTTCTTTTTCTAATAGTAGAAAACCTTCAGGTTTTTTGATGTAAATTTCTTCTTCTCATTCACCATTCAGGAATGCTGACTTAACATCCATTTGGTAGACTTTGATTTTTCTTTAACATGAATAGGTGAGAAACATATGGATGGCTTCCATTCAGGTTCTTTGCTGTAAACTTCTTCTTCTAATTCACCATTTAGGAATGATGAGTTAGCATCCATTTGGTAGAATTTTATTTTTCTTTAACATGCATGGTGAGAAACATCTAGATGGCTTACATTCTGGAAATTGGTGCAAATGTTTCATCGAAATCTATTCCTTCTACTTGTGCATAGCCTTTGCAAATTGCAAACCAATCTTGCTTTGTTTCTGGTAACCTGACCATCTTCCTTCAATTTGTTCCTAAACGACCATTTAGTCCCAATGAAATTTTTATCTTTTGGTCATGGAACTAATTCCCAGGTGTTATTCTTCATTCATAGCTGCTGCTACCCAATGTTCATTTTGGCTGGCTTCCTCAAAAATACTAGGCTTAAAGGTTGCTAGAAAAGCAATGTGAGCTTGTTGTGATGAACGAAGCTATCGACTTTCATTTATGTCACCAATGATTTGATTTGATGGGTGGTTCTTTTGAATCCTTTCTTTGGTTCTCTTTGGAGGAGTTTCTTGTTTTTGTTCCTATATATCTTAATGATCACTATTTACTTCTTCCTAGTTGATAGTTGCTTCTTGTTCTATAATTTTCTCTGTGTCTTTTTCAGCCCCTGTCTCAAGTTTCAAAGATTCTAGGTCCTCACCATTATTCGTTAGAACACCATCTTCATCAAATGTAACATTTATGCTCTCCACTATCTGTTTGTGTCTTATATTATAGCATTTATAGGCCTTTCTTTTTCGTGAGTAACCAAAAAAGATACCTTCGTAAACACGTGATTCAAACTTACCTAAATTTTGATATTCTATTTTGATATAACATTTTCTTCCGAATATTCTGAAATATTTTACATTAGCCATTTTTCCTTTCCATAATTCATATGGGGTCTTGTTGCAATTATTTCTGAGAAGACTTCAATTTATAATGAATACTGTTGTATCAATTGCTTGAACCCATAATTTTTCATCCAATTTTGAGTCCTAAAACATTTTTCTACCCATTTCTTGTATAGTTTTGTTATTTCTTTCAGCAACTCCATTTTGTTGAGTTGTTCATGTTGTTGAAAATTGTATTTTTATTCCATTTTCGTCACAGTATTGCTAAAATAATTTGGAAGTGAATTCTTCGCCGTTATCTAATCTTAGACACTTTATTTTCAAATCAGTTTCATTTTCGACCAACTCCTTGTAGATCTTAAAGAACTCAAATGCTTCAGATTTTTTCTTTAGGAAACTGATGGCTGTCATCTTGGTATACTCATCTATCATTAACATTAAATATAATTCTCCATATAAGCATGTTTTTATCACAGGACCACATAGATCAATATGTATCAATTCCAGTGGATGTGATGCAAAGTGTTCTTTTGTTTTAAATTAAAATTTTGTCTACTTGCCGTGCCGATAGGCCTCACATAGTGTGTTGGAAGGTTTTGAGATTTTCAACATTTCTCCTAATGCTTCCTTTTTTCTTATCCTCACAATATTTTCAAATTTTATGTGACCCATTCGTTTGTGCCATAACCAGCTTTCATCTTATTTAGCTAGTAGACATGCTTTAGTTGCTTCATCCATAACATATATGCCATTTGGAGCTCGATTTTTTGTAGCCACAATTTTACCATACCTGATTTTCCTGATTTCACATTTTGTCAAGTTGAATAACATTGTGTCCTTGATCACAAATTTGTCCAACAATGAGTAGATTTTGATTCATGCTTTCAACCAATAGGACATTCTTGGCTAGAACATCTTTTCTTTTGAGAGTGAGGGTACCTAATCCTATAACATTTGAAGATCCATCATTTCCAAAGGATATGGTTCCATCCTTATTCTCTTTTGGAGATACAAATTTATTTATATCTCCAGTCATATGTGTTGTTCAAACACTATAAACATACCACACATCTTTGTTGTTTTGAGCCTTGAGAGCGAGAGCACAATTACCCGTCTTATTCTTCTTCCATGTTTGTCTGTTCTGTGGCTTTGAAGATTCTTCTGGAGGATTTTCAAGTCTACAGTCTCTAGCTATGCGTCCAAAGTTTTGACATTTGTAACATTCCATATTATTTCTTAAATGTTAAAATCTATTGATGTTTCGTTGAGCTCTAGGAGGTTCATATTTGATATATCTCCTGGAATTGTATTAGTCCCTAGGGTACGTGCGACATTCTATAGCTTTATGACCAAATTTTCCACATGAATAGCAATAGCTATGAAAAATATGCTGGTACTAGGATGGAAATCTTTGTCGGGGAATTGTCTTCCAAGGATGTTCTTTCGAATCTTGTCCAATGAAGTCTACATGCATGTCAGGTCTCATAGGTTCATTGTATTTTGTTGTATAAGGTCCTGCTTATTCTTCTTTGTAACTGAGGCCAATTCTGTCATTGTAAGATCGTTGATTGTTGATGAGTTCTTCCAATGCCCTTGAACTATTGGCATAGTTTTGGACAATTTTTCCCTTCTTCACTTCCTTATGCAGCGAGACTACTTCGGCTTCTAATGCTTCCCTTTCTTGGTTTCTTTCTTCCAACTTCTTTTGAAGTGACTCTTCAACACATTTTGGTTCTTCAACTTCAATTTTGAGACCTTGAACTTGTTATTCAAAAGTATTGGAATGGATCTTCTCAACCTTGAGCTCTTTTATAAGCCTGATTGCCTCCATAGAAAATTCTTCTATGGTCAACCCTTCTTCTTCGTTGTTTGATACTTCTTGTTTATTGTGCTTGGCCATAAACAATACTCTCTCACTGGCTTCTTCTTCACTATCACTATATTCATCGGATGATGAGCTATATTATTTAGAGAGAAATTTCCTTTTGAATCCTTTCTTTTTTCCTTGCTTGTTGAATTTCTTAAAGCCTTTCTTTCCTTTTGAGTTTCCATCACTTTTGTTCATACATTTTTCTGTGAAATTCCCAACCTCACCATAGCAAAAACATATCAATGGAATTTTACCTTTGAATTTTCCCTTACCAATTTTTAGTTTTCTCGTAAAGTAAGAATATTATCCATCTGAAAGGCCTTCTTCATCATCTTCCTTTTCTTCACACTTGCAGGTGCAGGTATTTGCCTTTGAAGGTTGTTTCTCCTTATTGTTTTTCTTAGATGCAGCGAATGCAGTTTCTAGATGCAAAGTACCCTCTTCTTCATCAAGTCTCATTTCATATGCTATGAGAGCTCCCTGTAATTCCTCTTTGCTGAGTTTTTCCAGATTTTCACTGTATTCTGAGACAGATACCTTTGGGTTGAATCTATCTGGTAACATTCTAAGAATATTTTGTATAATATTCTTCTTGTCAATAGGATCTCCCAATCCTTCCAGAGTATTGGTTATTTCATCAATGTGTTGTAAGTATGCAACAATGTTGCCATCTTCTTTCATTATGAGTTGCTCAAATTTTTCTATGTAGATTTGAAGCTTTGCTTCTTTAACATTTGAGTCACCTGAATATATATTCTCAAGCTTGTCCCATACGTTTTTGGCAGTTTTTCAACCCAACACCTTCTGATAATAAGATTCAAGAAGTCCACTGATAATAATATTCTTTGCTTTTTCATCATTTACCAAATTCTTCTTACCTTGTTCATCCACGGTTGATGTAAATCCATTTTGAATAGTGTCACATACTTCATAACCTTGTGCCAAGATATATACCTTCATTCGTCCTTTCCAAAGTGCATAATTATTTTCATTGAACAGAGGTACACCATTCTTGGTATGCTCCATGACCTCCTTCCTGCTGTTAAACTACTATTGAAGGAACCAAGCTCTGATTCCAATTATTGGAAATACTGAGAGGGGGTTGAATCAGTATTCCCTTCAATTAGTATTATTATTAATATTTCAAAGCATTAGTTAATCTTAAATTATTATCGATGTTTGTACAATGATAGCAGTAAACAAAAGGAACACAAATGCACACAATTTTTAAGGTGGAAACCCCCTCCGGGACAAAAAACACCCGAATGATTTTCTAATAATTCTTTAATATTCAACTCCAATTGCAAAGAAAGCTCCAACTTCCTAGAATCTAGAGAATCATTATTCTCCATCTCCCACTGGATGGAAACTCCAACGCCCGAGATTCTTTAGTAGTCAACTGAATAAATGCCCCAACACCCAATGAGCTACAACTCACCCTAGCACCACCCTACCACCCTAAAGTTTTCACAGGCTTGAACCTGTTGGTGACTTCATGCACCATCCTAGTACAAACCTACCACCCTATAGAAGAATAAAAGAAGAATGGACTTCCATACCAAGTAAAAGGGTCCACTTTACAATGATATAGAATGGTGTAGAAGAAGAAGGCACACTAGACCATAACCCCAACTATGACACAACCACCTAATGATGATCCTAGACCTCCTGACACTCCCTCTTCAATTCTTGGTATATAGACACCTGTATAAATTTTACAATGATGCTTTTACAATGATACCTTTACAATGACTGTATAAAGTGTTGCCCACTTGAAGACTTCATGTGGTGAACTTCTTGTTGTTGTTGTGCACCTTGATTGTTGCTCTTGTCATGCTACCATTTCTCACTCTTCAAAAAATTAGATCATGCATTGAGTCTTATCTTGATGAATATATAATGCCTACAAAAATTCTTCAAGGAAAGATCCATGACATGATAATAGCAAAACTTACCTCATCATGCAGAGCATATGTTAGTGCTAAACAAAAATAAAATAAAAATATAATACAAAGAACATAATGCAATTAAGAGATAAACATGAATATATAGAATATACTTACCTAGAGCTTACCTATGTCATTTTGTTGCACCTTGCTTTTATTTTCTTCCCTAGAAATTTTGGTCCTTTGCAGCCCTTGACAGCACATGATCTAGTTTTTTCTTGCCTTCTAGGAGCTCGATGTTGAATCTGACGTATCTATGTCATTTTAGATCCCCAATATGTGATTTTTTGTCTTATAGTATCCCTCTAAGTCTTATTTCCAATGCCACAGTTCTTAGCCAATTTGGATTCTTCAAGGCAAGGTTATGCCAAATCTCTCACAATGACCGAATTATGGACTAGTTCAGTAGAGCGAAATTGTATAGCATGCCACGTATCATTGTTTCCTCCTTTGGCTTTGAAATTGATACACATAAAACTAAAGTCCGTGAAATATCTACCAATTTTGACAGAATTCCAAGCCAATGTTCATAGACAGAGTTATGAATATTTTCCCAAGGTCACCTTTTTGAGATGAATTTCAGGAGCCTCCAAAACCTCTAACTTCCATAGATCATATCTCTGAAAATATTGTGAACCATGATCTGAAATTTTTACACGAGCTTCCTCAGGATTTCATCTTCACGTGATAAAAATTTCATCTTTGGAACCTTCATAGAAAAATTTCCTAGAAAAAAATCCACGATGACTTATTTTAAGTAGTGAAATCCCTACATGAGGAGGATATGAGGATCACAATTTATATAAATTCCTAGGTTGAGAGGGACTTCAACAAGTGAACGTGGGAGGGATTTTAGGAGCTTAAAAATTATTAATCATTGACTTTCCAATGACCAAAACCAAAGATTAGTGTCATGCCACAACCCCATGGGGTTTTAGCCCACTAACTAGGGTTACAAACTTCAAACATGAATATATCTCAAACCGTGAACAATTACACAGCGAGCCATATATCAATAGAAACATCTCGACAAGTAGAAACCATAAAAAACATCATTGAATTAGAATATAGTAATTTTATAGGTAAAAATTCTCATGCAAGATTAGGGTAGCCCCTTGTGTTGCTTGGGTTGACATCAATGACAACCACTTATAAACAATCCTTACCATCATATATCAACAAAAACATCTCGACAAGTAGAAACCATAAAAAACATCCTTGATTCGGAATATAGTAATTTTCTAGGTAAAAATTCTCATGCAAGATTAGGGTAGTCCCTGGTGCTACTTGGGTTGACATCAATGAGAACCACTTATCAACAATCCTTGCCATCATATTTCCCTCCAAGTCTAGTATTTACTTCCCAAAATCTGATATGCATAAATCTATTATATTCTCTCCAATTTCTAATGTTTCCATTATGCGTACCCCACCATCTAGTGGGTGTGGATATTAACACGAAATATAGAGCTTGAAACCTTTTTTATTCAGGTATTTCTTCTTCAAATTTTTCAAGAAACAAATTAACATCCCCAGTCCCATCATAATAGGGAAATTCACATACCTCTGATGTGATGTAGTGGAGTGATATGGTAATTCTATGATATCGCTTGGTAGATACTTCATGCAATCTATTTTTCTAATTATCCATTTCTTAATCAGATTCTACAACACATGAGTTATCCTTGTCCCAACTTGTTCTCCCATCTACATTTGGCTTGATCCATTATTCATCCTACGAAGTTAACTTATAGATATTTTCAATTTCTACATCACCATATTCATTACGGACAAGTTTTGTATATCATGCTCCTTCAGAGGGGTCCAAAGGAACAATGACCCTTATGCCATTATTCTCAAATACCATATTTCTACTCTTCAAATTGATTAGGGCATCCACATCATAAGCCCAAACGAATCCAAGGAACACAGGATAAATATTGATTTCTTCCACAATCTCAATGACTTCAAAATATGACAACACACTTACTCCATCAATGTTTATGAAAATGCCCTACAATCGACCCACAGGAATATTTTTTTGTTGATTGGCCATTCTCAGCTAAATTGGTGACAATTGTAGTTTTTTTCGCCCCATTTTTTCCCATGTCTTCTTTGGAAACACATTTGCATCTGATCGTAAATCAAGAATTACTTGATCCATCTTGTAATATCCTATCTGCGTAGTTAACCACATTTCCCTTTCAGTTCTTTTCTTATTTTTGAACACTTTATTTACTGTGTGTTGTTTAGGTTATGGTTCCTCTTTTCCAACACAATTTTCAATCAACTCTTGAAATCCTTCTACAAATTTTTGATCCCTTAGCATCTTCATACAAGTCTGCAAAAATTATTTTAGAATGGCCAGATCAAATTCCTTCGTCGCAATAACCTCCTTGGTTTTATTATTTTTCGATATTAGCTGTGTCTGCGCCATTGATGGTGAAGCTCCAAGGCTCGTAAAACTCTTATTTTCTTCCATGAAGGTTTCCCTTTCTCACTGCACATTAAACATAGTATTATTTTCTCTAGCCTTCCTAACCCATGTATCCTCCATATGTTTTTTTTTCCCTTTTCTCTATATTCTCTTGTAGCTATGCCGCTACTTGTTACTATGTTAAAACATCCATCTTCTTCACGTTTCTCAACCAGCATCATCTGCAGGTTATGAGTAGGCTACTGATTTCGGTTTTCTTGCATTTTAGCCAATAACACAAGACAATATTCTATCTCATGATCGAATGCTCTACAATACTTACAAGAGATGGTAGCTTTATTTTGGAAAAATATTTCAAAATGTCTAGGTTGACCGTAGTCATAACATATAATCTAACCTCAAACTCGCCCAGTGCCTCCTCCTCATCCTCGTACTCTACCTTGGAATCCTCCATGCGTTATGGATGAACCATGATGTTCTCTACCTTAATTTTTCATTATGTATGCCCAAGGAGTATGTTGCATCATCAAATCACAGTTGCGAAAGTTCTTTTCATCATGTCCCACCGAGCTACATAAATTACAAAATAATTTCTTTGGCATATGCACATTCTTCTGCACCATATAGCATATTTCTGTGGGGTGTTGGTCTGATATTTTACATAAGTCATCCATACACTTATGGTTGGGCTCAACCGGTTAGGTCCACTATTGTTGATGTAATATTTAAATACAGGGCACTAGTCTCTATAATGACCTTATGCCTTACATTTGATACACCATACTTCTAACCCCATGTCAAGCCACACTTATTTTCCCTTCTTCAAGTCTTGCAGCTCCATATGTAAGCTTGTCAACTAGGTCTATATCTGCTAAACCCCTATAATGGTATCTGGTGGTAGCGAAGCTTATAGTTTCATCGCAATCTCCAAATATTCGGCTTGGGTTGCGATAATGGCAATCTGAGATGTGGTAATAGAGCAACTATAAACCAATATTTGTGTTGTTCATCGTGGATCTAAAAGTTGATTTGGCTTAGCAGCATCTTGAATCTTTTATCTATCTCCCACACAGATTTAGTTACCAGTTTCTTGATTTATTTTATCTTTGTAATACATTGTGGTTGTGATTTTGGCTTCTTAAATTTGGCATTCATCGATTCCTTTTTATGATCCAACATATACCACAAAAGTTCTCTTTCCTGCAATGTTGTGATAAGCTGAGCTTTCTTCATATGTTGATTAGTGACTTGTTGTGATCTCCATATTGCTTCTTCAACAAACCAAAATTGCTCGGGATCCTCTAATCCCTGACCCTTAAAAACATGAATCTTAGCTATATGAGCCATGTTAAATGGGGGAGGTGGAGGTGGAGGGAAAATACAGGGATGGGGATGAGGTGTGATGGGAGTGGTAGGCTGGGGAATCCCAGAGGCTCCTTGATGATCTCCAAAGTATAACTATGATGCACTTCTAGGGGTTGAAAGGTTACTCTCTTATCTTCAGATCCAAACTGTTAGAGTCCTATAATTTACAATATCACAAGGTGACTATGTATTTCTTACTTGCAAATTTTTCATATTGTACATAAATTTCAATATTCAAAACATTTCCAAAAAAGAAGAAAGAGGGTGTAAAAAAGGAAAAGAAAAACCCCACAAAATATAAATAGTTATGAAAGTGTTGCAAATAAAAATGCCACTACTTTTTTAGAAAGTTTTTTTCAATCATACAGCTTAAGCATGATTGTACAATTTTAAATTTCTGCTGATAGGTTAGAGAATGAGGATTTTCCAAACTGTTTAATCTTGGATTATCACTAGATAAGTAGAAAATGGCATTGGTTCAACAGCTTAATCTAGACCAATAAGAGAAATAAGGGATAGGGCTTTGGTTATAATTTCAAAAGAAAAGGTTTCAGGTTATACAAATCTAAATGCACCCTAAAAAGAAGAAAAAATGTTAGATTGGTCGTTTGGGTAGGTAGGCTTGTTGGAGAAGAGAAATGAAGGAAAACATAAAGTTGATTCTATAAATGAGAAGCCTAAATATCACTTGTTTTTTTCCTATAAAGGATTCATTATACTCTGAGGTCTGAAAAAGGAATGGTTCAGTAAAGGTTAGGGGCCTTATGTTATGTTTCCAATCCTAAGTCCCGAAATTTTACATTACTCCTTATTCCCCCCCCCTTTCCGCTAATATTTTCTTTATCCTAAGTCCTATCCAAGCCCCGCTGAATCCCAATCACACTTCGCAAATCACAAGTTCCAAAGGGTAAGCATGCAAGATCATAAAAAAAGCTGTGAACAATGATTTGCGAAAAGGGTGGGACCCGAGCACACATTGCAAATCGTAAAATTTATCATTCACCTCCAGCTGCTCATAATAAAATATGTGATTTGCGGGCCGTGGGCGAGTCTTCCTTTTCCTTTCCATGTCATCCCTACTCGTCACACATCTTGCATTGTCAGTATTCATATTTACCCCTGCTTTCTCACCAAAAAAAACTCCCCGACAGCAAGCTGCAGGCGGCTCCCACCTCTGGCATGCCACATCACTCCTCCACTCACCACATTTCGCACATCGCAAGATTTAACTTTCAAATTATGTCCCTCATAACCAAGATTCCCAATTTGCAATTTGCGATGTGCGGGCGACCCCCACCTCCTTGCCACGTCACCTCCCGCCATTGCACTTTGCACATCGCAATATTTAACTTTCAACTTTTTCCACTTATAAAATAAAACTTCCTATCTGCGATTGTGACATAGATTGGGGCCCCACCTTTTTGCCACATCATATTCACGCTAACCTTCCTGCAACTCCCCGCCATCACTTCTCATCCCCATACATTAGATGGCCCACAACGCCTTTCATCCTCCCCGCAGTCACTGAATGTTAACCCAAGAGGGGTTTGAAATGGGCAATATCCTGGCTATGTGTCGTGCCCATGGATATTTTGCACCCCCCATTCCAATACCATTCACTGCCCTCACTGTAATGATCCCTTTTTGGGATTCTTAAGATTCTATTCCAAAGATGGAATACAGAGGTATTTACTAGATATGTTACCCTTCAAAGAAAGGGTGAGATCCAGAGGCTACCTAGCCAATAGTAGACTCTGTCTATAGAACTTGGAATAACCCCTCTTCAGGAATCTCAACAAGGTCTTCAAGAAAAACGTTGTATAAGGAAATATGAGCAAGAATAACGTGTATCAGGGCTGATAACCCCTCATTTATGTTGTATGTGACTTATATATGGAATTTCATCAGAAAAAAATCAGTTTAAGCACATTAAACAGATCTCCCACAGTCAAGACTAGCTAGAAATCAGCCAAAGAGAAGGGTTGTTGCAACATGAAAACTCTCCCATCAGATTTAAGCAGATTTGACTGAAAATTTGAGGAGGACAGCCAAGGATCTGATATTTAATATTTATAACAGTAAATAAGATTTATATTTGAGCTTATTGCCTCTACAATAGATTACAAGAAGAACTAGGGCAAAATCCCATCAGAAATTACAGCTGCAACTAGAAATAAACTGCAGAAATACATAGACAACGTTATTTTTCAGATGGTTTAGCTGCTATACATTACATTTCAGATCTATGAAATATGTATGGATGAAACATCAAATCTAATACAGATCTGGAAACTATATGACTTTAAGAACAAGATCCATTTGGAATTACATCAAAATATTGCATAATAAGCTGTAGATCTGAATTACAAATTGCAGTGTTGCAGAAAACCCAGAAATTTATGAAGATAAATTTATTATTGAAAGAGATCAGATCTATAGAGACATGGATCAGCAACCCATTCCAAGGATCACCAAGGGAAGGCAAGCCTAACACCAAGAGATCTTCCTCCAATCTGATGGCAAACTGAAATAAGAAACCCTCTCACAAAAATAACGAAGTATTGAGCAGAAACTACGCTGAGGGTGAAGGAGACTAAATAAAATAAATGAAATTGCAGATAAGATAAAAAATATGAATAGAATCTCTCTTTGGAGGCTGAAAAACACACTCCAAAAAAAAAAATCCTCTCAAAACAAGCTAGATCTAAGCAGATCTAGAACACCACTTGCTGCAAATGACAACAGCTACAAAACCCTCAATGGGACAACACTGCTCATGAAAATAAAGCTTGGTCTCCAACTAGATAGTGGCTCACTTCAGAAAAGAACTCCTCCAATGATCCTCAAGGGAAGAGATGAAACCCCTAAATAGGAATTCCAATCACAATCCTCCACTAAACAACAGAGAATAGTATCTGTCTAAGCAGACAAATACTTCAGAAATATAATCTATCAACAACCTCTTCATTTTGCCTCCTCCTTATTTTATAAGATGAGAAAGCTCTTGCAAACCCTAAACCACTTTGATGAGTTAGCCCTTTTCACATTAGAGGCTCCCTTCTAGAACTGTGCAGTCCCTTTTGGAGATGCAATGAACCTAGACAGCGCAGTTGATTTGGTCAAGGTGGACCTAGTCTTTGGCTCAAACCTCTTTCACACTTGCAAGTGATTATTTACATAGCCCTAATTTGTCTTTGTTCACATGGGCATTGATTTATTCAGAATTTTAGGAGTTTTACATGTCCTCCTTTATTCATTTATTCATAAAACATAAATTAAATCAAAATTGAATGTTTCCTCTTAGCTAAGGCTAAGTAGGAACATTACAGTCCTCCCCTCCAAAATGTTACTTGTCCTCAAACAACTAACAAGGTAAGTGTTGTGTGGATTAATCCGTCTTGCGGACAAGACCGATATCCCTAGTACTAAAAGTATCTAGCAACAAACAGCCAAATAAACTAATCTTTCTCTAAGCATATATGATTTACAAAAAGCTCTATAGAGTTGTAAAAGACTTACCGTATGTCCAGTGCTTGTTTGAAGTCGTTGTTGTCCCTCGTGTACTTGAAGGAGTTATCCCCGTGAACCTGCCGTCACAAACAAGAAAAATATTAAATAGCACCAGTATAGACATCATCATAAACCATGCTTATCATAGTGAACAAGGAATCTATGAAATAAACCATTAACTGACAGCTTATTGAGAAAAATGAGTATATTTGTATTAACTTCAAAAGAAGGAAAACCTTACAACCTTCGCCTTGTTGTTGCACAGGCCTTCCTGGGTTCCGAAGTAGGAGTCTCCTCTACTTTGATAAGCTATGCACTCCAACCAAGAAAAATAGAGGTATGTAATCTCTCCTCACAAAAGTCTTAGTTAAATGAGTCTGAATCCCAACAGCACTTAACCTTAAATATTCTAAAGCTTGAACTCTAATTCTCAATCTCCAAAATATAACCCTTTGAGGCTACCCAATGCCTCCTTTTATAGAGCAGATGAGGAGGTTAGGATTCCACTTTTTAAGGGATAGAATCCTCCTTCAAAGGGATAGACTCCTCACATCAAGGGATTAGTTCCTTAAGGTGTGGGATACATGCACCTTACTAAAGCGTACTCATCCCCGAAAATTATCATCTAGAACCTTCTAGAATTGACCTCAAATCAGTTTTTTGACTTTAATTTCTCGTTTTTTTTACTTTGAGGAGGGTACACAGGCATTTCAAAGGAAAACTGCGTTCTAAAACATAGGTAAGCAGTGTATTACCTGCGTACCCAATCTAGGAACGCAGGCAGGCTTCATGTTACTTGCGTACCCAAAGTTTCAGAGATTTTTAGGGTTTTTCCACCTATTTTAGGGCTTGACATGAGGATTAAAGGTTGTAAGACTTGTAGAGGAGGCATGTATGAGTGTTAAAGAGCTCATATAGTCAGCAGAATGTCAAGGTGACAGTTTTTAGTGTAACAGATTTCCCCCTAAAGTGCTAAGTTTGGAATAGATGAAGATGAAGTCTGTCATATATGAAGAGTGAAGTACTTTATCATTTCAAGGATCATCCTGTGGACACCCCAGTTGGAACCTGTAAAAAAATTCAATGCAAAATATATATATGTAAACATATCATCGCTGAGGTAGGCATTCCCATACTCAGATCAAAAACTAACTAAACTTGTTCTGATACATAAACAAATTTAATATTACATCAATATTGTAGACACAGCATGGACGCATCCATCTGTAATGAATAGTCTACTGCATAATGAATAACCAAAATTCCTCGCAGCCTAGATGGTAGAAACTAGATCCAGGGTCTTGATTTCTGCTTCTCGAACCAGTACGATTTCATCCATGTGAATGAATGTGTCGAAGTCAAACATGGTAGAAACCACTTGATTACCAGTCAATAATGTAAACTGTTAACAAGTGTGAGAGTGACCACCATTAACGTCAATGGCTCTCAAAGCACTCAGTACAATCCATGAAATGTGAATGAATGAACTGAAGTCGAACATGTCACGGAATCATTCGATCGAAGTTAAATGATGCAACATGTCGTCGAAGGTGAGAAACCTGCCATTGAGGCATGCAGATTTCAAGGTACTGGCGATTTCTAGATCAACTTCCTAGATAATGAACTGCCGTCGATAGAAAGTGATCTATTGTAGGCAAGCCCACAACACGAAATCATAGATCAAGTTTTGAATAAATATATTGGCAAGGACTGACTCAGGGATGGTCAAAATGGATGACAGATATTTTTCATATGAATGGTTTGTTTGGATTGTCCTCTTGAACACATAACGACACTACGGATGGCTTGGTGACAATTTACCCAAAGCTAATACCCAGAAACTGGCTGAAGACTTTTAATATGGTTTGATTAACTCTTAGGCAAAGGATTTTCCCAACCCAGGTGAACAAAAGTGTCATGTTCAAGAGTGGTTAACGGTTTTCTGAATAATCAAAATGTAACAAATAGGTTCGTTTTTCTCTCTTTTCCCCCACCATTTCTGGCAAGTACATCTTTATTTTTGACAAGCTTGAGGAGGATAACATTTTCTTGTTTATAAGCTCATCCTTCAGATGAGTCCAACTTAGTTTAAGATTCAAACCCTAAGAAGGAGTGGTTCGTTCCTGTTTAAAAATTGAACAGGTCCTTTACTGTTAAATTTTAATGAGTCCAGTATAGGAGAAACTCGATGTTTTTCAATTTTAGGGAGTCAGAAGAAAAAACTTAAGAAAACTCCATGGGTGTACTTTTTCATAAATTTAGTCTCTCGAGCCCGAAAAAGGATAAAATAATGCGGGAGAGAACTCTATTGACCGTAATTAGTCAACGTATACCTTTTTCGTAAATAGTCTATTTCAGTCCGTAAAAGGGGTAAACTTATACTGAAAGGACGACCGTTCATTTACTTTAACGAGTTCAAATATTCAAGTACTCGGCAATATTTTCATTTTTAGATAGTCTGAAAAGGGCTTAAAAGAGAACTCCAGGGTTTCACTTTTTCATAATTTTCAAGAGTCTGAAAAAGTGATAAAAATATACTCAGTAGTTTCATTTTTTCTGTAAATTTTAACGAGTTCTAAAAACACATAAAAATGTACTCATGTGGCCGACTTTCAATTTAATTAACGAGCAGGAAAATACGGAAAGAACTTGGAATTTTCATGTGTTTTACGAGAATGAAAGATAGCAAAATAATCTTGGGATTTTCATGAGTTTAACGAGTCTTGAAAATAACTGAAATCGATTCGAGATAGGTTTCATTTTTACAAAATCTTGAAACAGAGAGAAAATTGTGCTTCAGAGTGGTTTCATTTTTACACAAGCTTGAAACTGAGAGAAACTGTGCTTGATGCCCCCTAAGCGTAATTGCTAGAGCACATGCCCCCCCAGCTTCATTTCATTCAACTAAGTACACTGCTGGTAATTAATTTTTGGATGGAATGAAGGTTCATTTACGAGATCATATGAAAGACCCGACCTAAAACTGTAAGAAAATTATGCAAAAACTAAAATAACTAACCTAAATATATGACTTAATGAGATCTATTCAAAAGACTCGACTCAATTAGGGGAGGATTTGTTTCATTTTTTAACGAGCTTGACATAGGAAAATAACTATGCTCATGGCAACATGTTTCATTTTTTAATGAGGTTGACACAGTAAAAGGAACTATCCTTGTATGTACTTTCTACAATCTACCTATATAACCTAATTATTCATTTTTTAATGAGGTTGACATGGGAAAAGAACTGTCCTCATACCTGATTCATTTTTTAATGAGGTTGACACAGGAAAAGAACTTTCCTCTTGGAAGCTTGTTTCATTTTTTAAACAAGCTTGACACAAGAAAAGGAATTATGCTCTTCACTAACTGATTCATTTTTTAATGAGGTTGACACAGTAAAAGGAACTATCCTCACACTCACTGATTCATTTTTTAACGAGGTTGACACAGTAAAAGGAACTATCCTCGGACCAACTAATTCATTTTTTAACGAGGTTGACACAGGAAAAGAACTGTCCTTAGACTTGATTCATTTTTTAACGAGGTTGACTCAGTAACAGGAACTATCCTCATGGAAACTGATTCATTTTTTAATGAGGTTGACACAGTAAAAGGAACTATCCTCAGTCACACTGATTCATTTTTTAACGAGGTTGACACAGTAAAAGGAACTATCCTTGGAAACGTGTTCATGGCTTCCAACTAGAAGAAACACATGTCAATGGACACATCTTGATCATGGCTTCCAAGAGGTCTTCATCAGAAGGAAGAATAGTTCTCTGGAAGGAACACATGTCAAGGGACTCAAAAGGGAGAAGAACATCACATTAAAATTATCCCATAGATTTCTCCATGTCAATTACCGAATCTAAGTCAAAGGAAGACGAGCAAACAATGAGAGGCTCACTTACATCGGCAATTGAAAACATGGGACTAGTTGCCACATAATTAACCCATGGCGGGGTAGATACCACTTTCGTATGAGGAACATTCAGGGATGCCGGATTATTGGTATTTGAATCAAGACTAGGGAACAAAATCTGGTCTACAGTCACAATATTCCCATTGTGAGGGAAAGACATCACGCGAAAGAGTGTCGAGACTATAGCTTTCATTGCATAGACATAGTCTCGCCCAAGGAGTAAATTGAAATCCAAGGGGCCTCGAACTACCATAAGATCAATACAGACAGTTTTACCTTCCAAAGTAATAGAAAAATTAGGAAGGATCCCTAAAGGTTCACTAATGGTTTTGTTAAAATCTTTTAGATTCTGTGTAATAGGAAAAATCTGAGGGGAACCCAAAGCTTTCCAAGCAGTTGAGGATAAAATACTAACAAAAGCACCTTCATCCACATGTGTGCGGCATATATCCCTATGACCAGCCTTCACAATGATTTGGAAAGGGATGGAGGAAGGAAGATGAGGTTCTGTCAGTCTATTCCAATTAAACGAAAAGACCTCAGTACTTGGAGGGGGTTCTGTAGAAACAGGTGAAATGCCCCCCGACGTAGAAGAAGCTGATGTAACAAAAAGAACCTGACTGGTATGAAGTTCATTCTCTATAGGGAGAATGGGATCGACTGAATGTGAAATTGGATTGACCACTTGATCAACTAATGGATCATCAACCTGAGTGATATGAGTTTCACTCTCCAATGGTAGAGTGGGATTGATTGTTCTTGAAATTAGATCAATCACTCCATCAGTTGACGGTAGGTTGGGAGAAAGTTTACGGTAACCAGTTAGAAATTCTTGCTGTGGAACAGTAAGGTTTTCCAATAATTTTGAGGCTTCATCCATGTGAGGGAAAATGTGAGTTTGATGACTCCCTTTGCATAACTTACAAGGAAACCTAACTTTACCCTTTTTCCCAGGAACCTGACTATCACTGGTTGATGGATCAATGGAAAGTTGATGAGATTTTTCCGACCATACTTCCAAGACCTTAGGAATACCGGGACAATTGATAAGGAAGTGGTCACCCTTACAAAGCCTGCAAGGGTATTTGGGTTTACGATGCATGTTGGAGGTTTCCTCAACACAACTAACACTTACAACCATTGTTTGTTTTTTGAATTTTTTCTTATCTTGCTTCTTCTTCTTCTTCTTCCTTTTCTTCTTCTTCTTAGCCACCTGGTTACTAGCGTCAAGGCTTTTACCAAGCGAAGAGGAAGAAATGGAGGAAGAAATATTAGGCAAAGAAGGTAAAGGGTCAACAGAAGGTTGGTGATGTTGAGATGGTGAACTCTGTTGAGGTGAAGCATCCGGTTGAGGTGGAACAATTGGAGTATTCGGGGCCAACGAAGTTGAAAATAACCATATCGGTCAACCTATTGTAAATCCAGGTAATGAAAATGTAGCCATATAAGGAGGACCAACATTTCCAAAGCAAGTAAAAGTACTAGGATTCTCATTAAGAGGGGTTCCTTGGATGGTAAATTCTAGAACAGTTGCCATTATATTCAACTTCAGTGAATTTTATTAACAATTTAAAACTAAAATTAACAATTCACAATTCACACCTAAACAATTAAAATTCACAAATCACACCTATGGTCTCAAAAAGTAAAAACAAACAAATTAACATGCGCTATCAAATCTAGGAGTCAAACCACACACAAACAATAGATTCCTACACTAAAAACACTAGTTGGTGATGAAATCCAACATCGTAGAATTTCAATGTAGAAATCGCAGTTGGAACAGTTACCCCAAAAACCTGCTCAATGAAACAGACTGGCACAATTTTCTTCACAAAACCATCTCGAGTGAAGAGAACCCCCTAGAGAGTCCAAGTGAGTCTATTCGACGTTTGCTCCAGGTACAGTGAGATATTTCCTTCACCGTCACCTTAGGAAATAATCTTAAGTTTATGGACACTAAGGTTACCAATAGTAACAAATAAAACTGGGGGAACAGTCTACAATCCGATCCCATGTGCAAGGGCAGAGTAACAAAGCTCAATCCCCTTGAAGGCTCCTCGACATGGTCTATCCGAGGTTTATCGACAAGTGACCCCATGCTCCTCGACAATGGTTAATCCAAGGTTTACCGTTTTTAATGTGTGTAGATGTTCTATCTTTCCCAATGAAATAGAATTGATTGTCTCAAAGGTTCGGACATGATCTCGTGATTAACTCCTTTAAGAGAACCTTCCCAGATTGTACCAATTACAATTGGATTTATTTCCTATCGCAAGATTTATCTACTTGTTTCTTTTTGTTTCTTTGGAAATTTAACTACAACCTATTCCAAAGCACTAATCCTGAGCTAGATTGGTGGAAAGAGCCCTAAAAATGTAAAAATTACTAGATGAATTTTAATTAAGCACTGTGTTATTTAGAAGAAGCACACTGCGCGGCAATGATGAACCAATGGTAGCAGGACCAATTACAAAACTGAATGCAATCGAATATGATAATGTAATCTTTTCAATTTGATAAATCCTAACTAAAGTAAGGAGAGAGTTTCCATTCAGTTCCAACAATGCAAAAAATTGATCACTAAGAGAAAATATAAAAAATTATCTAATGCACTAATTTCATCAAGAAAAACTAATGCAAATCAATTCCAAAACAGTTTTTTATTTTTGTGTTTTTAAAACAAGCATAAAAACATCTAAATTCAAATCAAGGAAAATTGATCTAAATCTACGATTGATTTTTCAGAATGTAAACTATGCAATTGTAATCTATGCACAATTTACTTGAAAAGTATTCAAATGTAATCTATGCACATTTTTCATTCATATTCTGAAAATGAGAATTCTAATTATGCAAATGTGATCTATGCAAGATAATTCTCAAACACAAGATGATTCTAATGTAATCTAAGAACCAATCAAGTGCAAGTCAAGAAAATCGGGTGAGAGTTCCAAAGATCAAAAAACACTCAAAGGCGATTAACACTCATACACAAAAACAAAAGAAAAAAGATGCAAAACTGTGAAAAGACTGAGACAAACGTCCAAGTAATGACCAAAGGAAATCAAATTAAGAATTTCTCAAAAAGAGACTCAAAACACCCAATTAACTTAATGGAGATTGATGAGATTAAAAATTGCTGAAAGAAACTCATAAACAAGGATTTTTGATAGAAAAAATACAGATTTGGGTATATGCTAAAAATCCTAAATTAAATCTAAACTAAACTGAAAAAATAAATCTAAATTTTTTCAAAAAATTTAACAAGGTCCGCAAGCTCCCAGAGGTAACAGGTGTGGTCCCGCACTGTTAACTCAAGGAAAGTGCGAAACTGCCTGCACTGTGCAAAAGAACAAAGTGTGGTCCCCAAAAAAGTTCAAGAAAAACATAAAAGATTTCAAAATTTTCAAAAACAGAGAAAACCTAAGCTACTCAGACAGATATCCATCAATCAAAAACCAGGAAAAACTTTTCCTCAAATCAAAATAAAAGAGAACCAAAAACAACAAGTTCTTTCCCCAGTGGAGTCGCCAATTTGTTGTGTGTATTAATCCATCTTGCGAACAAGACCGATCTCCCTAGTACTAAAAGTATCTAGCAAAAAACAGCCAAATAAACTAATCTTTCTCTAAGCATATATGATTTACAAAAAGCTCTATAGAGGTGTAAAAGACTTACCATATGTCCAGTGCTTGTTTGAAGTTGTTATTGTCCCTCGTGTACTTGAAGGAGTTATCCCCGTGAACCTGCCGTCACAAACAAGAAAAATATTAAATAACACCTATATAGACATCATCATAAACCATGCTTATCATAGTGATCAAGCAATCTATGAAATAAACCATTAACTGACAGCTTATTGAGAAAAATGAGTATATTTGTATTAACTTCAAAAGAAGGAAAACCTTACAACCTTCGCCTTGATGTTGCACAGGCCTTCCCGAGGTCCAAATAAGGAGTCTCCTCTACTTTGATAAGCTCTGCACTCCTCCAACCAAGACAAATAGAGGTATGTAATCTCTCCTCAAAAAAGTCTTAGTTAACTGAGTCTGAATCCCAACAGCACTTAACCTCAAATATTTTAAAGCTTGAACTCTAATTCTCAATCTCCAAAATCTAACCCTTTGAGGCTACCCAATGCCTCCTTTTATAGAGCAAATGAGGAGGTTAGGATTCCACTTTTTAAGGGATATAATCCTCCTTCAAAGGGATATACTCCTCACATCAAGGGATTAGTTCCTTAAGGTGTGGGATACATGCACCTTACTAAAGCGTACTCATCCCCAAAAATTCTCATCTAGAACCTTCTAGAATTGACCTCAAATCAGTTTTTTGACTTTAATTTCTCGCTTTTTTGACTTTGAGGAGGGTACACAGGCATTGCAAAGGAAAACTGCATTCTAAAATGCAAGTAAGTAGTGTATTACCTGCGTACCCAAGCTAAGAACGCAGGCAGGCTTCATGTTACTTGTGTACCCAAAGTTTCAGAGATTTTTAGGGTTTTTCCTCCTGTTTTAGGGCTTGACATGAGGAGTAAAGGTTGTAAGACTTGCAGAGGAGGAATGTATGAGTGTTAAAGAGCTCATACAGTTAGCAGAATTTCAAGGTGATAGTTTTTAGTGTAACAGTAAGAAATGTAGTTCTTCACCTTCTCCATTGATGGCACCATCAAGGATCAAGCTTTCATCATGGATTAAGTGCTCACCAAGCCAATACATCAGAAACTGCTCCTCCAATGCTAACATGATAGGGGCATTATCTACCCCTTCAGGAGGGTAGAACTCAACAGAAATATACATGGGTGAAGCAATGTCACATCTAAAACATGTATCATGAAGTACAGGATAAAGTTCCATCCCATGTGGTACATACACACTTCCTAATTTTTGTCCATACAAACCCATAAACAATACCAATATGTCATCTATGTATGGAAGCAAGATCACATATAGGCAAACTGAAATTTTCACTTGAGGAGGTGGGTCACAATCCCACATAAGGTACCAGCACAGTGCACTCCTTGTTTTGAGTAGATCTGAGTGTGATAGGTGGTACCCCCACCACATCTTTGCTGCATGGGTCACTTTGCAATGGCTGAAATTGAAGCCCTCATTACGTGCCTTTGGGAAGCACCCATCATGATAGATAATCTCCCTTTGCACCTCAAGGGAGTGGCCAGCTTTGGAATTTTTATTGGCCTCATCAATGCCATGAGATCTGCATGTAATATTACTCCTTGTAGGAGCCATAGCCTGCATACATATGGTAAGAGAATTTGCCAAATCATAAAAATAAACTTGCTCCATAAGATCAAATTCCTTACCATTCAAGTCTCCCACACACAGAGTTCGGCATGGGATTTTATCCTCTCTTAAGAGAAGAAAGAGATGGTTGAAATGCCTCTTGCCTAGGATCCCTTGGCTGCCCCATCTCCTCATAACTATTGCGCTCTTGTAAGTGCTACTATAGTTCCTCCCAATCATAATGCTGATGTAGTTCTTCCTCCATACCCTCCTAATCAAAACTCTTCAAGATTAGGGAGTAGATTTTTGCTGACTACATATAGCTAGAAAGGAACTCTTTGTGTGCTCTTTGTAGTATCTCTTGCTTAAGCTTTGAGGCTTGAGACAAGAATAATTTATCAAGATGATAGATGACCCCTTCATGGACCAAATAGCCTCCTCCTTGCTTCATGCCATCTAATATCATCCCGGTGTGTAGATCTTTGGAGTACTCCACAAGGAGTTGAAACCTCCAATATGGATCTACACTTCTCAACAAAGAAAACACTGTTGATGCATCTATGGTGGTGCTTTCCTTGTTGCTACTTGTTTCTTTGGCATTATGCATGCCAAAATTGTTTGTGGGTAGGCTGATCCTCCCCCTTGCTTCCTCCCACAGCGTTGTGACCCTCTCTTCCATTGTTTCAGCACTTGGTGAGGCTTGCCATAATGTAGGAATTTTCCTTGTAGCATGCACATAAACATGAGAGAAGGAAATATGAGGTCCCTACCCCCACTGCACAATTCCATTTTTGTTGTGTGGGTGGAAACATTAAGTGAAGGGTAGGTGTGCATGCCTTGAATGATTTGTTGTTTCCCACTCTTCAAATCCACCCATTCCATCTGCAAGGCCTTCCAATCAGTGGTGACTTTTCCCAAAGTAATCAACCACTAGACACCCAATATGATGTTGGTGTCTGGTATGTCCACTACAAAGAAATGGTCCTCCAAAGTGTAGGTTCCCATAGTCACAGAAAGTGATGGAACATACTGCAGGCACTGCATAGTTCTATCTCCCGAAATCATCAAAATTATCAGTATGGATCCCTCTCCTCCGCACAAGGTGAGCGTCAATAAAGTTGTGGGTTGCCCCACTGTCAATCAGAATAGACACCCTTTGGTTCATAACTGAACCTTGCACTCTAAGGGTCAAATACTCGGGCATTCCTCTCAAAGAAGCAAGAATCCCACTGGTTGGAGCAAGGGCTCCTTCTTCTTCTCTGGATGATGATGGATCCTCCTCATCATCATCATTAGCACTGTGACCTCTCCTAGGTCCATCATTTCCCTCTTCCTCCTCACAATCAGAGAAGACTTCAATATAGTGTGCTCTTCCAGCAACACATGTATGTCCCGGTACCCATGGCTCTTGACAAGTGAAACATAATTTATTTTTCCTCAACTCCCTCCGGAGATCATTGTCAAGAGGCTTCTTCAGTGAGCTCTCCTTGGGTGGAGTAGCTTTCCCCTCCTTCACCTTGGAAGAGTGAGTGGCTTTGCTTGGGAAGGTTTCCTTTGCCCTTGGCAAGGCATCTTGGATATCTCTAGTTCTCTCAATGGAATCATGCAAAGTGATGGGCTTGGTAGACTTAACCAACCCATGCAAAGGTTCTTCCAGGCCATCAATGAACATGTAGACTCTCCTTGCTACTGAAATATCAAGAAACATTACAAACAACCTCAGGAATTTAGAGATATAGGCCTCAGCATCTCCTGTATGTTTAAGCTTTTCCAAGCTTATGAAAGGGGCCTCCGGATCTTTCTGATCAAATATATCCACTAGTCTCCTAGTGAACTTAGCATAAGTGGACACATTGTTGTGCCCTAATGTATAAAGTCCATGAAACCACTAGTTGTGGGCTTCCCCCTCAAAATGCAATGCAGCAATCTTGATGGCTTCTAATTCAAGCACTTTATTTAGCTGGAAATAGATGTCCAACTTCTCCACCCATGCTTTAGAAGAACAAGAGGGTGATCCATCGAACTTAGGCAAGAAGAACCTGCCCATGGTGTGGTGCTTCCCATGAAGGAAACCTCCATCTCTGTACTGCTGCCATGGCCTCCTCTAGTCCTTGAGATGGCAGAAGTCTTGAGAGCTCAATTTATCCTTGAACCTTTGACTTTGCAAGTCATATTCTAAAAAGTAACCTTCCAAAGAGGTTGGCTCTTGCAACCCTTCATTCTCTACAGCCAAGAAGGTAGGCATTGTAGAGCATTGTGAGGTCTGTGGAACTTGTGGCAAGCTCACCGGTTGGCCAGTCCCAAACTGAGACATATCAGAAATTTCTCCTTGATGGAATCTCCCAAGGGACTCCCTCATTCTATCTATCCTCATCTCCTTTATCTCCTTGGACAAATCTTGCATAGCTTCCAAGAGATTTTTTGCAAACTCTTCTGCCTCTTTATCTTTATCATTCACCAATTCAGGGGCTTTACCCTTGTCTTGACCCTCGTCAAGGTCAAAAGTAGTATATTCATACTTTCTATGACTTCTATTTTGGTATCTCCTCTCCCTTTTAGAAAGAGGATCTTCATATTCAGAATGCAGCATGACTAAGGCTCCAATGCTAGCACAGGCTGTGCCAAGAGTGGAGCTCTGATACCATTGTAATGATCCTTTTTCGAGATTCTCAAGATTCTATTCCAGAGATGGACTATAGAGGAAGTTACTGGATATGTCACCCTTAAAATAAAGGGTGAGATCCAGAGGCTACCTGGCCAACTGTACACTCTGTCTATAGAACTTGGAATAACCCCTCTTCAGGAATCTCAACAAGGTCTTCAAGAAAAACATTGTATAAGGAAATATGAGCAAGAATAACATGGATCAGGGCTAGGAACCCCTCATTTATACTATACGTGACTTATATATGGAATTTCATCAGAAAAAATCAGTTTAAGCACATTAAACAGATCTCCCATAGTCAAGACTAGCTAGGAGTCAACCAAAGAGAAGGGATGTTGCAACATGAAAACTCTCCCATCATATTTGCGCAGATTTGACTGAAACTCAGAGGAGGACAAACAAGGATCTGATATTTCAGATTTATAATAGTAAATAGGATTTATATTTGAGCTTATTTCCTCTACAGCAGATTACAAGAAGAACTAGGGAAAAATCCCTTCAGAAATTAGAGCTGCAACTAGAAATAAACTACAGAAATACATAGATAGCATTATTTTTCAGATGGTTCAGCTGATGTACATTAAATTTCATATCTATGAGATATATATGGATGAAAATTTATATCTAATACAGATCTAGAAACTATATGACTTTAAGAACAAGATCCATTTGGAATTACATCAAAATATTGCATAATAAGCTGTAGATCTGAATTACAAATTGTAGTGCTGTAGAAAACCAAGAAATTTCTGAAGATAACTTTATTACTGAAAGAGATCAGATCTATAGATACATGGGTCAGCAACACAATCCATGGATAACCAAGGGAAGGCAGGCCTAACACCAAGAGATCTTCTTCCAATCTAATGGCAAACTGAAACAAGAAACCCTCTCACAAAAATAATGCAGTATTGAGCAGAAAATGTGCTGAGGGTGAAGGAGACTAAATAAACTAAATGAAATTGCAGATTAGATACAAAATATGAATAGACTCTCTCTTTGGAGGTTGAAAAACACACTCCAACAGAAAAATCCTCTCAAAACAAGCTAGATCTAAGCTAAACTAGAACGCCACTTGCTGCTATTGACTATAGCTACAAAACCCTCAATGGGACAACGTTGCTCATGAAAACAAAGCTTGGTCTCCAACCAGATAGTGGCTCACTTCAGCAAATAACTCCTCCAATGATTCTCAAGGGAAGAGATGAAACCCCTAAATATGAATTCCAATCACAATCATCCACTAAACAGCAGAGAATGGTATTTGTCTAAGCAGACAAATACTTCAGAAATATAATCTATCAACAACCTCTTCTTGTTGCCTCCTCCTTCTTTTATAAGATGAGAAAGCTCTTGCAAACCCTAAACCACTTTCATGAGTTAGCCCTTTTCACATTAGAGGCTCCCTTCTAGAACTGTGCAGTCCCTTTTGGAGATGCAATGAACCTAGACAGCGCAGTTGATTTGGTCAAGGTGGACCCAATCTTTGGCTCAAACCTCTTTCACACCTGCAAGTGATTATTTACATAGCCCTGATTTGTCTTTGCTCACATGGGGATTGATTTATTTAGATTTTTTAGGAGTTTTACATGTCCTCCTTTATTCATTTATTCATAAAACATAAATTAAATCAAAATTGAATGTTTCCTCTTACCTAAGGCTAAGTAGGGACATTACACTAACCCCCTTAAAAAATCCCTTTGTTCCATCCACCAAAAAAATACTCCTTTTTATCATTGCCTCTACCAATCACGCCATGTCTACTCTAGCATGTTCACTTCACTCAATCACATCCCCTCTTGTCAAGAAGTTGTTGCACCATAAAGGGTCAAGTCATTATCCAACGGACCCACTCCACCTCCACTCAACCAAATCATTGATTTAAAGCCAGATGTCGGCATAACTGCAGAGTTTACCTTGTTGGGTATTATCGAATTGCTACAGGTGTTGAATTCCCAAGTATTATTAGAGAAAGTGAAAACTATTCAAACTGTTGTCGAAGAGCCATTTTTTTATCGAAGAAGAGTTATCAGCTCTTTGTGAACCGGATTACAGGGATCCTTTAGACTGTTCAATCTCGGTCATGATCCCCTTCTGGCATATCCCTTCCATAGTGTTGATCCATAGAAATTTCCCTTTCTCTGTTCCCCCCTCTGTCATCCAATTCTCTATCACAGGTTGTGAAAGAAGAATCATTGAAGAAGCATGCCTCCTAAGACATACCATGAGCCTTTTAATCCTATGGTCTACCCACAAGTGGACACGGATCACTTGGCTCTAGTAGACAGAGACTATAAACTCCATAAGACAAAGTCAGACTTCGATTTACTCGATTTATACTACTGGCTTGAGGATAAATTACTTTAAAAAGACAATGTTATAGGTCTATGGGAGACCTAATTACATCTTTACATCTTTCCAAAAATCCATAGTTGCCCAGAGTTCACCAAGTAGTGCCAAATATTTTATGACATCAATCAGAAAACTATAGTCACCCTAACATGAGAAATCATGTTTGCTAACAATGCCCAATCTATTCAGCAAATGATGCAGACCCTCTCTCCTGAACAAACAGTCCCCTTTTCTTATGAAACCCTTAGGGAATTCTACTGGAATCTTGAATTTTCCAACAGAGCCAAAAATTTACAGGTTTTCATGGCCCCTGATGCCCCAATGCCTACAAATAACCCTCCTTATCCCTCATCTATCTTTCCTGATAGGACCAAGTACATTTTCATTGTTTTATCTTATTTATTGGGGTATCACACTGATGAGTGGGTAGATGAAGCTATGATAGATTTTTTGTCCTCTCTTTCCTCATATGCTAAACCCATATTCCTATTCAACTATACCCAGTTTCTTGCAGAGGCCATTCATGAACATTTTTAAAAGTTTAATACAGAAGAGGTTTTCAAATACTCATTTGTGTTGGTATATATGTTTGTCTATTTCTAACCCAGAAATTTTCAATTTCAAATGACCAAGGAAAATGAAGATGTTGAGCCTCAATCTATCATTTTCTGGACCACCCTACTATTAAAAGATTAGAATAATCATATATACAAGGATTTTACGGATTTTTTTGTGCACCCATCCATCAGCATACTCAGAAGTGCAGTAGAGCCTAGGATAAGTGAAGAAATCATGAAAACCATGCAGCTAACAGAGCAAGTGAAGATAACAGATTAGTACTTATACCAAAATTAGACAGATATTCGAGTCTATGGAAATGCGCTAGCCCCCTACAAATTTCCAAATTTCCTCACCATGAGGGTATTTGCACTAGAGTACATAAGGCAAATGGTACATGAAGATGAGCTCCACTTTGTTTCTACAAAGAAGAAGGCTCAGTTCAAGATTAAGACACATATTGGGCCTTTTATCTGTAATAGTAGAGCAGCAAGAGAGGAGGCAGAGAAGATACTAAAATATATGGGTTTCAGCCACAGTTTTGAATGGTATTACGACCCTATAGGGGTTATCAACAAGAAAAGGGTGGAAAATAGATCTACACCCTATGTCCACACACACAAACCTGAAATTTAGTAGTATGCCAATAAAACATAATGGATGGAAAACACCCTCCAATAATATGGATTACAGGTAATATTCACTTCAGGCATCCAAACCCCAACACCAAAATAAAGGAAGGGTGTAGAAGGAAAGGAAGACAATGGGAAAGAGCAAGAGAAAGAGATGGGGAGTAAGAGGCCAAGAGAGGATCAATCACATTCAGCGACTAAAACCTCTAGTAAATAATTCAAACTAAGATATAGGAAGAGGGCCAGTATTCACATGGATTTTGATCAAGGAGGGGAATCAGGGCAGCAAAAAGTGATTCATATTGTAGACACTTTTAGGCCATCTCCAGGAGGTGGTCAAAAAATAGCCTCCCCTACATATTTAGCCACAATGGCTTTGTAGTAACAGGCCTTGCAGGCATCTACTTCCTGGCCTGCCATAGAAGGCCAAGAAAAATTATTTTATGACACATTTAGGGAAATAAAGTTGAGAAATAAGATGCTGAAGACTAACACATACAATAAATTCTGGAAGCAGACCCCAAGTTCACAAAGCAAGCTACTGTCTACCTTTCACACTGAAAAGGGAAGGATGCAGATGGAATTTTTAGAAGCCTTGGTCCCACGACCCTAAGGAGCAAGCAACTACAAGAAGGCATCCTTCGAGTTCAATACCAAGGACATCCATCCTATTGAAGAAATGGAAATACACAAGAAAACTAGAGAGATAGTGGCCTCCACCTCGACAAGTAATGGTATGAGCTTTTCTAAACTGCAAGTATCTTTATCCAATGCTCAATCATAGCTCAAGATGGAGAAGATATCTATCATGGCTAAAGACTCAAGGATCAAGTCTTTAGAATATTTAATAGTGAAACTTGGTCATGACCCAAACAATATTCAAGTTGTGGAGGAGCTTTTGAAGAAGAAGAATGCTGACATAGCAGCCCTTAGAAAACAACTCAAGATGTCAGCAATAGAATACCACTTGGCCAAAGGAATTAAGGAAGATGAGTCCCAGAAGGAAGAATTAATGAAGTTCGTTATGGAATAGTCTACCCAAATCAAACAGATGGAGACCGAGATGGGGAATATACTTAAGGAAAAAGGAGAAGTAGCTAGAGTAGCACTCAACCCACTAGAAGTTGTCCCCATTTCATCAATTCCATCAGCTGTTACAGTAACTGCTGGAGCATCTAGTTAGACAGACCATATTTCAAAGGCCATGGAAAGTATGACCCTGCAGTCACAAGATATTAAGAAATTGGAAGCACATATTGACATCTTGAGAGATAAAAAAGCCAGGTCTGAAACTGCTCATGAGATAGCCAACAAACAGATTGAGAGGTTGGAGAAGAAAAAAAAGGAATTTTTTGGGCAGTAGAATTTTGGGCCAAATGAAAATGATAAGTTGGGGCAGTATCATACAGTCAACAGATGAAATTTGGCACTCCATCAACATTATTTTTGAACAAAAAGAGTTGATCGACAAATGCACACTGGCTATTGAAAATAAAATCAGGAATCAAGGAATATACCAATCACATCCCTTAAAATCATAAAATTCCTGAAATCCAAATCTAGTTATGATCTTGAAGAGTCAGATGTATACGACAGAACAACAACCATATCAGAGGTGAAAAAGTTCCTCACTAAGAGGAATTTAGTAAGGCAATTGGAGGAGAAGTGTCATGAATTGGACATGGCAATCAACATATTCTTGAACAAGATTGAACCCCTAGTGGCAAAGTGGTTTCCCTCACTATATGTAATTTATAACAAGCTGGTCTAGAAGGGAGATTATATGACCAAAATTAGATAAATAGCTAAGGATACTACCAAATTTTCTAGTATCGAAGTAAATCTGACTGGGAAAGTTTTCTTGGATCCCTTAAGAAAGTACATCTTTATTCAACATGAGCTGAAGCATGTTTTCCTCACTAGGCCCACTTTCAGCAAGTACACAGAGGTGGACGAAGTGTACTGACATGTCATAGGTACAAGAATTAAAAGAAATAAGGAGTGGAACAAATTGTGTATGTATCAAGATTGAAAAGGCACGGTGGACACATCAACACAACCACTGATTGATTAGAAGTGCCAACATCACATCATTTTTAATGATCCAATAGAGGCAACCCAATGTAGATCCAGATGTCAGAGCCACCCATCGTTGCCTCTTCGTGACCATCTCAACCACTTCCAAGCCACCTTTTGGATTCACGAAGAGCCGCCTAATTTTTTCATTCATGAAGAGCTGCTCGAAATTAATTCTACAGGTGGTGTTTTGTCAGAGATTTCCTTTTTTTTGGCCTTGCATGGACACACTTGTCGAATTTTATTTTGATTTTAATTAATGAATATTTCCAAACTAGATTAGGGAAATCGACTCAAGTTTTATTTAAATACTGCTTGAAATTTCATTATCAAGGGTTGGATATTGTTAGACACTGCATTGTAAGAACTACTATATTGGAGCACTGTAATTTTGGAGCTAGATATCAATAATCGAAGACCGTTTAAAAGATTCTTGAGTTTTGTTAAAATGGTGATGTGCTATTTCTCTATTTTAACTATTTCCGTTGTTTTCCTTGTTGTTCATCTGTTCATCTAATTGTAAATCAGAAATTTTAGATTAAGATTTGCTGTCAGAGCACTTTAATTCTATCTGCATTTACAATTTGAATTTTTTCTACTGAAGTCTGATTAAAGAATTCTTAACTGCTCTTTAGTCACTACTGAACCTTACTATTTCTTTCACCTCATAATTCATACTACTCTAAAGATCCATTTAGCACAATTATCTTGCCATGTGATGCTCTTGAACGTTGATATACCAATCTAGCCTTTGACTCAATAGCCTAATGGATTAGTCCCTGCAGACCTGCTCATCCAAACCAAAAAATAATTCAAAACAACCAATGCCACCATCACTATAACTAGCCTAACATTAGCACTCATAATATTAAGGAAATATTAAATCAGAAATAAAGAGAGCCCTCTCTAAGTCTAGGAAGACTAGGTCCTGGATTCTAAAGCAGTTTGATGTTCTTCTCTATTGTTTATTCTTTCAAATCTTACAAAATATAGGGCCACAACACAAACAAGGTATTTTACTCAGTCTCAATGTAGCTTTCGCGATCTACCCTGAATATTTTACCACTTCGTGTACCTTCGGATTTACGTCCCCCAAATATCAATTTGATTGCATGCGCAGAACACCCTTCTCACATAACAACATCTTAATCCACAATTTTAAATAGCTTAAGTACTTACCTCATGGACCCTTGAAAAATTTGTACTTGGCTTTTTTGTAGGACATGTATGTATCAATCTCGAACTCATTAATAAAGCCACCAAGAATACTATCGACCCAATAATCAACAACCCTTGAGATCTTGTTATTAGTCTCCTTGAGTCACTTAATCATCTTTGGGTTCCATAGAGTAGGCTCGTCATGCTTAAATGAAGTCTTATTATCATATAGCCTTGATAGCCACTCGTGCAGCTCATTAGTGAATGATGAGAAAAATATCTTGAGAAAAATAGACTTATGTAACCACTTCTCAGTTGTTAGGCACAAATTTATATTTTATTGTGTAGAAAATTCTCGCTTTTTCAGAGATACCCAATCTTGAAAATTATTTCCTGGTCAAAGGCCACATCCACATATCCCTTAGTCTTCATATCCCGGTCCCAGAAACAGAACCATTTTTTGGCTTGAGAGGGGGTAGACCTAGGTTCAAAGATGGATGCGTGAAAAAAAAAACTCTCTATTACTGGCCCTTTCGGCAACGATCTGCTACGCAGACCAAAATCTAACCCAAGGAAATATTAGGGAATTCTAGAACCAAGTTTTTGCATCCAGAGGGACTATGGAGTGTGTATTTAGGGCTTATCTTCTGTTAAGGCTTAGTCAGAGCTTCAAAAAACCAGTATGTCAAACATACAAATGTTGTTCAACAAATCTACTTAACTACTTTGCGGACTACACTTTTCGACTTTAACATGTATTAATAATCATAATGAACCATATTCAAGTCTTCATGATGCAATTATATATAAAATCCTTGATCTAGCATAGATAATCATGAAACATAGACGATGCAAGCATACAAGTAAAGTACACATATTTGTCTTCAAAGTCTTATTTTACTAGTTCATATCTTCTCAATACAACACTTTCTACCCAAAGCACATAACTGCAGGGGCCTACGCACTCAGATGCAGACTTCCCAAGCTCTCCATGCACACATTGTTGGAGCCTTACCTTTCACACAAAACAACATAATACAGACTTAATTCAGATCTAACATGACATCGATATGAATTCTATGATTATTATGTATCCCTAGACTCCTTATATAGCAATTTTTTTTACAATACCATGGTCCAAAAATGAGGGGAAGCACTTAAAGTATCCAAAATATTCCCATCCCTTTATATAATAAGGGTCTTTGACCTACCCCAAAGCCCTTTTGACTCTTAGACATCTGTGCACAGCGTGCTATGCTCCTCAAATGTCATATTGTTTGCCAAATCTTAGACATAGGGGTACTTGGTCCAACATTCTCGGTTGTACCCACTTGGACTTATTTTTGAGACACCATGAAGGAATAATATTATCCCATGGGAAGCTATGAGAACAATTAAATACAATGGACAATGTTGCAGAAAAAAGGGATCAAGATGTGCATGAGCTGACAAATATGTCCCATACCTTATGCACAAAGTTGGGTATCAAAGATTCGAAGAAACATTTGGTGCTGAAGTACCACAGTTTTCTAAACAAATACATTGAGGAGGAAATGGAGTTCTTTTACATATCCTTTCTTGGTGTAGAATACCAGCATGTTATCACGATTGAGAAGAAATTCAAACAAAAGAAGCGAGAATTTGGATATGTGAATCAAAAGTAAAGGAAAGGTGCTCCAAAATCACAAAACAAAGGGAAAATCCAAGGATGGGTTGCCCAAAACAACCCAACAAAGCCGCAAGTGAAGAATAACACTGCAAAGCTAAAGAATGACACATGAAAGTGGCATGAGTTCCATAATAGCTCCACTCACAACACAAGTGACTGTCAGGCCAAACAGTCATTGGCAGTCGAGCTAAAGGCTTCTGAATTAGATGCATGTTCTAACTTTGTGTCAAATCATGACAAGGGGAATGACGAAGGGAAGAATATTATCGATTCAGGGTCCAATTCCACTGTTGCCACCACCAAGATCTAGAAGGATGAACCTGAATATCCAGATGAGGGGGAGCGTGTCTTCCATTCCCAGATGTGGGTGAAGATTCCCTGCTTCAGTTCAGTGTCGACAGTGGGAGCCAAAAGAACCTCATTTTAGCAGAGGTTTTGAAATGGTTAGGCCTGCCAACCGCAACACACCCATAGCCATACACCATCGGGTGGCTTCACCAAGCACAGGATCTCCACGTCAGCCAACAGTGTCACCTTCCCTAGAACATCAAGCCCCTCATGGATGAGGTATTGTGTGAAATTTCTCCTCTTGATGTTTGTGATGTATTATTAGGCCAACCATACTTGTGGAAGCAACATGTTGTGTATGATTCTAGGCCTTGTGTTGTTATTGTTACTTTTGGAAAGAATTTGTACATGATACCGAAGGTAGCACCACCTACTGCCTTCTCTTTGACCACTGCAAAACAATGTATTAAGCTCATTTCCAAAACTGGGAAATTTTTTTCTTGATGATCTGTCCTCAGGGAAAAAAAAATATTTTTTCCACGACCTCTAGACAGATCTCCTCTGCATTGCAACAATATATGGAAAAGGTCGTGGAGGAGTACAAGGAAATATTCACCTCACCCACAGGGGTACCTCTACATTGTCAGGTCAAGCACTCCATCGATCTAACCCCAGGCACGCCAATACCCAATGGACTGATCTATCGACTCTCTATTATGGAGAATGATGAAATAAAGAGGAAAATTTAGGATTTGTTGTAGAAATTCACATCTAGGTGATTTCATCACCCCGTGGGAGCCTGATAATGTTTGTGCAGAAGAAGGATGGGACTTTGAGACTTTGTATTGGCTATAGGGAATTGAAAAATATCACTTTCTTGAATAGGTAGCTAATCACATGTATTGATGACCTTCTGGACCAACTAAAGGGGACCAAATATTTCAACAAGATTGAGTTGAAGTCTGGGTATCACTAGGTACCAATTGAAACCTCTGATGTTTAGAGGACTTCCCTTCAAACCCGAGGGCCTTTTTGAGTGGTTGGTCATGCCTTTCGGGTTGACGAATTTTCCCATAACCTTCATGAGGCTGATGGATGACATCTTGTGACCATTTACCAACTCATTCATGGTGGTGTATTTGGATGAAATATTGATCTTCAGCTAGAGCTGCGAAGAGCACCTCCACCACATTCGACAGATCCTCCAAACACTGCAGCAACACAAGTTGTGTGCCAATTTGGAGAAATTTACTTTTGGCATGACCCTGGTTCAATATCTAGGATACATCATTAATGAGTGGGTTGCACATGTCGACCCATCCAAGATCCAGGTCATTCAGTATTGGCCAACCCAAACCACTCTAACAGAGCTCTGCATCTTTCTAGGTCTTTCCAATTTCTACCACGGGTTCGTATTGGGGTTCTCTCATATCACTTGGCCTTTGAGTCAAGTCACCAAAGGGGGAGAAAAATAAAATTTATTTTTTTCTGAATAGAAAAAACAGGGGTTTTCAACGGTTGAATTAATGCCTATGTTTTTCACCAGTTCTCACATTAACATACTTGCAACAACCATTTGAGATCAATACATATGCCTTTGACTATGCTATTGGGGAAGTTATTACTCAACATGGGCATCTAGAGGCATGTCACAGTAAGACAATTTCAAACATAGTCTGAAAGTATCCCACCTATGACAAAGAGATTTATTCCATTATGAATATTTCTAAAAACGAAAGAATTACATTTTGGGAAAGTAAACTATCATCCACACATATCACTGGCCCCTACAGTTCATACAGACACAAGGGAAGTTTTAGAAAGATCGCTATAAAAAATGGTCCACATACCAGCAATGGTTCCATTTGAACATCAAGTACAAAAAGGGCAGCACCGATAATGTTGCATGTTGCCTTAGCTGACTGCCAATCATGGCACTAACCACTGTGCTCGACTCTTGTGGGCATGAGACTTCTGGTTTCCCACATCTCTACAAAAGCGATCCATAATTCGGCAACACATACAGACGCTCTTGGAAGGTAAGTAAGTTGAAAATTTTCACCTCCAAGATGCACTTCTATGCCACCTAGTACACCTCTGTGTTCCTTCAAGCGAGCTGGCTAAGATTATTTTGGAAGCACACTACATTCAGTTCACTTGAAATTTCAGGGTTGAGAAAACAATGGCAATTTTGCAGAAGTATTTCTATTGGACGAACCTTCGATAGGATTTTGAGAAGTACATCAGATCCTACACTGCTTGCACCATTTAAAAATCGGCCATCAAAAGGCTAGGCCTATATACTCTGCTTCCTACCCCTATTTGACCTTGGGAATCCATCTCCATGGATTTCATGTCGAACCTTCTTTCTACCAAACATGGAAATGAGTGCATTTTTGTGGTCTTCAATAAATTCTCTAAGATGGTCATTATGGTAGCCTAAAAGAAGAATATCACAACTGAATCCACTACTAAAATCTTTTTTGAACAAGTTTGGTTACACTTTGGGATCCCACATTCCATTATCCCAGATTGGGATAGCAGGTTCCTCAGTAATTTTGGTCAAATTTGTGGTCGACACTAGGCACTAATATCACTAAGTCCACAGTGTTCCACCCACGAACTGATGACCAAATAGATGTTGTCAATGGGATAATAGTACACATCCTACGCATGAAACTTGAAGCATCCATGCACATGGAATGAAATCTTCCACTATGTCCAAAATATTTATAATCTAGCTCTCCACAGCTCAACTGGACACAACCCCTTTTAGGTGGGTTTGGGATTCAAGCCATTATGTCCCATTGATGTGGCTTGTCCATTTGTGGCTGCTCAGGCAGATTCGGGTCATGTCCAGTTCGAGGCTAACAAGGTGAATATTTTCATTGAACATGTTAAACACATCTGGAAATAGGGCCATGACATATTGGATAGAGCCAATGCTAAGTACAAGCAGTGACATGATCAACATCGTGTGCCACACAACTTCTAGGTGGGTGAAAAAGTTTGGCTACATTTGCAAAATGAGTGCCTCGTTGGACCCCACCGTAAGCTTCTCCCACTTCGATATGGGCCATACACCATCACCAAATTTGTAGGAGACAATTCCTTTGAGCTTAGTATTCTACCATTCATTGGTCTGCACCCAGTGTTCAATGTAGATCACCTTCATCCCTACTTTCCACCATTACTGGACACATCTGACATTGCAGAACAACTCACACTTGCAGAGTTAAACCCATATTGCACGGAAAAAGCTAAAAGTGATTGGATCATGGACACACAGATGAAGAACACCCTATAGTAGAGGAACCAACTTTATCTAATTTTCAAAGCATGCCATCTCCTCCACCAGAGCAACTGGCTCACTAGGGACCAATTTCAACATAAGTTTCCTCATCTCATGGAGGAACTCAACACAACAGGGACCATTGCTTCCTAATGGGGGAGGATTGATCTAGGTAGATATTGGTGATCACCCACCTATTCCACTTGGACCCCCACCATTTTTTCTTTCAGTTTTTTCGGTTTCCTTAATTGTGGCACAATTTACTATTTTTGGCAATTTTTGAGGTCTTGAACTTTCAGGGTTGTTTTGAGGCCCTAAACGACTTTTTTGGGGAAATATAAGACCAAAATGTGCCTCAAGAGTTTTATTCCTCGAATATTTATTTCTGACAAGGTATTTTTCACGTCAAATGGATATTGTATGCTAAAGTTACGACCCCAGGAAGTTGATATACCAATTTATCAAAACGTGGCCTATAGTTTTGGCAATTCATCCTCTAGGATTAGGTTTTAGGATATTTAGGGTTTTCCATTATTTCTCAATAATAAATATTCATTTGAGCTTCATTGAAACACAATTTAGAGGAATGTAGCCACCACATCTCTTCTCAGAGATAGGCTACCATTGCTCGAGCTAGTTTATTTTCGATTATGTCTATAAGAATTTTTCAATGTTTGATATTAATGAAATGAAGTGTTATTCATATTGCATATTTGTATTTATGTTTATTTTTTTATTTTATTGTGTTCATGTAAACGTCTGGATCAATGGTATTAGAGCGGTCTGCACTTTCTCGATATTTCTTTGTATGTCCCCAACAAGGTCAAGGTATAAGGAGTTAGGGCTCGATCTGGTTGAACCATTGAAATATTAGCCTTGAAAACCTCGATGGCTTCCAATGGTGAAAGAAAATAAACATGAGATTGCACGATATTCTATCAAAATATTTCTCGAGGAAACCCTCGAGAAACAAAGGAACATTGTGATAGATAACTTTTCCCAGATGCTTCAACGACTACCCACTGGCAACACATCTTCTTCCAGCAACCACTCTAGAGGCACCACTCCTTTTAAGGTACAATTAAACTTTGACACTCCCATATTTGAGGGCCAAATATATGCAGTCATTGTAGATATATTTCTAAATATATTAGAAAGGTATTTCTCAATTCATGAGTTTTCCAATTGGGAAAATATTACTTTTTCACTCCTCAAAACTACCCTGCATGTCAAGGACTGGTGGGAAACCTACTCTGAGAAAAAGGACAAGAGGGAACCTTCTCTATTCTCAATCACACCCAGTTGGAATTATTTCTGAGATGCCATAAAGGAACAATATTATTCCATGGGGAGCTATGAGGATAAGTACATACAATGGACAACATTACGACAACAAAGGGATCAAGATGTGCATGAGATGACAAATATGTTCCATACTATATGCACAAATTTGGGTATCAAATATTTAGAGAAACATTTGGTATTGAATTACCACAGTTGTTTGCATAGATAAATTCAGGATTAAATGGAGTTCCTTGACATCTCCTCGCTTGGTGTAGCATACCAATATGCTGGCAAGATTGAGCATAAATTTAAACAGAATAAGCAAGACTTTAGATTTGTGAATTAGAAGCAAGGGAAAGGTGCCTCCAAACCACAAGAAAAAATAAAAAACCAAGGTGGGGAGGCCCATGACAACCCACCAAAGCCGCAATCAAAGAGCAACACCGTCAAGCCAAAGAAGGACATGGTAAAGTGGTGTGAGTTCCATAAGTGCTCCACTCACAGCACAAGTCAGTGTCGGGCCAAGTAGTCACTGGTGGTTGAGCTGAAAGATTCTAAATTAGATGCGTGTTTCGACTCTGATTCATAACCCAACAAGGGTAATTACAAAGGGAAGCAAATTATCAATGTGGAACCCAATTCCACCATTGCCAGCACCAAGATCTAGAAGGAGGAACCAGAAGATCTAGAGGAGGGGGAGCACCTCTTCCATTCCCATATGTGGGTGAAGGTTTCCCTGCTACAATTCAATTTTGACAGCAGGAGCCAAAAAATCCTCATTTTAGTATATTTCATGAAGTGGTTGGACTTCCAACCACAACACATCCATAGCTATACACCATCGGGTGGCTTCACCAAGGATGGCAACTCCGCGTCATCCAACCGTGTCTCCTTCCCTACAACATCAAGCCCTTCATGGATGAGGTGTTTTGTGAAATTTCTCCTTTTGGTGTTTGTGATGTATTATTAGTCGAAACATACTTGTGTATGAGTCTAGGCCTCATGTTCTTATTATTTCTTTGGGAAATAAGTTTTACAAGATACCGGAGGTAGCACCGCATACCACCATCTCTCATTAGAGAACTTTTGAGGTCTAAAATGGGACTCCTAAGAAAAATGTACAACCAAAATAAAATTTATAAGAAACAATAGGATTCAACACGATGATGTCAACCACGACAGATGATTCACCATTTTTGGGGTAAAAAAGTAAAAAGACTAAAAAATAATAAAATAATAAAACTATTTTTTCAACTTGTATTTTCAACTTATATACCTAAGGTTTTACTCAAATTTCAAGTGGGAGTACTCATTGGATGCAAAACTTAATTCCTCATCCAAGGAGTACCCATGTTGCATACTTTCGATGGAACCTGCTACACAAAAAATGGGAAATACATGGAATCACATTTTTTCATGTATTTATCATTTTTCATGTAGAAGGGTCCATCAAAAGTAAGCAACATGGGTACTCCTTGGATGAGGAATCAAATAATGCATTCAACGAGTGTTCCTGCATGAAATTTGAGTAAATCCATAAGGAGATAAGTTGAAAATACGAGTTGAAAAGGTAGTTTTTTTTTTTCCCCCTCTAAAATTTTAGAATATAATCTAATATTATTTTATTATTTCCATTATTATTTTGTAATTTCCTTAGGAGACCCATTTTATGCCTCAAAATTCCCCTAATGTTGATCATGGAAAAACAATGCAGTGAGCTCATTTCCAAAATTGGGAAATTTGTTTTCCTGGTGATCCGCCCTCAAGGAAAAAGGAAAACCATGGCCATGACCGCTATACATGGCTCCTCTACATGGAAACAACATATTTACAAGGTCCTAGAGGATAATAATGACATTTTTACACCATTTTTTGGTCATCTAACCTATTATCATTAGATGAACCCAAGTACACCATGTAAGACCAATTTTACCCTAAGTAAAATTGCTTTCACTATGTGAAATAACTTAGTAAAACACCTTTATTAAGCTGTTTATGGTCTAAACAGGAAACCCCAAAATGAAATAATAAAAAAATCTATATTTTTTTAATTTTCCTGGTCATATTTAACCCAAAACAAGGAAATCAATTAAATGAATTTTTATTTATTTGATTATTTCCTAGGAATAAGTTATTTAAATCCTTATTTAAATAATATTCCTAGTTAAATTTGACTAAATCATTTATAAATAATTAAATAAATCATTATTTATTTAATTATATTCCCACCATTTCTTTAAAAGAATAATTAAATCATTTATTTATTTATTATTTATAAATAAAGGAATTGACCCAAGTCAAAAATCCTTTTCCCTCCAACAACTATAATAAAATATTCCTAAAGGGTGATTCTAGAATTTGATTAATAATATTTTGTTCATGCACCAAGTTCTAGATCACCCTAATATTTTGTTATAAATAGAAGGGTTTTCCCCATTCATTAGTCACCTCCATTGCATTAGATCACTCTGGATCTATACTAGGTCACATTCTCCATTTTGCCTTATGAGCTCCCTTTGAGTTCTATGTTTGTCTGGGTTTTCTACACCAACAAGAGAGAGGAATTTTAGATCTGAAACGCTGAGGACTTTCAAGAACCCATCCCATTGAGGAGAACCGGAAAAAACCTTTCTTTTTTTCCTCTCAGGTGCCCCCTTATTAATATAATATAAAAATTCTTTCAAATACATTGTTCTTGTCTTGTCTATTGGATGCATGGAGCCACATTTTACTTTATCTGCTTAATATCTTTTATGCTTAGATCTGGATTTGTGGAGTATTATTTGGATCACCTAATTGCAGATTTAAAGATATTTGGCAGCCATAATCGATGTTAGGGCTATTTGTTATGCATAGCTAAAGTGGTCTTTTACGACGAAAGATTCATACTAACAATTGGCGACTCCACACGTGTTTTCTTTTGCGACCGTTGTCGTTTTATATATTCCTACATATCCAACTGTTTCAGACCCTAGGGTTTCTCTTCAGTTTCCTGTTTTTTCTAATTTTATGGTGCTTTTCACCTCTAAAACCCTAAAACATTAAAATTTTTAACTTCTGTGTGTTTCTGGCCTTATTGCATAGGTGACAGACATCAGCCGCAACTGAGACGACACTTTTTTCTGAAATCTTCCGCCGCGAGACCCAGATCTACAGGTCGCACTTATCGGCCCAAAAACTGAAACCTGGCCTTGAGGTTGCACTTTTCTGCCCCAAACCTGCAACCTGGACTGAAAACAAATCAGAACCTACGACATGCACTTTTTTATGCAATTTTCCAGCACTTTTTCTGGGTTTGTCTGAAGCTTCTGTCAGGGTTTTCCAGCCTCTGTCTCTACCCATTTAGACCTGTTTTTGATATGTTTCACTCAACTAAGTGGGACTCTTTCCCCTTAGGGCTCTATTACCCTCCACTTTCTATGGGAGAGTTTCTATTGTTTCAGACGTCTGAATTTCCAGAGTTTCAGCCTTATTTATTTCAGATCTGATACCTCCTTTTCAGATCCCTTTAGATCAGCTCTTATCCCTTTCAAATCACCTCATATAGATTTTTTTGGGTTATTTTATAGGGCCGCCTCCTTGTCCCCTCTACTGTTATCTGATCCCCTCCTTTTTTAGCAGCAACCTTGCCTCTACCTGTTTTTTGTTCTCTGCACCTCTTTTCAGCAGATTTCTCCTTTAGATCCCTGTCCCTCCCGACTTTAGATCTATTGGCCTCTTTTTAGCGTGCTTTGCTTAGATTTTTTCCCTCTTATAGACTAGTTTTGAGAGACCCACCTTCTTGGGTTAGATTGATGCATTGTTAGCTGTTAATTTTATGTTCTTTCAGTCTTATTTACTGCAGATTTATTTTCAGTTACAAAGCACACTTTTTCTTTTACTCTCTAAATGTTTGGTTTTAAACAATTAAAATTAACGCATGCCACACACTGACCCTAAGCAAAGAAGAGCCTGGTTAACACCGCCTAAAAAAGACTTTAAAATAAATTGACACTGCACCTCTCTGCCCTTGTTTTAAAATTGACCTCACTTAATTTTCCCCTCCCTGCCCATTCGGTTTTTCTTCTTCGCATCATCATTGCGCCTCCAAGGCGTGTGTCCCGAAGACTTCTTGGCCTTCACCCTCAGTTTCCAGTCGGTTGACTTCCTCCTTCCCTCCGTCATCGAGTAAGTCCTCCCCCAAGTCCGAACTCCGACTCTTCCTCTGATTGTTTGGGTTCTCCCTCTGTTACCTTCACCATGTCTAGTTCAGGACCTAGCGCTAGCAACAACCCCAGTTCTACTGCTGGGTCCGTTTCCAGTGGAACCACTACGGGACCTACCTCGACTTCCCCATTGCTCCCTTATATGGCCAGTCTCAGTCTCCCTGACTTCAATCAGATGATCAATGATCCTATTCGCCACGATGTCAGTTGGCCTGCTATGCCAACCAAGCTCCCCTCCGACATTCCCAAGTTCGAAGGCCTTGCTAGTGAAGATCCCTCCAACCATATCTGATCTTTCCACATGTGATGTTCCTCCAATTCCATCACCGATGACTCCATGCGTCTTCGATTGTTCCAACGCACGCTTACCGGCGAAGCTTCTAAATGGTATGTTGATCAAGCCACCTCTTCCCATACCACCTTTGCGACCATTTCCCAAGAATTTTTATCTTATTTCCAACTCCCTCTCCAATACGACACTGGTACTAAACTCTTGAATTCTTTTCATCAATCCTCTTCGACCCGCCTTTCCGCTCATGTCCAGGAATGGCGACGAAGACGGAGCTTATGTCGCGCTCCCCCCTTTGAAGATTGGGTTTATATGGACTGGTTCCTTCGCTCTCTCTTACCTCCCATTGGCAAAGATGTCGCATCCCATTTTCCCCAAACCAAAGAAGCCGCCCTCCAAATAGCCTTGAAATCTGACCTTATCTATGCTCAATCCGGTTATGTTTATACCGTCCTTCCTGACCTCCCCAAGCCCGGTGGCCCTAATGCATCGGGGGCATCTCACTCTGTTGATGGTATCGTTAGAGCTCTGTCACATACCTCTACTCAACCTCTTCTGGGCTATGGTTTCCCTCCTGGAGGGGCCAACCCCGCTAGCACTTTTCCCCCTCCAGGTAGCATGTATCCAGGATACGGCGTGCCTCCTCCTTTTGCCCACACTCCTGCTTACCTCAATGTTGCCCATTCTACTCCTTATCCATACCCACAGCCTAGTCTCCCAGCTCCTCCAGCATTTGGACCTCCCACTCCCTTGCCTTCTCCACCCCCGCAACCACACTTACTACCCCCTCCAGGGCAAGTATTTGCGCAGTAGGGGGAAACTAATATTATTCCTTCTCAAAGAAAGAGGAAAGGCAATCAATCCGCTTATGGTATTCATGGATCTAATCCTTCAAGTATTGACTCTACCACTGCCAACCAGCCACAGGGCTCTCAGCCCAAGCCGGACAGGCCACTTCGCACCAATAAGCCATGTTCGTGTTGCGGTGTTTATTGTCATTACACTCATGATTTTCCCTTATTACCACAAAAGCGGCAGATGTGGGAGTATCAGGCCACCGTGCGGGGACAACACTCCTCCTCTACTGTCCCTCCCAATACGACTACTTCTCAACCCGCTGTGTTTACCGACCCTTTCCCTCAACAAGGATTTGTGGCTACTCAACCACCACATGCCCCGGTAACCACTCAACCTTCCCCTTTTGGGTCCTCTAATTACCATATTCTCATGATGGCCTCTGACCAACCCCTCACCGTCAACCTTAACCTCTAAACTCGGTCTTGTCAGTACTCCACGCCTCTCATTCCATATGTCTCTGAGTCCCCATCTTCAGGTACTACAGGGCCTCTGTCGACACCCAATGGTCCCTTGCAAATCCCTCCGCCGAAAGCTAAGGTTCATACCAAAATTCCTAAGGGCCCATTACGCCGAAATGTTTCCTCTGGTTGGGCTGCCCATTCATACAACATAGTAGATGATCTGGCACAATCTCTTGCTGCCATTTCAACACTGGAACTCCTCCAGTCGTGTCCTTCTCAAAAGAAGGCTCTACTATCTGCTATGGGTGTTGTAGATCCTGCTGATGACCAATTAATTGTTTTCGATGCCCATCAGTCAGACCATCCCCCCCTTCCTACTTCTGTTGCTTTCCAAATCCCAGTCAAAATTTGAAATGCCAATGTTGCTCGGTGTATTATTGATGAGGGGGCATCTACCTATGTGATGTCTGCTTCGGTTTGGAAACAACTTGGATATCCTAAGCTGGCCCCTTCCACAATCACCCGTCGTGCGTGGGATGGCCATGCCTCCCAACCCATTGGCATATTCCATAACTGTCCTATCACCCTTGCAGGCAAGATTATTTGTGTCGACATTGAAGTTATTGATGCCCCTCTTGACTACAACATTCTTTTGGGGCGTAGTTACACCTATGCCATGTCTGTCGTCCCATCCGCAGTCCACCACAAGATGTTTTTCCCTCATAATGGAAAAATTGTCACCATTGACCAGTAGACATATCATGAGCCAAAATCTCAAACCTCCCTTGAGTTGAACATCTCTTTTGTAGCCGATAAGCAAACCGTCGATTATTTGACCAATGTCTCCCTCAGCTTCTATGAATAATCCTCCTTGCTTGGAACTTTCCCTGGTATTCCTCCTCCTCCTGTCTCTGATCCCAGATTAGCGACTGTTTGCATGATGCACTCATCTCGGGCTGACTTTAAACGGCCCGCTTCGACTAGTCAGCAACCTCAACCTCAACCTCACCCGCCGAAACCTGATCCTAGCCCTTCGCCTCAGCTAGCTAGACCTCTTCCTTCTGGCCCTTCTCCTACAACTGGTACCCATGAGCCCCTCTATCCTCCTGGGTCGGTTCCACTAGGTCTCAAACATCTTGGAGCCATCCCTCCTGGCCATTACCCCACTGGTCAGATCCCTTTCCTTGCTACCCCTCCCAGAGTCTATTCGGTTCCCATCATGGCCACCCTCTCCCTCCCCAATTTGACCCTAAGCTTATCCGTCTGGTACCTTGACCCTCCAGTCACTACCCCACATGGTCAACCCAAACCTTATCTTTCTTTGACCCTGGTTCAACCGGTCCCCATGACTTCTCCTACTGCAACAGTGCCTCAATCACCTCAACAGGAACCACCTCCTGTTGTGATCGCTTCGGGTAAGAATGGAAAAGCTCGCAGGGGGGCATCAAAGGACAAGGCTGCCCCGACAAACCCTACCCCTCCTCGGCCTCCAAATCCTACCATCCAGTGTGCTTTGTGTGATGTTGTTGGTCACGCCACCCATACCTGTCCTGAATTGCCTCATCTCAAGCCCATGGTTAATGTCACGTTCCTTGATTCCACGGTCCTAGAAGCCTTTGTTCCTTCCGCGACCATGGCCAAGAACTCCAAGAATATTCAAACCAACCACCCCTATGATTTGTGTGATCTCCATGGCCATTACACCCACCTTTGTCCCCACCTCACAGACTTCTGCACCTCTCTAGCTGCGGTCTGCCAATTCGAGGCCAAGCGTAACGAGTCCACCTCTCCCCTATTTATGTGTTTTGCTTCTGCAGAACTACTAGACATGACAGCTCCCATTGACATTCCCCCTCCTGATGTCAAGATGACGGAGCCTTTGCCCACCATATTATACCTATCATCATCCATGAGACCCTCGAGGAACATTCCCTCTAAATCCTCCCCTGTTGTTTCGCTTGACCTTCCTTCAGTGATCACCCTGGGCTCAACATCGGTAGATCCTTTATCTTCTTACTCTTCTGTCACCCCTTGTGACGATGCGCATGTGAACCTCTCTTCTCATGATGATGAGTTAGGTAGCTTCGCCACGTCAAGTGGTCTTTCTTCCACTAGTCACCCCATCTTCTATCACGATGATGACATTATGGAAGAAATCCCCACCCCTGACTTTATCTATTCCCCCTTACATCGAACACATGCCTTCGCACCACATACACCTTGTGGCCATTACATTGAAACCCCATGTTTGGGTAAGGGGGAACCCATATTTGAGAGACCAGGAGAAGCAATTCTCCACAACTCTCCTAGTGTATCTCGTCATGTCGACTTTAGTACCATTGTTCTTCCACATTTAGCTGAACCTCTAGAGTCCCATATCACTTCAGATCACTCTAGGGATGATACGCCTTCTCATTCCTTCATCTTACGTCAGCAACCCAGTCTCTTAGACATTGTTGTTGACCAACCTATGGGTTTTCTAGGAGAGTATCAGTTCATTCTATCCAAATCCTCTCTTTGGGATAGTGACATCAGGTATGCCAACCTAGAAAATTAAAGTACATTTAATTCATATATGCAGTACTAAAAGAGATTGGTAATCCTCCATTTCCTTTCTCATACTGCATAACCATAACGAAAACAAATGGTGCACCACATCATTAAAATGTGTTTAGGTTCCCCTTTATACATTTTGGCATGACCACAACATGCTTGGGGGCACCTATGCCCCTCAACCATAACCTTCCTCAAAATCGAATTTCTTCACTTACAACACTCATACTCGGGGCACCACTCGGCCTCCATACTTTTCCATGCTCGTGTTTATGTTCGTCATGAGTTACCATCTTGTACTCATGTTTTTATGATCCCCTTTGGATCTTCCCCCACTTCATCATCATCATTAATTTTCGTCCGTTAAGTCGCTCTACTATTTTCTCTCGTGCCTGAGTTGGGGATCCCTTATTGCCTCACCTATGGCGGACCTCCTTCTGACGACATCAACTTGTTTACTCCAGAAGCCAGGTCTAGAGGGCGGTGTACCTTGGCTCGAGCTCCATTCAACATGATCGCAATCTGTATACTTGATGGTCTAGTGATGCAGCAGCAGCTATTGGTGATTCCCGGGTATGTGTGAGATGTCTCAACCCTCATGAGGGGGTGGCCCTGTAGGTAGCCCCCCACATGCTCGGATGACTTCTTCATTTCAGCCTTTGATGTAGCTCCCTCCATTTGATGATGTCATCCTCAACCCCTTGCAGCGCTGTTGTGTAACCAGCTCCAAAAATAGAATAAAAGAGATATCAATGCCTTAGAAATAAGCCACTTCGACAGGGCAACCTCCAATACATTACATGAATGAACAATTCTTGGATGATACAATTTACAAAACCTCCTTTCTATATATAGGAGTCCATGGGGCCATAATGTAATCCTAGTGGGCCACAATGTAATCCTAGCCGACCTAACAATAATAATTTAAGGGCACAATAATAACAAATGGGGGTTACAAGGGTACAATAATAACAATAAGGGGGTTACACTAACAACAATAAGGGACTATACTAGTAATATAGGGACCTAACATGCCCCTCTCCTTCAAAAAAAGTGTTGTCCTCAACGCTTGAGTAACTCTGGGTGCTTTTTTATAAAATTCTCATCCTCCCATGTAGAATCTTCAGTGGGTAAGTTCTTCCACTCGATGAGATACTCTGAAATTGATCGATTCCGTAGTTGTCGAGTTCTTGTTTCCATGACCGCTTCTGGTTCCAATATGATTTTTCCTTCCTCATCAAGTTCTGGCAATATTGTTTGAACTGGAAGATTTTCACCTATAACCTTCTTTAAGCATGAAACATGGAAAAATGGATGTACTCGCGAAGAAGCAGGAAGCTCCAATTTGTATGCCATAGTACCAATATTTTGCAACACCTTGTAAGGACCATAGTACTTTGTTGATAATCTATTATCCTTCTTAGCTTGCTTGAGGGACATTTTTTTGTACGGTTGTAGTCGTAAAAATACCCAATCTCCTACATCAAAACTTCTCTCGCTCCGATGTTGATCTGCCTGTTGTTTCATTCGATTTTGTGCCAAAGTTGGGTTATCCTTTAAGAGCTGGATAACTTCTTGCTGATGCTCGATGTGATCTTCCACTGCTTGAACCTTCGAATTTTCTCTTAAAGATGATGTGATGGATGGTGGATGATATCCATAAAGTGCCATAAATGGGGTCATTTTTGCTGCAGTATGGAAGGAAGTGTTATACCACCATTGAGCGAGAGGTAACCACTTGACCCATTGTGTTTGTTTATCAGATACAAAACAACGAAGATATCCTTCCAAACATTTATTTACTATCTCAGTTTGACCATCGGATTGAAGATGATAAGATGAGCTATGAGCTAATTGAGTACCCAAATAAGAAAATAACTCTGTCCAAAAATTTCCAGTAAAAATGGGATCTCTGTCGCTCACAATAACCTTTGGGCTTCCATGTAGCTTTTGAATTCTATCCATAAATGTAGTAGCAACTGTACTTGCTTTAAATGGATGAGATAATGCACAAAAGTGTGCATACTTGGTAAGTCGATCAACTACCACCATGATGACACTCTTTCCTTCGGACTTAGGTAAACCTGTGATAAAATCCATTGAAATCTCCTCCCAACGTTGACTTGGAATGGATAACGGTTGTAGAAGTCCTGTGGTCTTAATTGTTTCCACTTTATTCTGCTGGCAAACCAAACATTCCGCCACAAACTTTCGAATATCAGATTTAAGGCCATCCCAAAAAAATTCTTTCTCCACCCTGTGGTAAGTTTTTAAAAATCCTGAGTGTCCTCCTAAAGGAGAAGTGTGCAATTCCAGAAGAATCTTTTGTTTTAGTTGGGAATTCTTACAAAGATATAAGCGATCTTTGTACCATAAGGAATCATTTTTCCAACTAAATGTATCGGATGTACTAGGATCTTGCTGCAACTTTTGAATGAGTATCCATACATCTTTGTCCTTCTTCCATTCATCTCTTGCTTCAGTTATCCAATCTGGTTGGATAATAGTAATGGCACAAAGCAATGCTTCCACCTCTTCATTCTTTCTTGAGAGTGCATCTGCAACAACATTAAGCTTTCCTTTTTTGTAGATTATTTCAAAGTCATAACCCAACATCTTTGTGACCCATTTTTGCTGCTTTTCTGAAGATAGTATTTGTTCCAAAAAGTTTTTAAGACTATCATGATCAGTTTTTACCTTGAATTTTCTTCCCATTAGGTAAGTTCGCCATTTCTTTAGTGCATGTAGTATTTCTAACATTTCCTTCTCATAAATAGGTTTCTGTAAATACTTTCCTTTGATTGGACGACTTTCAAAAGTAAAGGGTCTTCCTTCCTGCATTAAAACATCACCAATTCCATTTCCTGAGGCATCACATTCCACAATAAAGGTTTTTGTGAAGTCTGGCGTAGCTAAGACAGGCACTAGGCACATTTCCTCTTTAAGATGTTCAAAAGTCTTAGTTGCTTCAGGAGTCCATGAAAATGCATCTTTCTTCAATAATGTTGTTAGAGGTGCTGCTATTCTCCCATAATTCTTAACAAACTTGTGATAATACCGTGTTAACCCGAGAAATCCTCGCAACTGCTTTATGGTTGTGGGGACTTTCCATTCCTTAATGGCTTTAATTTTGTTAGGATCTACTTTAACACCCTCGTGAGATACAATATGACCCAGATATTCCACCTCTTGTACTCCAAAGAAACATTTGGATTTTTTTGCATATAATTGTTTCTCCCGCAATAGTTTGAGCACCCTGTCAACATGTTCAACATGATCCTTCCAGGACCTGCTGTAGATTAGTATATCATCAAAAAATACTAGCACAAATTTTCTAAGGAAGGGTTTGAAAATGGAATTCATCAACCCTTGAAATGTAGAAGGTGCATTGGTAAGGCCAAAAGGCATGACCAAAAATTCATAATGACCTCATGAGTTCGAAATGCTGTTTTTGGAATATCTTCAGTCTTCATTCTAATTTGATGATATCCTGAACGAAGATCCAACTTGGTAAAATAAATTGCTCCATGTAATTCATCCAATAATTCATCAATCACAGGAATGGGAAATTTGTCTTTAATGGTGAGCTTATTGAGCTCCCTATAATCCGGACACATTCGCCATGATCCATCCTTCGTGTGTACCAATACTACAGGAGCAGAGAAAGAACTTTGACTGGGTTGAATTATACCCGCCTCTAACATTTCTGCAATCATACGTTCAATTTCGCTCTTTTGGAAGTAAGGATATCTATAAGGCCTGATGTTTGGAGGAACACTTCCTGAATCAAATGAATAGCATGATCATGATCACGAATAGGTGGGAGTCCTTTGGGAGTTTCAAACACCTTGGAATGATTGTCCAAGACTTGTTGGAGATCCGCAGAAATAGATGATTTTGATGTTGGAACTTCTAGTGAGCATAATTGTGCAATTACGCCTCGCTGTTCTTTCTTTAGAAGCTTTGTCATGACATTAGAGCTTATTATCCTTCCTGGCTTCCCCGCAATACCCCGTAATTCCACTTCCTTTCCTTCTGAAAAAAATTTCAAGAAAAGTTCTTGAAAATTAAAAGCTACCGTCCCCAAAGATTGTAACCATTGTACTCCTAGTACAACATCAGCACCTCCCATAGGAATGGAAAGCATTGGAATTTTCAACACATATTCCCCCATGTTTAGCTTGATATTATGGCATTTTCTAGAGCAATTTATAGTTCCTCCATTTGCAACGATCACTTGACATTCTGGTGTTGGGTATAGGAAACAATTTAATTCCTTGGCTACCTTACAATGAATAAAATTATGGGTGCTACCTGAATCAATCAACACTATTACCCTTTTCTTCTTGATTTGTCCTGCTATCTTGAGAGTTTGAGGAGTGGTAATTCCTGCCAGTGCATTACACGATATGGTCGGATTCATTTCTTCCTCTTCTAGGGCTGGTTCCTGGTGTATATCCTCTTCTTGTTCATTTTCTTCTTCTTCACAATCTATGTAAAATAATTTCTTCTCAGCACACTTATGACCTTTAGTGTATTTGCTATCACAACTGTAGCAAAGCCCTTTTGCTCTTTTTTCTTCCAATTGTTGTGGTGTCAACCTTGTAGGTTGTGGAAATCTAGGCATAGCAACACTTCCTTCTTTATAGAATTGAGTGGTAGGCTTCCTTGTCGCCACAATTTTACATTCAACTTTTCTTGCCAACCTGAATGCCTTCTCCAATGAATCAGGTTCCAAAACACGAACTTCATGTTGGATGTTATCCTTTAGAGTGCCTATGAAGAGATCAATCCTGTGTTCCTCTGGAATATTAGTTACCCTTATATTCAATTTTTGGAAGTCCTCAATGTGCTGCCCCACTAAACCCTTTTGTTGGAGATTTATCAATTGGCTAAAGAAGGTGTTGCTCTTTGTATCCTCATAATGTGCTATCATTTCCTCCGTAAAAATTGACCAAGTGACAATTTTTTTACGGGAACAAAGCCAACGATACCATACAAATGTATTTTGTTCTAAATGTAAAGTTGCAATGCGTACCTTTTGTGTGTTTTGCACGTTATGGAGATCAAAATATTGCTCCATCCGTAGTATCCATGTTACAGGATCCTTTCCATAAAACTTCCTCATATCCATCTTTGGAATATGGTGGTTCTTCCCGCCAACATTAGAGTTTATGAAATCACAATTAACATTTATTTTGTTCTCATCATGAGGTTCTTCTACTATCTTTTCACCATTAGGAAACTTTTCTTGTATCAACTTTGTCAAACCTTCCATGTCTGCTTTTAGAAAATTCTTCATGTTTTCCATTTTCTCATCGATCTTAGCTTCCATGTCATCCATCTTAGATTCCATGCCAGCCTCCATGCCATCAATATTAGATTCCATGCCATCTATCTTAGATTCCACGCCTTTCTTCAAACCATCCATCTTAGTTTCCATGCCTTTCTTCAAAACTTCCATGTCATTTTTTGTTACTCTTTGCGAGAGCGAAATTTGTTGCACTTGCTCTTGTAATTTTGATATGTCATGTTGCCATTCTTCGTCTTCATGAGTCATAGTAGAGCTTTCTAAAGGCTTAATGGGTGTTGAATTATTTTTAGGGGCCATTTTAGAATCCAATACTTATATCTATTCTACAATATGCCCTTGGAATCAATTCAACTTGATTCTTCAAACAAGACTTATGCAATTCGGAAAAAAAATACACACCTTTTACTTTCTTTTGAGGAGCTCGATATTGAAATTGTATTATCTCTGTGATTGCGACTCTTTAATATCTGAAATTCAGCACTGAAGTAGCCCTCTGAATTCTCTTTTGAATGCCACAGGTCTGAATTGATTTGGATACTCCAAAACAAAGTTATGTCCAATCTCCGACAATGACCTAATTATGGACTGGTTCAGTATAACGAAGTTGTACGAATTTCCACGTGTCACAGTTTCATCCTTCACCTCTGAAATTGATATCCAAGAAACTACAGTCCATGTACTTGTGACCACTTTTTATGGCACTCCAATCCGATGCTCAGAGAGAGAGTTATTGAAATTTTCCCACGATCACCTATTTGATATGAAATTTGGGAGCCTGAAAAAGCACTACCTTCCACAGATAATATCTCCAAAAATATTGCGAACCAAGCTCTGAAATTTTTTGACGAGTTTCCTTAGGATTTCAAATTTTCACCATAAAAATTTCAGATTCTGAACCTCAATAGAAAAAAAATTATAGCGCAAATTCCACGATGACTTGTTTAGGACCCTAAAAAAAGACCTAACTTCCACAAATCATATCTCCAAAAATATTGCGAACCAAGCTCTGAAAGTTTTAGAAAATATTCCTCAGGATTTCAGCTTCACACCCTAAAAATTTTAGCTTCTGAAACTTCGTAGAAAAAAGTTATAGCGAAACTACCACGATGACCTGTTTGGAGCAGCGAAACCCTAGAATCCAAACCTCTGATACCAAATGTTGTGTAACCAGCTCAAAAAATAGAAGAAAAGAGATATCAATGCCTTATAAATAAGCCACTTCGAGGGGGCAACTTCCAATACATTACATGAATGAACAATTCTTGGATGATACAATTTACAAAACCTCCTTTCTATATATAGGAGTCCATGGGGCCATAATGTAATCCTAGTGGGCCACAATGTAATCCTAGCCGACCTAACAATAATAATTTAGGGGCACAATAATAACAGTATGGGAGTTACAAGGGTACAATAATAACAATAAGGGGTTTACACTAACAATAATAAGGCCACATGCCAGCATAGGGACCCAATGTCAACGTGCATTTTATATCGGTCAAATTTTGTGAGCCCTTCCCCATGTATAGGGGGCCTCTGGGTTGTATTTGTATCTCATGTACTAAAATATTATTGTATAAGTCCTGACGATTATTCCATGCACAACATGTATGTGGGATTCATTATTCTAGTTTTATGTCTCGTATTTATGCCATCATGTACTTTATAGTTCAGTTCCTTGTTTACTGGACATACTATTCTTTTGTACTTTGTCTCGGCAGGCATATGTATGCCTCCGCCGCTGCCTTTCGCATAGGTACCACTTCATAAACTAGAGACTTGTTGCACCTGTAAGTCTCGTCTCCTCAGGGTCTAGTCCTTTAGCACATTAGACTACCTTACATCTCTCTCTCTGACTTCCCTCCCTCTTGATGTCTAGTGATTGAGTTCTTACAACGTACTTCGGTCATATGATTTGCTCCTAACACTCGTATGTTGGGGGGAAATCTGTTACACCATTTTTTGGTCATCTAACCTACTATCATTAGATGAACCCAAGTACACCATGTAAGACCAATTTTATCCTAAGTAAAATTGCTTTCACTATATGAAATAACTTAGTAAAACACCTTTATTAAGTTGTTTATGGTCTAAACAGGAAACCCCAAAATGAAATAATAAACAAATCTATATTTGTTTATATTTCCTGGTCATATTTAACCTAAAACAAGGAAATCAATTAAATAAATCCTTATTTATTTGATTATTTCCTAGGAATAAGTTATTTAAATCCTTATTTAAATAATATTCCTAGTTAAATTTGACTAAATCATTTATAAATAATTAAATAAATCATTATTTATTTAATTATATTCCCACCACTTCCTTAAAATAATAAATAAATCATTTATTTATTTATTATTTATAAATAAAGGAATTGACCCAAGTCAAAAATCCTTTTCCCTCCAACAAATATAATAAAATATTCCTAAAGGGTGATTCTAGAATTTGATTAATAATATTTTATTCATGCACCAAGTTCTAGATCGCCCTAATATTTTGTTATAAATAGAAGGGTTTTCCCCATTCATTAGTCACCTCCATTGCATTAGATCACTCTGGATCTATACTAGGTCACATTCTCCCTTTTGCCTTATGATCTCCCTTTGAGTTCTATGTTTGTCTGGGTTTTCTACACCAACAAGAGAGAGGAATTTTAGATCTGAAACGCTGAGGACTTTCAAGAACCCATCCCATTGAGGAGAACTGGAAAACAACTTTCTTGTTTTCCTCTTAGGTATCCCCTTTTTAATATAATATAAAAATTCTTTCAAATACACTGTTCTTGTCTTGTCTATTGGATGCATGGAGCCACATTTTACTTTATCTGCTTAATATATTTTATGCTTAGATCTGGATTTGTGCAGTATTATTTGGATCACCTAATTGCAGATTTAAAGATATTTGGCAGCCATAATCGATGTTAGGGCTATTTTTTATGAATAGCTAAAGTGGTCTTTTACGACGAAAGATTCATACTAACAAACATATTCACCTCACCCACAGAGCTACCTTTGCATTATCAGGTCAAACACTCCATCAATCTGACGCCAGGTGCGTCACTGCCCAATGGAAATATCTATCGACACTCTGTTCTAGAGAACAGTGAAATAAAAAGGAAGATTTAGGATCTATTGCAAAAAGGTCACATTTGGTCAAGTTCATCGCCCTATGGGAGCCCAATCATGTTGGTGCAGAAGAAGGATGGAACTTGGAGACTATGTATAGAAAATCCATCACTGAACAAGATCACTGCCCAGAATAGGTATATGATCACGTGTATTGATGACCTTCTAGACCAACTCAAGGGAGCCAAATATTTCAGCAATATTGACTTGAAGTCTAGGTATCACGAGGTACCAATTTAACCTTCTGATGATCTAAAATCTACAGTATTGATTATTTGCACAATTGACTAAGGATGTGTTTATGTGAATGAATGAAGGAAATGAGTATTATTAAGCCTTAAACATAAACTTGAGAAAATAAAATAATCATAAATAATATAAATAATAGATGCAAACAAAACAAACATTTATTACAAAGCTCATCCCTCCTGGACTACATCTCCAAGTCTGCTTCCAAGTGGGCGCCCCTTTTCTTAGGAATGCTCCAAATAGTTTCTTTAAATGAAATTTCACCAACTGATTTGTGCATAGATTCACTACAGGTTACTGTATAAAATAATCCTTCTATCTTAGTTTTCCAACTCCTATATATGTTCTCAAAAAGGCCCAAGGACGGCCAAGTTATGCCCAAAAGAGCATCTATAGGCATACATAAGTATCTGTCCAAAGTTTCACTGTTTACACACTGACTGCACTTGTGTAATGGCTAAGTCTTTTATAAGGCCTCGGGAAGGTTCTGAGGTTTAACCACCTAGGCTATACATAGAAGGTTATTTTTGGTTAGGTTCTCGGTGCAATGATATTTCAACAACAAGCTAAACCTAAGCTTAGCGCATGGTATGGTGCATTTTTGTTTTAACAAATCAAACCATTCCGCATACAGTTTAATATATTGTTTAACCTTTGTGCAAAAAAAATATATTACATGGCATATATCTTTAGTGAAGGTTCTTATATGACTTAATTTCAATTGTTGGTTTATTGACTAGCATCCCCATGGCATCGGTGCAAACAATTTTGGTTACTAAACCTATAGCATGTTACGGACTCTGCTCTGTAAGTCACAGCACAACTCGGTGTTGGACTCGTGAAACGTCATAACCCAGTGGCATATGAAGTATTAGAATCATTAGCCAAACCTCAACACTATTGGAATAACCAGTGACTTGTAAACTGGGCGGTGAGTTAGCATACATCATTGTCATGTGAATGGACCTGCGGCGGTTGACTAGGAATTGTTTATAACATATGACTCTGCCATTTCCATGGTTTTCACTTAAGTTTAACCATTGTAAAACCTCTTCCACCATACAATATATTAATAAAACTCTGCTCCATTATTTTCTTTGCACCTTAGGTTAATGCATATCATATGTTTCAAAACTCCGCTTCATAAACTTGACACCATGTATTTTGCGCCAACAATATAATGTCACCATGGTTTATTAACATAGATTAATCCTTGGGAATATACATTTAAACATTAAAAATGCACCACCACCATGTATAAAAAACATTGTATAATAATAATTATGGTCCACCAAATATTTGAATACGATATAGTTTTGAACCCATAGTCTTTGATTTAGAACTCTCACCATGTACCTGCAACACATCGGCCCTTACACTTGTTGAACTAACCACTGCCACGTGTTAATATGTGTGAACACCAAATGTCTAGCAAGGCTTATTTTTCACTTGTTCATCATAAAATTCAATGGTAAATTTATCCTTCATATAGAGGTCAAATGCGAAACCAAAGACATTGTCAGATTCAACAAGACAAGCACTACATTGTGGCTCTATTTCTAGGAAGAACTGAGACCTTTGAATTTGGAGCAGTTTGAGGATCCTCCCGGATCATCTGATGTGTGGAATACTGCCTTCAAATCTATGGAGGGCTTTCTTGAGTGGTTATTCATACCTTTCAAGTTGACGAATACCCCTGCAACCTTCATGAGGCTAATGGATGACATATTGCAGCCATATACCAACTCATTCATGGTGGTGTATTTGGTTGACAACCTAATCTTGAGCCAGAGATGGGAAGAGCACCTCCACCACATTCGATAGGTCCTCCAAACACTGCGGAAACAAACATTTTGTGTCAATTTGGAGAAATGCACTATCAACCAAGATATGGGATACATCATTGATGAGTGGGGATTGCATTTGGACCCAACCAAGATCTAGGTCATTCAGGATTGGCTAGCCCCAACCACTCTAACAGAGCTTCGAAGCTTTTTGGGTCTTGCCAATTTCTACCACAGGTTCATGTTAGGGTTCTCTCATATCACTTGGCCTTTGAGTCAAGTCACTAAAGGGGGAGAAAATCCAAATTATTTTGACTTGAACCACAACATCAGGCATTCCCAAAGTTGGAGCATCGCCTATGTTATGAACCCTTTCTCACATTACCACACTTGCAACAACCATTTGAGATCGAGACAGATGCATCTTACTATGTTATTGGGGCATTTCTTACTCAGAAATGGCATCCAGTGGTGTATCACAATGAGACACTTTCATACACAGTCTAGAAGTATCCCACCTATGGCAAAGAGATGTATTCAATTTTGTATTCTTCCCGACAATGGAAGCATTACATTTTGGGGAAGGAAATGGTCATCCACAAAGATCACCAACTCTGCAGTTCATACAGATAAAAGGGAAGTTGCAAAAAAATCTCCATAATAAATGGTCCACATACCTGCAATGGTTCCATTTGAATATCAAGTTAAAAAAAGGAAGCACCAATAATGTTGCATACTACCTCAGTCGACCGTCAATCATGGTGCTAAATGTTAGTGTTAGTATTTTCATTCTTCCACCAGTGATTAAATAAAATATTTTCATGTCATGTGAAGGGTCCCATTCTAAATTTTTTGTCATTCCATTAGGTCATCATGCAAGAATTTGGTCACTTGGTGCATATTTAAGTCAAGCTTCACTCTTTTCAAAAATTTCATTACTCATTGGCTCATTTCACCACTTTGCTGAGTGTACATCAGTCATGATGTTTTCATCATCATTTCAGTCCTTTCATCATGAAGTTCATTCATTAATATTCTCCATTAGCTCTTAGGCTTTCAAGGTCCATCAAATCACCATTTTCATGCATAAAAGACCAACAAGTAAGAGAGTGACAATAAACACATTTTACTATGAAATCTTGATTTGTAAACTAATTTCAATTCAATATGTAATTTTATGTTCCTTAATATGTAATAATTTCTCATGGTTCCAATATAGTTGTATACTCAAGGTTCCAATCAGCCAAATTATTCAATGTTCTAAAAATCCATAGTGCTCAAAATCCATCAAAATATCAAATCCAAAGATCAGGTTCAAATGGAAAAGTGCAATGTCAAAGTTGAGTTCAAAAGGAAATGTGGGTCCCATAGATCATTTTTAAAATTTCACCAAGTATAAAGGGCCATCAAAGACCAAAAAATCACTCATTTTCATCCTCATGCATTTATCTCTCAAACTCCCAAGTCAAAAATCGAATTCTGAGTGAGAAATATGATTTTTTTGGAAGGTGTTGTGCTTCTCCTTAAGGCGTTGCACTTTTACTTGGGAGGCTTTGCGCTTCTCCTTAAGGTGTTGCGCTTTTTCTAGGAGCATCCAAATGAAAAATGGCCACCACCATTGGATTCAGAAGGCCTTCTACATCACGTTTTCACTATTGGGACACCAAAATTGGACATTATGACAGGGACAAATGGCCAAAAACACCAAAACAATCACCTTTCTGCCTCATTTTTTAGGTTGGCACTGCGCTTTTGACTAGTCTTGGGATATTTGACTTTTGAGGGCCTTAAATTTATAATTTTCAACACTTAGGCACATTTTTTGAAACTATACTAGAGCCACTTTCCAATGAGGTATCATGAGCTCAATTTTGACTTCAGGAAGGCCTCCAAAACTCACCTTGACGTTGGCAATGCGCTTTTGCTAGTTGCCTGATATTTTCCAGTTTTTTAGTTTTTCTCAGTTGTTGATAGAATTTATTAGGTTTTACTGATGTAATTCATCCTTGTAAATGTAAATATGTCCTAAATAATTACTAGAGGGTAGATACATTGGGTAAAAGTTTATTTTTGGATAAATGAATCAGTTTCACCAAAGTTAGGGATGAGTTTGTTGACCTTCCTAGTCTTTGGGTTTCCAATTGAGCACTTTGTGGATCAGCTCCACAAGTTATGGATTTGACTCCTGAGCTGGGGAGAATCAGTTTTGGTATATATTATTCACTTCATTTCTCATATCAAGGGTTGGATTCTATTAGATTGATCTTGGAACATTTTTTGTAATCAGACTTTTGGCTAATAATATCATATTGAGTTGCAGCTATTTTGATGGAATTCATGTGGTAAATGATTTGACATTTTTTATTATTTTGTTATGAAAATTTGTGAATGTATTGTAATTAATATTCATTTCATTTATAAATTTAAATGTTTCCTAAGTCAGAAAGACAGAAGTATGTTTCATCTTCTTCTTAGTAGAAAATAATTCATAACACTTATGCTCTTTTCTCAAACCCTAGCAATCTAGACCAATTCATCATATAGCCTCTTGTGTTTATTTTATTACCTACCTTGGTCCATCAGATCCTTGTTTTCCTTGACCTAATTTCTTCCCTGGCCTATTCACAATCCAACACCTCAAAATTCAATTAATCAAAACCATGTGCTACTATACCAAGCCTACTATCTCATTGGTCCAGTTATATTGGCTGAGATCCATTGGAGAGATCCCTCTCCTGCCTAGTAGGGTTAGTTACTTGGAAAAATATTGATTTGTGGTTACCTTTTCTAGTCTCTTCTCAACCTCAGAGATCCAGTGGAGTGATATCATCTTGGCAACCACACCGGGGAAGAAAGTGACAGAATTTCCCTGGTTGTACCATTATTTCTTCAAATTTTTGGCCTCTAGATGATAGGTCTAAGCTTTCATTGAGGCTGTTAGGGTCCTATAAGTTATAGGATCTCAAGGTGAATGAGTATTTCATAAGTTGCAATTTCATATTTTGTATGATTTTAAATATTCAAATATATATATATATATCTGAAAAAAAAAGGGAGCGTATATTGAAAAAATGAAAGAAAAAAGAAAAAATAAAGAAACCCCTCCCCACAAAAAAAAACAAAAGAATAATACTAAAAATGCTGCAAATCAAAATGCCACTGTTTTTTAAGATTAGTTTGTTCAATAATATAGTCTAATAATGATTGAAAAATTTTAAATTTGTGTTGGATAAGTTAGAAAATAGGGATTTGTGTTGGATAGGTTAGAAAATATGGATTTTCCAAACAGTTTAATCTTGGCAGATTAGTAGTTAAGAAGAAATAAAATTGACTCAACAGTTTAATCTGAGTCAATGGAAGAAATAAGGGATAGAGTAGGTTAGAGTTTTATATAAATAAATAAAAACTGATTGAGGTTTGCAAGCCTAAATGAACCCTACAAAAGAAATGATTAAAAATCGTCAGATTAATGAAATGGGTAGGTAGAAAGAAGAAAAAGAAATATGGAGAAACATGAAATTTATTCCAAATTTCACCCTAAGTACGTCATGTATTTCCTGGCTAAAAAGGAAAAAATAAAAAAACAAAGGTGTTTTATCCTAAGGTTCGGGAATTAATACTTCATCAAAGATATTTGGCATATCATATGTCAGTTCCTAATATCCTAAGTCTCGAACTATACCCCCGCTCGATATTCATTCCCCTTGTAGGTTTTAACCCTATACAGAAATTATCTACAAACGAAACTTAAAAAATAAAATAAATAATAGTAAGAGCATAAAACATAAAATAGATATACACAGAGATTTCCCCCCTAGGTCCCAAATTGGGACGACCATCTTGATTTTTCATTATATTCCTTTCAGTGTTACAACACATATATATACATGTCGAAGCATACATAAACCCCAATCCATTAACCCTGGATTAGAACATAACCGTAGTTCAAATGACCGGATCTACAAAATACCAGGGGCCGGAAACCATCATCCCCCAAAACCATGTGGAAACCCATGCACAAAACCATAGGTGGGTCTGCACACACAAAAAAAAAATTCCCTGGGCGCTGCCCCAGACCCTGACAGGGGGGGCTGCTGCCCTCCCTATGACCCCCCTGTTACGCCCACCACAACATACAATACGTGGGGCTAGTCGTGGAAAGAATATAACACATACCCAACATTCTCCCACTTGTTGTTTTATTTCTGCAAGGGGGCCACAGGAGAGCTTAATAATCAGTCCAGCTCTGCAACACCCATTGTTTCTCTACACCAAGAGAACTTTTGAGTGTTGAGATTGCAACAAGATGATGAGCTTAGTGGAAATAAGTCGCCTTAACTAAGTGGGCCCGCAGGCTATTTTTGGCGCAAGTCTATTTTTAGACATGTCGATCATATTCTATGAGTTGCAGGATGCTATTTGTGGATGGTTGGTCAAGTTGGAAAAATAGATGGACTTTTATTTTTAGACATATTGGGCAGAATCTATTTTTATATTGGCGGTCTAAAAATAGATATGTCAAATATTATTAGCTCTTAATAATATTTGGACTATAAACATTATCTTATTCTCTTGGAGCACTTAAGATAAGTGCACAGATGTGGCATAGGAGCTGACAGAAGGAATTACGCTATTCCTAAGGGTTAAGTGGAGCTATTGCATGGAGACTTCAGTTAGAACTCATGTGATAGAGTTTGATGGAGTTATTGAAGTAGTTGGTGGAGTTGTGTTCAGTTTAACTGAGTTAAACATAGCTGAGCTAGTTGTATCTAGTCTAATTGATTGATACACTAGTGAGAGTGGTGTGAATTAATTAATAATTAATTCACTAATTATTAACTCATTAATCAACTAAATAATACGTCAGTTAACTATAGTGCATGGACAGTTTCAGTGGAGACCAGTGAAGAGGTAGGTGAAAGAGCAGTGTGACTATCAGTTGTGACTATAGTGTTGCATGATTTGCAACACACAGTGGTTGGAGATGCCAATGAGGATTGTGAGAGAAAGGTTGGACCATTTCTAGTTCATTCAGAGCCATTCTTCAGCAGTGATTACGCAGTAGAGGCAGGCTAGTAGGTGGCAGAGATTGGAGCATGTGATTTGCTAGATTGGACCTGATTAGTGTGTAGCAATTAGAGATTGTACTGAGAGCTTGTGAGGAGCTTTGTATGATGATTTTTACATGATCTCTATGACATATAATATATAGATATTTGGGGGTTTTTAGCTTTAAGCTTTCCCATAAATTACTGTGTTTATATGTGTGAATGTTTATGGTTTTAATGTGTGCATGCAATTGATTTTATTTCCGCAATTAATGATCAATGGTAGAAGAGATTCTATATTGTGCATGAAGTCAAATAGTGTGTGATTAGGAGAATCTCGAAGGTATAACATATCATTTATATAAATTTCTACATTGAGTGCTCATAGACTTCATCAATGCATCTACAACATTCTTCAAAGTGTCCACCTTTATTAGCAACACCATTTCATCCTCAACCATATCTCTCACAAAGTGATATTGAACATCAATGTTCTTTTTCTTTGAATGATAAGCAGGGTTATTAGCCAAGAAAATTTCACTTTGGCTATCACAGTCTATCCTTATAGCTTGCTGCAGCAACACCATACTTGAACACAATCTATGCAACCAAACTGCTTCCTTGCTTGCATGAGTGGCTGCAATGTATTCTACCTCTGTAGTTGAAAGAGCCACTACAGACTGTCTTTTACTCATCCAACTGACTGCACCTCCAAATAGGCTAAACACATACCCACTTGTAGATCTTCTTTGTTCCAAATCTCCAGCCCAGTCTGCATCAACAAAACCACGAATTTCCAACACTATTTCCAATCCTGGTCTTCCCTGGTAGCACAAGCCATAATCACTAGTGCCACACAAATATCTGTAAACCCACTTCACTGTTGTCCAATGCTCCTTCCCTGGTTTTGACATAAACATGCTCAATACTCCCGCTGCATGTGCAATGTATGGTCTAGTACATACCATTTCATACATCAGACTACCCACTGCACTTGCATATGGAAAATGGGACATATCCTCCTCTTATTCTTGTGTCTTGGGACACTGTTCAGCAGATAGCTTTACACCTATAGGAATAGGAACATTCACTGATTTATTATCCTGCATATTGAACCTCTGCAACATAGTCTTGATATATTTCATTTGGTTTAACCAAAGCTTCCTCTTTGCCCGATCTCTCTTAATTTCCATGCCCAAAAAATAGTTTGCAGCACCAAGATCCTTCATGTCGAATTTGGAGAACAGTTGGGTCTTCAAATCCTAGGTAATTTCTTTGTCATTTCCAATCAACAACATATCATCCACTTACAAGACCAAATAAATAACACAGTCACTGATTAATTTAAAATAAACACAATGATCCTCCTTGCTTATGGTGAAGCCAAGTCCCCGTATATAGGTATCAAATTTCTGATACCACATCCTTGGTGATTGTTTTAACCCATACAGAGACTTCTTTAACCTGCATACCAGTTCTTTCTTCCCCTTCACCATATAGCCTTCAGGTTGTTTCATGTAGATCCCCTCCTCCAGATCCTCGTGAAGAAATTTTTTCTTCACATCCATCTGTTCTACCTCAAAATAAAATGCAGCAGCAACAGATAAAAGTAATCTAATAGAAGTAAATTTGGAAACAGGAGAAAAAATATCACAAAAATCAATTCCTGACACTTGGGAATAACCTTTTTCTACCAACCAAGATTTGTATTTCTCCACCTTGACTTCTACATTCATCTTCTTCTTAAACACCCATTTTCTCCCGATGGGCTTCTTTCCATCCAGCAACTCCACCAGATCCCATGACTCATTTTTATGCAAGGATGCCATTTCATCAACCATGGTCTCCTTCCAAAGTTTTCCATCCTCTGAATCTACTTCCTCCCTGATGGTTTTGGGATCATATTCAGTTATAGTTAAAGAAAAATTTGAACAAAAAGCAAATGGACTATACCTTTCTGGTTGTCTTCTTTCCCAAACTAATCTTCTCACAGCTGGAGTTTGTGGCTCTTCCTCTTCTGAGTCTTCTTTTTTTGAAGAGCCTGATTCATCCTCCTTTATCTCAAACTCTATATTCTCAGTTTCCTTTGGTAAGACTTCATGTTTAAAAACATCTTTCACCTCTCTAAACACCACATCTTGTTTGTACACAACCTTCCTTGTTTCTAGCTTCCAAAGCTTGTTACCCTTTAAACCATCCTTATACCCAATAAATATGCACCTTTCAGATTTATTATCCAACTTGGTCCTTTTCTCCTTTGGAACATGTACATATGCATCACATTCAAATACCCTTATATGTGAAAGAGAGGGTTTCTTACCAGTCCATACCTCATGTGGAGTCTTATCCTCCAACACTGATGAAGTTGATTTGTTAACCAGGTAACATGCAGTCTCCACTGCCTCTGCCCAGAATTCTTGTCCTAACCCGGTACCACTGAGCATGCTTCTTGCCTTTTCCATCAGTGTTCTGTTCATTATTTCTGTAAATCCATTTTGTTGAGGTGTGTATGGTGCAGTCTTATGTCATTCTATACCACACTTCTTACAGAACTCTTCAAATTCCTTCTTGCATAACTCCCCACCATTATCTGTCCTCAGCACCTTTATCTTCTTCTCTGTCTAGTTTTCCACTAGAGCCTTAAATTATTTAAATCTCTCAAAGACTTTAGATTTATTCCTCAAGAAATATGTCCATGTATTCCTTGAGAAGACATCTATGAATGAAACATAGTACACAGACTTACCCAGTGATGGAACCGACACAGGTCCAAACACGTCACTGTGCACAAGCTCTAATATCTTGTTTGCCCTCTTAGTACTAGAAGGAAAACTCACCTGATTCTGCTTCCCATATACACAATGTTCACAGAAATAGAAATCTAGAGAGAAATTAGAAATACCTTCTATCATACCATTTCCATGTAGTATCCAAAGGCCCTTCTCTCCAATATGTCCAAGCCTTTGATGCCATAGCATGGTCTTTTCTCCAGAGATTGCTAGGCTTTCCGCTCCACTTTCGGAAACCACAGAACTATTGCACCCATCAATAACAGTGCTTCCATTAAGCTTGTACAGAGCTACAATCTGAACTCCCCTCATTAATACCAGTGCTCCGTGAACCATCTTACAGGTATCTTTATCGAACACTTTTTCTACACCTGCATCATCCATCTTGCTTATAGTAATCAGATTTCTGGCCAATGCAGGAATGTGAAAAACACCAGCAAGTTTTCTAATACTTCCACCTTGTAGCTTCAGCTTGACTTTTCCATGTCTGACGATTCTAGCCGTCCTATCATCCCCTAAGAATACATCACCACCATCATATTTCTCATACTAGCATAACCACTCCCTATGGGGAGTGAAGTGAAAGGATGCACCTGATTCAATCAACCATGACTCATGATATACATGTATATTTGAAGAAGAATCCAAATACACATCCCCACCTTCATCCAAGGTGGTTTTTTCCTCTGCAGAAGGAGAATCATTAGATCCCTTTCCTTTCTCAGGAGCTTTAGATCTGAGTCCTTTTTGTAGTTCCCTTCCTTTCTACATTTCCAGCACACCTTTACAAACTTTCCAGGAGATTTAGATCTCCCTCTGGATTTATATATCCCACTTGAAACCTTATTCTTGTTTCTGTTCTAGGACCTTCCTCATACAGATAAGGCATCTCCATTTCGACCCTCCATATTTCTCTATCTCATTCCTCTGACAGCAAGGCTGAGACAATGTCATCAAAATTCAAGGTAGTTGTATTGCTACCTATTGCAATAACCAGACTGTCCCACGAATCTGGTAGAGAACACAACAAACTGATGCACTTATCTTCATCTGAGATTTTAATATCAACATATGATGGCTGGCTTACCACAGTATTTAAGGCTTTCATATGCTTTGTAACTTAGTCACCATCTTCATCCTCAGGTTATACAGCTTTTTCCATGGGAACAATTTATTCACCAGAGCCTTATATTGGTACAAAGTCCCAAGTTTGTCCCACAAATTCTTCGTCGTAGCTTCCCCAGATACATTCAACAATACTGAATCTGAGACACACAATCGTCTTGTGCTCTATGCCTTTCGATCCAACTTTGTCCAGTCTTCATCTAACGTTGTCGTTGGTTTAGTACCTGGATATACTACAATCCATTAATCTTTATCCACCAGCAAGTCCTCCATATTGAGCTTCCACAACTCAAAAATATAACTATTAAATTTCTCAATCTCTATCTTTCCACTGCTCGCCATCTTCTTTCACCTCAAGAATCGATCCCATAGATCTCCCACTGAACATGGTCTACCTCAGGCCCAAGCGAAAAACCCCTCAGCAGCAAAGGCATCCCCTTAAAGCTGAAACAACTCTAATACCAAATGTAGGTTTTAAATCTATATAGAAATTATCTACAAATGAATTTTAAAACAAAAAATAAATAATAGCAAGAGCATAAAACATAAAATAGATATACACAAATATTTTTCCCCTGGATCCCAAATTGGGACAACTAGCTTGATTTTTCATTATATTCCTTTTAGTGTTACAACACATATATATACATGCTGAAGAATAAATAAACCCCAATCCATTAACCATGGATTAGAAAATAATTGTAGTTCCCTTGACCATATCAAAAAAATACCAGGGGTCGAAAACCATCGCCCCTCAAAACCATGGGTGGGTCCACCCATTAGTGGGTCCGCACACCAAAAAAAATATTCCTGGGGTGTTTCCGCCTCCACTGTGACCCCCCTACTATGCTTGGTGCAATGTACAGTGCATGGGGCTAGTCGTGGAAATAATATAACACATATCGAACACCCCCAACCCCACCATTCACTCACATCCCATCATCGTTAAACCTCCCTCTAACTTTCGTCCCATCTCTTCCCCCCTCCATCTCATTCGACGATCCATGATAATTTATGGCCCCCCATCATCCTCCGAAATTTAACATCGATTGGGGGGGGGGGGGGTGTTCCGAAATGGGCGGTTTGTAATATTCCTTCTTAGGAATTTCTGCACTATGTGCAGTAAAAATGTTGTTTTCAGAAAATTACGTTACATAATTGGAAAATAGGACTTGGATCCTTTAGATTATTCTTTATAATCATTACATGAAAAATTGGAATAGAAACAAATCACTCTAGCTATGTTAAATAGATCTCCCCAGCCCAATACATCTCAAAAACACCCAAACCCCATGACTTCACCAAAAAAAAATTCTGAAGCATGTAAAAAGATTATTCTATGAGGGTTTCTGCAGAAAAATATGAGTCATAATAGATCTATAGAATACATTAATCATAGAGTCAAGAAAAATGGAGGTCTAGCCTCTTTTACACAAAATGGAGACAACCCGGCAAGGGTTTCACAACAACACAAATACAAAATGATATCTCTGCATAAAATCGCATTTTACTGCAAATATGTATTTGATATGGCTGAATAATGCATAATATCACATAAAAATGGTTGAAGACCCTCCTTAATAGCCTTCCAAGAAAGGAAGAGCCCCCTTATCCAAGAAACTAGCACAACATCAAGGGATTTAACCCTACCACAACACCACCTTCATAAATGACATAGTTCTGCAAGAGAATGCGTTGTAGGAGTTGGTCACTGCTTGACCCCAAATCTGATGGTAAATATGTAGCCCAGAATTGTCCTCTTAAATACCTTCAACAAGCTAAACCAAGAAAGAGAGTGGAAGTCCCGCATGAGAATCCCTTTCACTAAACAGTGCATCAAACCCAGCTAAACAGTTGAAGCATGCAAGAAGTCATAAGACTTAAACATAGAAAATATTCTAAATGCCTCTCATGGCTGCCATCCCTTCCTTTTTATTCTTGGTAAGCCTCCTCACCCTGGACCCCACACATTCATGAGGTTACTTCCTTGCAAAGAGTCCCCCATCAAAACTGCATTGTTCCCACTATTTTTCCTTCTCTTTTTGAAGCATTGTTGACTTGGTCAACAAGGTTCTAGTCCTCATGCATTGCCTCCTTTTCACACCAAATGTGGCTTTATTTTCCTACCTACACAAACCCCCTTTCACATTGGGAATGTTTTATTTCTACTAAAGAGATTTAAGGGCCTCTCTACCCCATTTATTCTTCTAATATGCAAAACAGAGCAACATATATTATTCCAGATACCAGTAGCTAATTGGGAATATTACAGTCCTCCCCTCTCAAAATTTTCTTGTCCTCAAGCAACAACAAAGAATGATGTTTTAAGATCTTCTCTCCTTCCCAAGTGGCATCCTCATCAGGGAGATTCCTCCATTGAATCATATATTCTTTGATCACCCTGCTCCTTAGTTGCCTCTTCCGTGTATCCAAGATTGCCTCAGGTTGCAAAACTAGATGGCCATCATCATCAATAGGTGGGAGGTCCATGTTGGCAACTATATTATTTCTAATGGCCTTCTTGAGGCATGAAACATGAAATATATTGTGGATCTTTCTCCCCTTGGGAAGCTCCAACTCATATGCTACTTCCCTGACATGACGGATCACCTTATATGGCCCATAGAAACGTGGTTTGAGCTTTTTATCCCCCTTCTCTTTGAGTGTATATTGTCTATAAGGCTGAAGGCGAAGATAGACTAGATCATCTACCTCAAACTGTCTCTCTATCCTACAACGGTTTTCATATACTTTTTGTTGATTTTGGGCAGTAGAAATGTTGTCTTTGAGGGCCTGATGTATGTCTTGACTCTCCTGAATCTATTCCTTTGCTCTAGGATCTTTTCTTGCTCCAAAAATGACATCAAAAAATGAGAGTGCATCATACCCATAGAGAACTCGGAATGGGGTCATACCAATGGACATATGGTAAGTGGTGTTGTGACAATACTCCCCCAAATGAAGCCATCGTAGCCATGCCCTCTGCTATCCTGAAACATAGTTTCTCAAGTAGCCTTCCAGCCACTTTTTCACTATCTCAGTACTTCCGTCAGTTTGTGGATGATAGATGGTACTTGGTGTCAATTCAGTCCCCACTAACTAGAAGATTTCTTGCCAAAAGCCACCCATGAAGCGGCTGTCCCGATCACTCACTATGGTCTTTAGGAGACCATGGAGCCTAAACACATCTCTGAAGAAGAGCTCAGCTACTTGTGAAGCAATATAATGTGCAGAAATGGCAAAGAAGTGTGAATACTTTGTTATTCTATCAACCACTATAAAGATACAATTCTTACCCTGAACAGTAGGTAGACCGGTGATGAAGTCCATGGACATGATTTCCCATTTTCCATCTAGAATGGGTAGTGGTTGTAATAACTCGGTAGGGTGGGTGTGTTCTCCCTTGTTTTGCTGACAAACTATGAACTCCTTAATATGTTGGAGTACATCCTCCTTGAGACCCTTCCATGAGAATCTCTCCCTTATGGCCCAGTAAGTCTTTGTGAATACTTGATGCCCTGAAAGTGGGGAGTCATTTGATGCTTATAGATCTTCTCTTTGAGCTTATAATTCTTAGCCAAAAAGACCTGGTCCCGGTAATAGATGATCTCATCCATCACTCTATACCTCTCATTAGCTATCACCCCATCAATTATCTCACATGCAAAGTTATCCTTGGAGTACTCAACCAACAATTGAGCCTTCGAATATGTGTCCATGCCCCTTAAGGACAACGTTGTTGGTCTCCTGGATAGAGCATCAACCATTATATTGCTCTTCCCCTTGACATACTATCAAATTCATAAGCTTGGATTTTTCTTACCCATTTTTGTTGTCTTTCTTGGAGCTACTTTTGTTCAAGAAATAATCTAAGACTATTATGATTAGTTTTCACCCTAAATTTATTCCCCACCAAGTATTGTCGGAATTTGGCTAAGGCATGCATAATAGCCAACATTTCTTTATCATAGATGGGGTATAGCCTTTCATGTGGTAGCAAATTCTTGCTCTCAAAGGCTATAGGATTCCCTCCTTGCATTAAGACTACTCCAATCCCTTCAACTGATGCATCACATTCTAGCACAAAAGGTTGAGAGAAATCTAGTAAAACTAGTATTGGACAGCTACTCATTACCTCTTTGAGCTTATCAAAAGCCCTCTGCGTTGTAGGTGTCCAACTGAAAGCTCCCTTCTTTTTCAAATCTGTAAGTGGTTCTAAAAGTTGAGAGAACACTATGACAAAATTCTAGTAATATGTGCATATGCCTACAAACCTCCAAAGTTCTGTAACGTTCCTTGGCTCAGGCCAATCCTTGATTGCCTAGATATTTTCTTCATGCACTCTTATTCCATCCACTCCAATGATGTGGCCCAAGTAAAGAATCTTTGTGAGCCAAAACTCACATTTAGAGAGTTTAGCATAGAATTGTTTCTCCTCGAGAATATGCAATATTGTCTCAATATGTTGCAAGTTTTTCTCCCATGTGCGGCTGTAAATAAGAATATCATCAAAGAAGACCAATACAAACTTTCTTAGATGACCACAGAAAATGTGGTTCATGCAAGATTGGAATGTTGCTGGGGCATTGGTCAAACCAAAAGGCATTACCAAGAACTTATAATGCCCATCGTTACACCTAAATGTTGTTTTGGGAATGTCATGATCCCTCACCCTGATTTGGTGATACCCGGATCTCAAGTCAATCTTGGAGAAATATTTGGATCCTCGTAACTCATCCATCAGCTCATCGATATTGGGAATTGGGTATCTATTCTTCATGGTCTTTTTTTTTAAGGATCTATATTCAATGCACATCCTCAAGGTGCCATCCTTCTTCTTTACCCAGACCACTGAAGATGCAAAAGGACTAGTTCTAGGCTGGATATGTCCTAGAGCTAATAGTTCTTGAATAGCCCTTTCAATTTCATCCCTATAAGATTTGGGGTGCCTATCAGGGGTGGTAATCACACTTGAATCCCTTGCTCCAACTCAATAGTGTGCTCAAATCCTCGATCAGGAGGTCTCCCTAGTGGAATATGCCCAAATACTACAGAGTACCATTCTAAGAGAGATTTCACATCTGGATGCACTGTGGAATCCTTGACTCTAGCTTCAGATAAATGCAGTTCTACTTCCCATTCTATGTCTCCTCTACGTAAGTCTGCCTCCATATTGTGGGCTAAAACAATATGAGGTGGGTAAGTGTGCATGCCTCTGATTTTTTGATGCTTACCATTCTCCTTCTCTATCCATTCCATCTCTAGAGTATCACAATCAGTGGTGACTCTCCCAATAGTTATTAGCAATTGGATACCCAATATAACATTGGTGTCAGGGATATCAACCAAAAAGAAGTGGTTTGTTAGAGTGTAGGTTCCCATAGTGATAGAAAATTCTAGAACATACTTGTCGCACTGCAAAGTTCTAGCTCCCAGAACCAAGATTGAAAAACCTTCAAATTCTTCCATATGGATGCCCCTGTTCTTTACTAGTTGTGAGTCAATGAAGTTATGAGTAGCTCCACTATCTGCTAGTAATGTAGAAATTATATGCACTAAGCATGCTTATGTCCAAGATTCTCCTGATCTCACACTATTTTATCTTCATGCAAAATACAAAATTTATTCCACCATTGATCATTTGCAGAAATTAAATCAAGATTGCAATGCACACATGAAACAATAAAAATTCACACACATAAACACTGTTGTTTAACAGGAAATCCTGAAGCTGAAAACCATAACTATATGTATATAATATATTTCATATAGATCATGTAACAATCCTCATACAAAGCTGATCATATCAAGCTCTCAGTACAATACAATCACTACGCACTAATCAGGCTTGATCTTGCAAATCCATGCACCAATCTTTGCCACCTGCTAGCCTACCTCTACTGCGCAATCCCTGCTGAAGAATGGCTCTGAATGAACTCGTATTACTCCAGCCTTTCTCACACAATCCTCATTGGCATCTCCACTGAGTGTTGGATGCAATAAATGCATCACTATAGTCACAACTGATAGTCACACTTGCTCTTTCACCTATCTCTCCACTGGTCTCCACTAAAATTGCCATGCACTGTAGTTAACTGATGTGTTCTTTAGTTGATTAATGAGTTATTATTTAGTGAATTAATTTACTAATTAATTCACTCCACTCTCACTACTATATCAATCAGTTAGACTAGATACAACTCGCTCAACTGAGTCTAACTGAGTTAAACTAAATACAACTCCACCAACTACTTCTCCAACTCCACCAAACTCTGTCACATGATTTCTAACTGAAGTCCTCCATGAATTAGCTCTAGTAAACCCTTAGGAATAGCATAATTTCTTCTGTTAGCTGCTATGCCACATTTTTGCACTTAACTGAAGTGCTCCAAGAGAATAAGATAATGTTTAGAGTCCAAATATTATTAAGAGCTAATAATATTCGACATATCTATATTTAGATTGGCAGTCTAAAAATAGACTCTGCCAAATATGTCTAAAACTAGAAGTCCATCTATTTTTCCAACTTGACTAACCATCCACAAATAGCATCCTTCGACTCATAGAATATGATCGACATGTCTAAAAATATACTTGCGCCAAAAATAGCCTGCGGGCCCACTTAGTGAAGGCGACTCTTTTCACTAAGCTTATCATCTTGTTGAATCTCAACACTCCCTCTCAACAAGATATGGATTATCTACCACCCTGATATTGTCTCTATGGTATTCAAATTTTCTCTTAGTGAGCACCTTCGTCAGAATATCTGCATCCTGATCCTTTGTAGGAATGTAAGAAAGCAACATGATCTTCCACTGCACAAAATCTCTGATATTATGGTACCAGATGTCAATATGTTTAGATCTATCATGAAATACTGGATTAACCGAGAGTTTAATGCAACTCTGATTATCACAATATATCACTGTGGGATCTAAATGAGAACTAAACAAACTGGCCAGGATCTTCCTCATCCATATAGCCTTGCATGCAGCCAAACTTGCTTCCATGTACTCGGCCTCTGTTGAAATGAGTGCCACAGATCTTTGTTTCCTACTGTACCAAGAAACTGTTGTAGATCCGATACTGAAAATCCCTCCAGATCTGCTCTTTCTGTATGTTGGGCTTCCTACCCAATCTGCATTCGTGAAGCCATGCAGCTTCACCTCATCCAACTGTCTATACCACAATCCATACCCATATGTGCCCCTAAGATATCTCAATACATGTTTTCCTGCCTTCCAAAAGAGCTTGGTAGGCTTAACCATCACTTGTGAAAGATGGTTCACAACATAGCATATGTCCAGTCGTGTATTGACTAAATACATGAGCGAACCAACCAACTGTCAATAAACAGTGGCATCCACTACCTCTACCGATGTAGCATCCTCTTTCCTCAGTATGGAAGAATACCTTGCGATAGGTGCAAAGGTTTCTTCATAGTCAATCTCCTCAATCTGTGAGAAGCCCCGGGAAACAAATCTTGCCTTATACTTCTCGATGCTCCCATCAGCAGCTTGCTTCACTTTGTAGATCCATCTCGAACCTACCACTAATTTCCCTTCCGACCTTGGGACAATCTCCCATGCACTTTTTCTAACAATCGAATCATACTCTTCCACCATGACATCTACCCATGCGGGATCCTCCACAGCTTCCTCGAAAGAGGATGGTTCCATCATGATACACTTGCTCATCAGATCCATGTATCCAGTAAATCGGTCAGGTGACTGTCTCTGTCTGCGCTGTGATGTAGGAACTCCTACATTCTGCACTGCATCAAGATTCAATCGCTCATCTTCTGTGGTGCACTTCCGCTCTCTGATGTTTGGCGCTGCATGAGTGGTTTCTTCCACTCCATGAACCTCTTCTTGTGGTTGATCCACATCTTGAGGCTCATCTTTAGGAAAAATTAGCTCCTCCTTTGCATGCAAGTGTACCTCCCTCTCAAGCAACAACTTCATGGCTTTCTCCTCATGAAATTTGATATCCCGTCCCATGACAGTCATCCGAATGTCTGGAAAATACACACGATAATTGTGGGGTGTTTCTGTGTACCCCACAAATATCCCAACCTCTACGATCGGCTCCAACTTCTTCCTGGCATCCTTCATCACATGAATGTAAACAGGTGAGCCAAAAATCTTCGAATGAGAAATATCAGGCTTCTTACCAGAAAATGCCTCTTTGAGTGTACTCATGCCAAGTACTCTATTAGGACAATAGTTTTTCACATAAATTGTAGTGTTGCATGCCTCAGCCCACAAGTGTATAGGAAGTCCCTGATCATGCAACATCGCCCATGCAGCACCCACGATCATTCTATTCTTTCTCTCCATGACCCCATTCTGCTGTGGGTTATGAGGCGCTATGAGTTCTCTACGAATTCCTTCTTTTCTACAGAAGTCTTTGAATTCTCCAGAGATGTATTCACCACCATTATCGCTCCTTAGAGCTTTCACTTGCTTCACCGAATCTTTCTCAACTAGCGCCTTGAACTCACAAAACTTTTATTATGTCTCGCTCTTCTTCTGCGTGAAGAAGATCTAGCACTTACGAGAAAAGTCATCAACAAATATCACATAATACCTTTGCTTTGTTGTTGAAGCAGCCGAGAAATGTCCACACACGTCTGTGTGAATTATCTCAAGGATCGTCGAGGCACGACTATCCTTCTCATGAAAAGTGTTCTTCACAAATTTTCCCAAAGTACATCCCTTGCACTGATCTGACTGCGCAAGTGTACCTTTAGGAAGCCCGGTAGAAATCTGCTACAAAATTTTCAAAGCACCATGGTGAAGATGGCCCAATCTCCTGTGCCACAATTAACCCTCATCTCGGCTCACTACTCCTTGTGCTTTGCCTGCCATTACTAAGCAACCATCTACCTGCAGTTGATAAAGATTCTTAACTCGAATCCCTATCCTCCTGGTTTGACCCGTTGTTTTATGCTGAAGGAAAGCTTTTCCCTCACTGAAAATAACATCATAAACCTTGTCTTCCAACATCACCACAGAGATCAGATTCTTCTTCAATCCTGGAACATGCATGACATCCTTCAAGATGAAAGGTTTACCAGACTCCCTCTCAAAGGAAATGGTCCCGATACTAGTCGCACTATATCTACCATCATCGCCCATCTCGATGTGCACTCCAAGATCCTTTTCCTCCAGATCACTAAACAAATATTTGTCTCCGGTCATATGGAAAGACGGACCACTGTCAATAAACCACACCGATCCCATCACACTTGAAACCAAGCATGCGATCAAAGAAAAATCCAGCTCAAACTGCGAGGCTAAGGCCTCTCTAGCTACAGATCCAGCAACCTGCTTATTCTTCTTCTTCTGTGGATAATTAGTGGCGAAATGCCCGTGCTCGTGATAGTGAAAACACTTCACCCTGGACAAATCATGCTTCTTTCCTTTCGCACTAGATTGAGAAGGATTTTTCTTCCCCTTCCCTTTCCTTGCTTTGACAGCCAAAGCGAAATTTTCTTCATCTTCATTCTTCGATGAAGATCCATCCCTGGTACCTCGCCTTATCTCCTCCTGCACAAGATCTGACCAAAGTCGCTCCCATCCTGGCAGTTTCTCCCGTCCATTGACAGAGTCTTCGTAGCTATGCCAACTCTTCAGAAGCCCAAGGAGAGCCAAGCTCACCAAGTATTCTTCATCAACAGTAACCCCCACACTTCCTAGCTCATCCTTGCAGTGGAAAAACTTCATGAGGTATTTTGGTATACTCTCGCCTTTCTCCATTTTTATTTTTCTGAGCTTGTCTTTAAGTGCCAAATTCCTCTGTTCACTTCTTCTTTGGAAAAAATCTGTCAAAGCCTTCCACAATAAGAATGGAGTGGCTTTACCATGAAGGCTGGACACAATGTGGTCCTTCACATCTTCCAACAGAATCCTTCGACACTTTGCTACCTTCTTTTGCCATGCGTCAAGTGCGGCTACATCACTAGATCCCAAGTTAGGAAAATCGCTATCGATGAAATCCTTCAACCCATTGTCATCCAGGACTGCCTCCATCCTATCCTTCCATGCAATATAATTTTAGCTACCATCAAGGGCATACTCCAATTGCAATCTGTTGAAATACATTTCAATGAATGCTCAACTTCAACACCAAGAAAACATTGCATCAAATTCAAATTCCACCATCACAAAACTCAACTACTTCAATAATTGTAATCTCCTATGATCAATACTACTTCGATACCATGTTGAAATTATATGCACTAAGCATGCATATGTCCAAGATTCTCTTGATCTCACACTATTTTATCTTCATGCAAAATACAAAATCTATTCCACCATTGATCATTTGCAGAAATTAAATCAAGATTGCAATGCACACATGAAACAATAAAAATTCACACACATCAACATAGTTGTTTAATGGGAAAGCCTGAAGCTAAAAACCCCAACTATTTGTATATAATATATGTCATAGAGATCATGTAACAATCCTCATACAAATCTGATCATATCAAGATCTCAGTACAATACAATCACTACACACTAATCAGGCCTGATCTTGCAAATCCATGCACCAATCTTTGCCACCTACTAGCTTGCCTCTACTGCATAATCCTTGCTGAATAATGGCTCTGAATGAACTCGAATTGCTCCAGCCTTTCTCACACAGTCCTCATTGGCATCTCCACTGAGTGTTGGATGAAATCAATGCATCACTATAGTCACAACTGATAGTCACACTTGCTCTTTCACCTATCTCTCCACTGGTCTCCACAGAAACTGCCATGCACTGTAGTTAATTGATGTATTCTTCAGTTGATTAATGAGTTATTATTTAGTGAATTAATTTAATAATTAATTCACTCCACTCTCACTAGTGTATCAATCAGTTAGATTAGATACAAATAGCTCAACTGAGTCTAACTAAGTTAAAAAAAATACAACTCCACCAACTACTTCTCCAACTCCACCAAACTCTGTCACATGAGTTCTAACTGAAGTCCTCCATGCATTAGCTCTAGTAAACCCTCAGGAATAGCGCAATTCCTTCTATCAACTACTGTGCCACATATGTGCACTTAACTAAAGTGCTCCAAGAGAATAAGATAATGTTTAGAGTCCAAATATTATTAAGAGCTAATAATATTCGACATATCTATATTTAGACTGGTAGTCTTAAAATAGACTCCACCCAATATGTCTAAAAATAGAAGTCCATCTATTTTTCCAACTTTACCAACCATCCAAAAATAGCATCCTGCAACTCATAGAATATGATCGACATGTCTAAAAATAGACATAGTCTAAAAATAGACTCGCAACAAAAATAGCCTACGGGCCCACTTAGCAAAGGCAACTCTTTTCACTAAGCTCATCATCTTGTTGAATCTCAACAAGTAATGATACTCTCTGCCCCATAACAGTACCTATAACTCTTAAATTCAGATATTTAGGGACTCCTCTTAATGATGCAAGAGCTCCTCCCCTTGGAGCTTAAGTTTTTACTGCATCTTCTGTGGGTAATACAGCGGTGGCCCTCTCTTCTTCATCAGAAAATATCTCAATATAATGAGATTTCCCTGCAAAACATTCATGGTTTGGCACCCATGGTTTATGACAAGTAATGCAAAGTTTCTCCTTCCTTACTTTCCTCTGATCATGGTCAAGAGGTGTCTTCTTTGGCCACGAGGAATCCTCCTACTACAGTAATGCCTTTGCCTTGGGCAAGGTATGTTGTAAATCTCTAGCCTTCTCCATACCCTCTAGGAGTGTAGTTGGCTTAGTGGATCTTACCAACCCATGCAATGGTTCAACCATCACATCAATAAACATACATACCCTTCTGCTCATAGTGAGGTTGGATACCATCACTGAAAGATTCAAATATTCATCAATATAATCTTCTAGATCTCCCTTTTGTTTAAGCTTGGTTAGCTCAACAAAGTGGGCCTATGGATCTCTTGGATAAAATATCTCTACTAGTATTTTGGTGAAGACTGAGTATGAAGTGATATAAGCATATCTAATTGTAGTTATCCCATGGAACCACCATTCATGAGCCTTCCCTTCCAAGTGCAGCGCAACTATTTTGATAGCCTCTATTTCATAAACTCTATTGAGCTAAAAATAAGTATCCAGCTTCTCCACCCAAGCCTTGGTTGTGCACTTAGGTGAACCATCATATGTCGGCAAGAAGAACCTTCCCATACTGCGTTGTAAGTTTTATTCTTGCATAAATCCTCCCCTCTTTTGGTGATAGCAAGTTCTCCTTCCTTCCTTGATCTGGCAAAATTCCTGAAAGCTCAAGTGTTCTTTGAACCTTTGGGATTGTGACTCATACTCCACAAAATAATCACCAAGGGTTTCTTGCTCCCTTTATTCATATAAGAATGAGGGCATAGTAGAGAATTGTAGTGAAGGATGTGTGGCTGATTTTTCCACACAAAGTGAGGTGTTGGTGCTTGCTTCATGGTAAAACCCTCTAGGGCCTTCCTTATGCCTCATCTCATTGAGATCTCTTGCAATGTTCTGTATGGTTTGAAGAAGAAGCTTTGAAATATATTTCTCCTCCATACTGTAGATATATTTTCCCCACAAGTTGAGCCAAGACTAGGGCTCTGATACCACTGTAATATTTCTTTTTAGGAATTTTTGCACTATGGATAGTAAAAACGTTGTCTTCAGAAAATCATGTTACAGAATTGGAAAATAGGAGTTGGATCCTTTACATTATGCTTTATAACCATTACATGTAGAATGGGAACAGAAAAAAATCACTCTAGCTATGTTAAACATATCTCCCTAGCCCAATACATCTCAAAAACACCCAAACCCCATGACTTCATCAAACAAAAATTCTAAATCCTGTAACATCGTTATTATATGAGGTTTTCTACAGAAAAATATGATTCATAATCGATCTAGAGATTAAATTAATCATATAGCCAATAAAATGGAGGTCTAGCCTCTTTTACACAAAATGGAGACAACCCAGCAAGGGTTTCACAAGAGCACAAGTACAAAATGACATCTCTGCATAAAATCACGCAGTTTACTGCAACTCTATTTTATATGGCTGAATAATACATAAGAGCAAATAAAAATGGCTGAAGACCCTCATTACTAGCCTTCCAGGGAAGGAAGAGCCCCCTTCTCCAAGAAACTATCACAACATCAAGGGATTTAACCCTACCACAACATCTCCTTCAAAAATGATGCAATTTCTGCAAGAGAATGTGTTGTAGGAGTTGGTGACTGCTTGACCCCAAGTTTAATGGTGGAAATTTAGCCCAGAATTCTCCTCTTAGATCCCTTCAACAAGATGAACCAAGAAAGAGAGTCGAACTCCTGCATGAGAATCCCTTGCACTAAGCAGTGCAGCAAACCCAGCTAAACAGCTGAAGCATGCAAGAAGTCATAAGCCTTAAACATAAACAAGATTTTGAATGCCTATCATGGCTTCCATCCCTTCCTTATTATTCTTGGTGAGCCTCCTCACCTTGGACCCCACACATTCATGAGGTTACTTCCTTGCAAAGAGTCCTCCATCAAAACTGCGCTATTCCCACTAGTTTTCCTTCTATTTTTGCAACTTTGTTGAATTGGTCAACAAGGTTCTAGTCCTCATGCATTGCCTCGTTTTCAAACCAAAGGTGGCTTTATTTTTCCTACCTACACAAAATCCCTTTCACATTGGGAATGTTTTATTTCTACTAAAGAGATTTAGGGGCCTCTCAACCCCATTTATTCTTCTAATCTAAAAAACAGAGCAACATATAATATTCCAACCAGCAGCAGCTAATTGGGAATATTACATGGTTTCCCAAACCGGCCCACTCACTATGTTTCGGGTACCCATCCTTTCGCACCCCCCCTCACTCCATTCCAGTTACCAGTCACGACCCCCTGCAAAAAGCGGTTTCCATCCTGACAAAACCATGCTCTTGACCATTACATCCCTTCCACACCTTTTGCACCACGATGACCACTCCCATCACCTCCGTCCAACCACCTACACTCCCAGCTAAAGACTCGTTAAACAATTTATTGTTCAAATTTGTTACCCAACAAACCTGCGCCATGTCAATGGAAACCCCCAGTACTCTACAAACCTATCCTGCCACACCAAATTCAAAGTTAACATTGCCTCTGTGTTTCTTCTATAATAGGTGATCAAAGTTTAAGATTCGTAGATCTCAAGAGAACGCACGAAAATGATATCAATTGTATGCAGATTGAAGCAGGACTCCATTTTCTTCAATCCCCTTTTCTCTTGGTTCCTTTTCTAATAACCAGAAATCCTTTTCTTTATTCCCCTATTCTTCAAATCCCCTTCTATGCACCTGACATAAAAACATTGTCAGTATATTTTTCAGTGAAAAATAATGCCCCCAAAGAAATAGCAGCAGCCATTTAACCCAATGGTTCACCCTAAGGTGAACCTAGACCATGTGGCCCTGACTAACAAAGACTTTAAAATACATGAAACTGATTCATAATTTCATATGTTTGATGTTTACTTTTGGTTGGAGGAAAATATTATTGATGAGGTCGATGATATAGGGCTATGGGAAACTAAATTACCCTATTATATATTTCCAAAAACCCACAGTTACCCCGAGTTTGTTAGAAAATTTCATGCCTACTATGATATAAACCAGAGAGCTGTTGTAGCCCCCACAGGAGAAGTTATGTTTACCATTAGTGCCCAGTCCATCATGCAAATGATGTAAGATCTTGTTTTTGAAGAAACCATTCCTTTTTCCTATGAAGCCCTCAAAGAACTATGCCAAAAATTGGATTTTTCCAGCAGAGCCAAAACACTTGAGTTATTCATGGCTACAGACACTCCATTAACAAAGAAGAATCCTCCATATCTCTCTTCTACTTTCCTTGATAGGACTCACCATATTTTCACTATCCTTTCATACTTGTTAGGATAACATTCAGGTCAGTGGATAGATGAAGCAATGATAGATTTCCTGCCCATGCTTTCATCAAAGTCTAAGCCTTCCATTATGTTTAACTTCATTCAATTCTTGGCAGATGCCATTCATGATGAGTTTGTTAAATTTCACATAGAGGAAGTGTTTAAATACACTTTAGTCCTAGTTTACATGTTTGTATATTTTCAAGAAAGCAGGTTCAAGTTTACAATGAGGAAAGTTATTGAAGACTCCCAAACTCAATTAGTCATCTTTTGAACAACCATGCCAATGAAGGAATAGAAGGACTACACCTACAAAATATTTTTTGAAGCATTTGTGCATCCAACAATGATAATTCTCAACAGCACAGTGGAACCAAGTATTAATGAATATATTAAGAATATCATGTAGCTATCATATCAAGTAAGAACTAGAGACTAGTACTTGTACCAGAATTACACAGAGCTCAAAATTTATGGGTGTGAGTTAGCCCCTTACAAGCTGCCAAAGTTCCTCCCCATGAGGATATTTTCCCTGGAGTACATTAGGAAAATTATCAATAAAAATGAGGTACACTTTGTATCTACCAAAAAGAAGTCTCAGTTTAGGATCGAGCCCCAAATTGGTCCTTTCATTTGCAATAGCAAAGGAGAAGGAGAGGAGGCTGATAGGATTCTGAAGGAAATGAAATTCACACACAGCTTCACTTGGTCTTATGACCCATTGGGCATCATCTCCAAGAAAAGGGTGGAAAATAAATCAATGCCATATATCGACACCCATAGGCCTGAAATTGAAAATTCATGAACCAAACAAAGTGGGCAGAAAACACATTGCAAGAGGCTGAAGAGCAGGTGATTTCATCATCAAGCATACAAACCCCTACTCCACAAGAAAAATAGAACCCAACGGACAAGGAAGACAAAGGAAAAGAAACAAAGAAAGAGGCCAAGAGATGATCAATCTGTTTTGGAGACTAATACCTCCAACAGGGAGTTCAAAATGAAATACAGAAAGAGAGAAAGAATTCATATGGACATAGATCAAAAAAAGGAAAAAGAGCAGCAGACATTCATAACAATCAGAGATTCTCCTATTTCATCTCTAGCGGGTGGCCAAACTATATTTTCTACATCTTCAGCCACAATTCCATTTTAGCAAAAAATTCTTAAAACTCCTACATCTACTGTTGCTACAGGGGAGAAGGAGGAGGCAATTTATGACACCTTCAGAGAGATTAAGAGAAAAAATGAGATACTAAAGACCATCACCTACAACTAGTTTTGGAAGCATACCAACAGTTCACAAATCAGGCTTTTGTCATCCTTTGACTCATAGAAATGAAATATGAGAATGGCTTTCTTAGAAGCCTAGATCTCTCAGCCTAAATCTCCGACAGATTTCAAGCATACTTATTTTTAATTTAATGTCAAGGAAATTCATCGAATAGATGAGATGGAAGTGCACAAGCAAATTAGAGAGATGATATCCTCCACACTGACAAGAACTACAATGAGCCTGTATAAATTCCAGGTATCATTGGCTAACATTCAATCTCAACTCAATACAGATAATATTTCTTCTCTGGGAAAGGATACCAGAATTAAATCCTTGGAGGATTTAGCTGTGAAGATTGCGTATGATCCAGCAAATTGTTAGGTAAACATGACTCGAGATAGAGTCAATGTTGACTAGGGTAAATATTAGTGGTTTTGGGGAACATGGTATTGTGCACCCATGGTTTTAGCCCATGGTATTGCATGTAATGGAGCCTATAAGAGGTTGGGAATACTTCATTGTAATGTAGGCCTGGAGGTGAGCGGTGAAGGCTCACTTGGCTAGATTGGCCAGGGTTTTGGCCAATGTTTAATGAAATTTCATTGGTTGGGTTTTTCCCCGGAGTTTGGGGTTTTCCCGGTTAAATATTTGTGTTAATTTTTATGATTTGTTTCTGTCCTCTTTTATGTTTATTCCTCTCGGTAAATTTTATATTATTTCTGTAGTAAATTCCTAACACAAATTTAGAGGTAGTGGAAGAGGTTCTGAAAAATAAGAATGAAAACATAGCATCCCTGCTAAAGAAGCTTAAAATTTCAACTACTAAATACCCTCTAATAAAGGACATAGAGGAGAATGAAGCAAAAAAAGCAGAGACGATGAAATTGATAATGGAGCAGTCAACACAGCTGAAGCAAACGGAGACAGAGACAGAGAAATTGGTCAAGGAAAAGGAAAAATCAGAAGAAATGACCATTGTTTCTTTGGATTTTGTTCTTATTGCAGTCATCCCTACAGCTACACTTTCAACTACAAGAACATCAGGTGGTACAAATTAGTTGGCCAAAGCTATGGAGAATATGACTATACAAACATAGGAGATCAAAAAATTGGAAGCACAGATCAGTACCTTGAAGGATATGAAGATAAGGTCTAATAATATAGATGAAATAGAAATATAAAGAGCCCAAAAGTAGATTGAAATATTGATAAAGGCATTGGTCAGACCATTGTCTAGGCAAAGGAGATAATTTGGACAAGCATAATTGATTCAATGAATGAAATATGGCCTTCTATTCAAATCATATTTGAACATAAAGAACTGATTGAACATTTAAATGATGCCATAGAGAAAGAAAACAAGGAGATAGTAGGAATGCCTAAGACAACAAATAAAATTATCATATTTTTAAACTCCAAGAACAGTTACGAATTGGAGGTACTTGGAGTTGAGGACAAAACAACAAAAATTCTAGAAGTCAAGAAGGTGCTCAATAAGAAAATCTTGGTCACATATCTAGAGGAAAAGTGCCACAATTAGAAGTTGGTGTCAGTAGATTCTTTAACAGAATTGAGCCACTGAACAAAATAGGGTTGCCCTCACTATTTGTAATAAATGATAAGCTTATGCCCAGACACGACTATGTGAAGAAGTTGGAAGAGATTTCCAAGGACACAACCAAGTTTGTAGGGTTTAAAGGATCAATGACTGGAAGAGCTTTCCTTGAAGCCATGGAAAATGATATATTCATCTAGCATGAAATTAAACACATTTTTGTGTTAAGACTAAATTTTGTGAAATTCATAGAGATAGATGAGATACAAAGAAATTTGATCAGGATAAAGATCCCAAATGAGCAACAGTGGGAAAAATTGTGTGACTGTCAAGAAGGGTGCAGATAAGCAAATCAACATATTAGTGTATCATCCATAACAATACAGCATCAGATCCCTCAAATATGCCAACGCAACAACACATCAAATCAAGCAGCAACGACCTTCTGGAGAATAGGACTATATGTCAAAATTATTCCATCGTGTCCACTTCGTGGCCATACTAGTCAAATTTTTATTCTTATTGCAATTAATAACAGATTTCCTATGTAGATACGGAAATTATTGTAGATTTAGTTAAGAACTACATTCCTTCTTAGTATCAGGGGTTGGAACCTAGATTGTAAAACTTTTCTTTTATAGCATTGTATTTTTGGAGCTGGAGCATCAATAATAAAAGAAATTTTGCAAGATTCTTGAGCTATGTTTATCTGGTGATGTCATTTCTTTCTGTGTTAATGTTTTCCATTTTTTTTGTAAATGCATCATTTAAATATAATTGTAAAGCAGAAATATGAAGATTAAGATTTGTTGTAGAGCACCTTATTTCTGGATTTATTTACAATATAAATGTTTTTCTTCTGAATTCTGGTTAAGAAATACTCAATTTCTTTTTAACTGCTACTAAATTCACTCTTTATTTCATCGCATAATTAATTATGTTTTAAAGATCCAGTAACTATAGTTAGCTTTCCTTGTAAATTCCCTTGAAAATTTGATGCAAAAACCAACCTATTATGACTCATTAGTATAAATAGATCTACTAATCCAACCAAACAATAAATAAAAAATCAATCCCCATAATCATTATAACTAGCCTAATATCTGAATCATAAAAAAAAAGCTAAATATAAATGAGAGATCCCTCTCTGAGTCTAGGGGGACTAGATACAAGGCTCCAAAGTGGTTTTGATGCTGTCCTATATAATAGTTCTTTCCAATCTTAAAATTATAGAACGATAACATAGTGGCGACCATACTGGCAAATAAACTTAAAAACTTGTCATTTCATTTGAATTCAGAAAGCTCAGTTAAAAGAATTGTATGATAGAATTATTTTCTAAGATTGGTTTCTTTCAGTTTTTGAAAATAATCAGTTTGTTTGTGATTTTGATTTGAATTTTGGCTCCTAACATAATGTAATATCCCTAAATGGGAATTGTCAGCAAGGCATGACTGGAAAATGAATTTTCTAGGAATGGCTGCTACAAGATTTGAAACTAACACTTGGATCCCTTAGATCTGAGTATCTAAGTCCTAAATCCAAGAGGATATAAAAAAAAAATCCTCCTAGGTGGGTTAAATAGATCTCCCACACCTAGTTTGCTTGAAAAATGCCCCAAAAGGGACTACAGCAACAATAAACAATTCTACTCAGAAATAATGCAGTTCCACTGAAGCAAAGTAGTAGGCTGATATGGAGGTTCAAATATCAGATGTGTAACAACAAATAAGATTTACATTACAGCCCATACATTGTAAAAGAGAAATTATAAGACTATACCGGAAAAATCCTCAAAAATGAGGTGCTACAACCACAAGAAAAATCTGCATAAACCTGACAGCGTTATTTTAATGGGCTAAAGAAGCAATTTATTAACACTCAGATCTAGAGAAGATCTAATTCAGAAGCACAGAGAGTAGATCTGAGATCTAGAGTTGCAGATCTGCAGAAATATTCAGAAATTCCTTAATCAGATAATAGAACAGTAGATCAGATCTGAAACAAACATGTATTGGGTGGCCAATCCATGGCTCACCACAGTGAGGGGAAGAATCCTAACACTAGAGATCTATCCTCCAAAATGCAGACAAAACACTCTGCAACTACAACTTTCAAATAACACACTTCAGGGATAGAAACTACGTTGTAGGCTCTGGAAATGATTTGGCCTGATGCCAATGTCTGAATCTGAAGCTCCAATGATCTAGGACACTCTTGCCAATGGAATAGCAGACTCTCCCAGTGAAAAGAGGGTCTAGATATGCATAGATCTGAGAATATCTATCTCCCACTTGCTGCAACTCACAAGGACAACCGAACCCTCAACAGGATCAGCATTGTAGGTGTAGGGTGAAGCTTGGCCCAAGCCTGATAGTGGACAAGACAAGAAAAACTCCTCCAAGAGCTGCTCTAGGAAGGAGGTGAGATTCCTAACTAGGAACACTGAAGTGTTAAGCAACACTATTCTCAGCTAAACAGCTAGAGAATGAGAAATGTCTAAGCAGACAAATTCTTCTAAAATAATATCTTCAACAACCCCTTCATGCTGCTCTCCTCTTCCTTTTATAAGATTGGAGTCTTGTAAAACCTTAAACCACTTCATCAGTTTAGCCCCTTTCACATGTAGAACCTCCATCTAGAACTGTGTTGTGCCTCAAGGAGGTTCAATGCATCTAGACTACACTGTAGATATGGTCATGGTTGACTTGGTCAAGTGATCAACCTCTTTCACACTCAAGTGTGTTTTATAAAATGGCCCAGATTTAGCCATGTTCACATTGGGCATTGATTTATTTTTTTATTTTCAGGAGTTTTACATGTCTTCCTTTACATTTTATTCATCAACATGAAATGCAAAATGAAACAAGGAAAAATAGAATATTTCCATTAGCTTGGGCTAAGTGGGAATATTACAGTCCTCCCCTCCAAGATGTTTCTTATCCTCAAGCAACTGATAAGGTGAGTGTTGCAAAATCTCCCCTTCTTCTCTTGTGTCGTCCTCATCCAATAGTCTCCCCCAATGCTTCAGATTTTCTGCAATAATTATGTCTTCCAATGGTCCCTCCCCAATGTGCAAGTTGGCCTTTGGTGAATAAACCCAATGGCTCTCATCATGAAGGACTGGAAGTTTTATATGGAAACCTTCTTGTTGATCCATGGCCTCTTCAAGATATAAGTGATGACAATCATGGGGAATTTCATCATCCATGAAAGACTCCCATCTCCATGTTATCATCCAAATGAAGTGGATCACCTATGATCTTGGAAATCGATAGAAAAACTCCTCCCCAATACATATCAGAGGCATGTACCAAACAAACATATGGTTCACCCTACAAAGAAACAAGTGGTCTACCATAGTGGCCATATAATATCCCATGCTCCCCTTGAAGCATGTAGTGCAAAAAGTGTGGGAAACTCCTTTTCCCCAGGACACATTCAACCAATGTGTCTCCCCTCCACTCATGTTCCCAACAAAGACAAGAAAAATTTTAGCATATGGAATCAGAATTAGATTCATGCCAGCTGCCATGTGCAATAATGGAGAAGGACAATGCTCCCTTAAGTGCAACTAGCGCAGTTTTACTCCTAACTGCATTGGAATATGATATGGCAAGTGTTCTTCCCAACACTTGTTTGCTACCCCATCCTTCTTGCATTCTTGGAGAAAGTGCATGATATTTGGTGTAAAGGAATCACACCATGAAGAGTATATCATCCCTCCAAGACCCTCCAAGTAATGGCCATAATCACGATTGCTCATAGCCCCAAGTGGCCTATGAGTCCCATCAGAAATAATGCTCCTTCTTGGAGCAAAGCCCTACACATGAATGTTAGAAAAATACAAGCATATAGTAAGCACATCAGAATATTTATAGATACAAGTCCCTCCATATACTTGTTTTACATTAGTGAGGTAACTCATGGATGAGTTCCTTCTCACACTCAATGAATAAGGAAGTGTTGAGGATTTCTCTTCCCAAGAGCTATGTCCCTCCTGAACCAGCAAATGATCCATGCACATCCTCATATGAGAGTGCATCTCCTTATTGAGATCTTCCCACATGAATCCCTCCAATATAGTATGACATGTTTTAATGAAACTAGTGGGTTTAGAAATCAAGATCTCATAGGTTGCATGAAGTAGTTTGTCCTTGAGTTTGAATTTTTTAACTAAGTATATTTGATCATAGAAACAAATGACTCCATTAACTAATTTATACCTCCTATATATAATTTTCTTATCAAGAAACTTACATGTGAAGAGGTTCCTAGAGTATTCCATCAAAATTTGGGAATCCCAATTTGGATCTAGGCTCCCCAACAATGACAGTGCTATAGAAATCTGAAATGCAGCCCCTGCCATAACATGGCTCTCCTCCTTGAAATGCTTGATGTCAAAGTCACATGTTGGAGTACTACCAAATTCATTTTTTTGCCTCCTTTGTAGTTGATCTTGCTCAATACAATATTGAAGTAGATGGAAGTCAACCTCCCCTTGGAAAGTCCTTGTCTTCCAAAAATTCCTCAATGTAGCCCATGCATGCAAGAGTGTGATATCCTCTTGTCATGTTCATAAATCTCCTCTGTGAATGAAAATATCATTGGCTGACGCAAATATATTGATTTTCCACATGACATCATATCCATGCCATCATAGACTTCTGAATTCTCCTTTTTCAGCACAAATAACTTAGAGGGAGATAGCAATGTCCAATTCAAAAAATTGTTGATCTCTATTTTAAATCCATGAGAGATTCTCTGCGTTGTGCTAGTTTCTCCCAAAGCTCCCTCCTGAGACAAGTAATAATATGATGCCCATAGTTGATAGAAAACTCTAGCTTTCCTCCCATCAAGAGGTCTCCTTGGTGGAATGCCTCCATGTAAAGAGACATCCAGGCATAGAGCAAGATGTGTATTGTATGGACAGATTTGTCCTTGCCTTCCTTGCATATAGCCTCCTAACTTCTTTGTGCATCAAACTTTTGAAACAGAGAGGGGTGTATGCTCCTCATCAAATTATGCTTTCCCTCCTCTGTTCCTTCTTCTCTCTTCAAGATCTCACCATTAGATGGTGATGGCACATGCTACACATGGATTGTGCCACAATCTCCATATGTGAGATTCCTTGGAACTTCTTGCAATAGTGAAAGAGTTCCTCTCCTTGTAGCCATTGCCCCTTCTTCCTCTCCATGAGTATCTATATGTTCCCTTGTCTTGAATGCGCTGACATCCTCAGCCTCCTCTTCCTTGATCTTTCAAGACCCTTGTAAGTTCAAGTGATTATCTCCCTTTGGTACACCTCCTCCCTTCCTCTTCATGAAGAAGTTGCTGACAGAAAATTGTAGATTTGGTGATATGGTTGAGTGCTCATATCCATGAGATGAGGACTTAGAACTTTCCTCATGTATAGATCTTGTAGATCTTGTTGAGGGATCTTCCTGCTTTTCCCTCCTCATTCCTTTGATGTCTTTTCTGATACCTTGCAGTGCTTGAGATAGAAGTTTTGTGAACCTATTTTCTTCAGAAAACAAGGATTTTGTATGGTTTCTCTTGCAGATCTCCTCCTCCCCATGAGAAGACTCCATAATTCTTGAAGCTCACAGGCTAAGCCAAGAAAGTTGCTTTGATACCACTATAATATCCCTAAATGGGAACTGTCAGCAAGGCATGACTGGAAAATGCATTTTCCAGGAATGGCTGCTACAAGATTTGAAACCAACACTTGGATCCATTAGATATGAGTATCTAAGTCCTAAATCCAAGAGTATATAAAAAAAAAATCCTCCTAGGTGGGTTAAACAGATCTCCCACACCTAGTTTTCTTGAAAAATTCCCCAAAAGGGATTGCAACAACAATAAACAATTCTGCTTAGAAAATAACGTAGTTCCACTGAAGAAAAGTAGTAAGATGATACAGAATTTCAAAGATCAGATATATAACATCAAATCAGATTTACATTACATCCCATACATTGTACAAGAGAAAGTATAAGACTATACAGGAAAAATCCTCAGAAATGAGGTGCCACAACCACAAGAAAACTCTGCATAAACCTGACAGTGTTATTTTAATGGGCTGAAGGAGTAGTTTATTAACACTTAGATCTAGAGCAGATCTGTACATAAAAATATAGATCTAATTCAGATCTGTGTACAAGAAAAGCTCATCTATACATTCCCTTTGGGGTTTTGTGCAAAACATGAAGCACAGAGAGTAGATCTGAGATCTAGAGTTGCAGATCTGTAGAAATATTCAGAAATTCCTGAATCATATAATATAACATTAGATCATATTTTAAATAAACATGGATTGGGTGTAAAATCCATGGATCACCACAGTGAGAGGAAGAATCCTAACACTGGATATCTCTCCTCCAAAATGCATACAAAACACCCTACAACTGCAACTTGAAAATAACGCAGTTCAGGGATAGAAACTGTGTTTTAGGCTATGGAAATTATTTTTCCTGATGCCAATGTCTGAATTTGAAGCTCTAATGATCTAGGACACTCTTGCCAATGGGATAGCAGAATCTCCCAGTGAAAAAAGGGGCTAGATATGCATAGATATAAGAAGATCTATCTCCCACTTGCTGCAACTCACAAGGACATCCCAATCCTCAATAGGATCAGTGTTTTAGGTGTAAGGTGAAGCTTGGAACAAGCCTAATAGTGGACAAGACAAGAAAAGCTCCTCTAAGAGCTGCTCTAGGAAGGAGGTGGGATTCCTGACCAGGAACACCCAAGTGCTAAGCAGCACTATTCTCAGCTAAACAGCTAGAGAATGAGAAATGTCTAAGCAGAAAAATTCTTCTGAAATAATATTTTCAACAACCCCTTCATGCTACTCTCCTCTTCCTATTATAATATTGGAGTCTTGTCAAACCCTAAACCACTTCATCAGTTTAGCCCCTTTCACATGTAGAACCTCCATCTAGAACTACGTTGTGCCTCAAGGAGGTTCAATGCATCTAGAATACGTTGTAGATATGGTCATGGTTGACTTGGTCAAGTGATCAACCTCTTTCACACTCAAGTGTGTTTTATAAAATGGCCCAGATTTAGCCATGTTCACATTGGGCATTGATTTATTTTGTTATTTTCAGGAGTTTTACATGTCCTCCTCTACATTTTATTCATCAACATGGAATGCAAAATGAATAAAGGAAAAATAGAACATTCCCATTAGCTTGCGCTAAGTGGGAATATTACAAATAATCTCTACTAGATTCCATCCTGATCCAAATCTTCCTCCTATAGTGGAAAATCTTGAGAAAATTTTAATAAAAACTCCTAGAACTGAGAGCCAAAAAATTAGTGGATTTCTTCACAGAGAAAATTCCCTTCCTGAAAAATTTGTCACCTTACAGGACATTCAGTTTGATTTACATGTTGAGTAAGCTTTATTTAGGACTAAATCTGATAATTAGACAGACTAGACAATATTTCATCCATCTATTTTGCAACCAAGTCCAGTGAGAGAAGCTTATTCACAAATTGAATATGATCTTCAACTTCTCCAATATTTTAATACTCTCGAAGATTTGGTTACGGAGTTTACTTCAATGGTTGATGATGCTTACCTTCAACAATATGTAGAATTAACTACATTGACCATAGCAGCTTCTTATTTTACCTCTCATACTACCAATCTTAAGTCAGCTAGTCCAACTACTTCCACAATCTGCACCAATTATTTTATACGTCCTCATATGAGCACTCAAACCTCCAAACATACATCTTCTCCCATCATCCATCCTACTTCATCCACTTTCCACCTTCCTCCACCACCTCCACCAATCATGGCAACCAGATATGCCCCATTGGTGTTGTCAGCACCTTTGGTAGCTATGCCACAGGATTACCAGTCTAAAATTACATTATATGATGGAACTAGTCCTATAACTACCCAACATCATGTTGAAAAAATGAATGACTATTTTTACCTTCAAGAGGTAGATGAAGAAAGTGTTAAGTTAAGAATGTTTTCTTAGAGTCTTATTGGAGAATTTAGGAAATGGTTCAAAGATTTACCTGCAAACAATATCAATGATATCCATGCATTTCATCAAACATTCCTAAATAGGTGAGAAGTAAAAAATAACCCTCTTCAAATCTTATCTGAATATGAAAACATTATAAGAGCCCAAGTTTAAAGTGTTCAGGATTATTGCACCAGATTCAACAGTTTATATAATGCAATACCTGCTCATATAAATACACCACAAGGTTTAGCCTTGGTTAAATTCCCAGATGGTTTTGAACTAGAATGTGTTATCAGCTAAGGGAAAGAAACGCAACCACATCAGAGGAAATGCAGAGGGATGCAGTGAGTTTATAAGCCAACCTGTTAGCAAAAAGAGCTAGAATGATAACTCAAAGAAGAGTTACTATAAGAGAGAAGAGAAGAAACTTCAACTTCCACATCTGATGCTAAAATTGACTCATTGGTTAGGACTACAAAGAGAATGATGGAGAGAATTAATCTAAATGAGAGAACTATTCCTAGAGAAAATCAACCAGCTCCTCAAAACATAAATAAAACTCCTAGAAGAGACCCTCCTTAGATAAGACAAAGAGAGAAAAGAGATCTTGATCAACAAATTATGCCTCCATTCCAAGAGAATTATGCTGATGAGGATGAAGGAGTAGTTGAGGAAGTAGAAGAGAATCATATAAATTTAATGTGAATTAATGAAGATGACTCTATTTTTCTCACTTAAGGAGAACAAGAATTATTTTTATTAACTCAAACAGAGTTAGAATATGAAGAATCCGATGATTATAAACAAGGATTTGAGAATGCTATCATGGATTTTCACAGACACTATAACCTTAGAAGAAAGAGAAACTTTGATAATTCCAAAAAAAAGAATTCTGAAAAATCTGCAAAAAATGTTTATGAACCTAATCTCAACAAGAAAGCAGAAATTTCAAAGAAAAGTGTAAAAAATTCAGAAAATAAGAACACATAAAACATTACTAGGAGAACAATTGATACCCTTGCCAAAATTTCCCAAACTGATATCCCTAGTATAATTCAACAAAATGAATTTACGCAAAAAGTAGTGGCTAAAAGAACTGATTTTTCAAATCTACTCAAAGTTCAAACAACATTCAGAATTGATAACGAACTTGCTAAACTGAAAATATCTATTCCTCCCACTGAATTGATAAATAAGAATGTGTATAGGTCTCAAGTCCTAAAGGTACTAAACATAGGGGAAATTACTGATACTTTAAATTTAAATGATGATCAACCTAAACTTTTGTTTGGGCCAGAAGTTGATGGTAAACACCGAGAAGGGGGTGTCGCTCCATTTTATGTCGGACTTAATGTTCATGAAATAATTCTCCATAATGCTATGTTGGATTCAGGTGTATCACATAATCTTATGCCAAAGGTTGTTATGGAGAATCTTGGCCTTGAAATCACTAGACCTTACAAAGACTTGTATTCATTTGATTCTAGAAAAGTAAGATGTCTAGGTCTTATCAAAGTTATTTGTGTCACTTTAGCTCAGATACTAGCAAAAATTCTAATGATGGATATAGTAGTATTTGACATCCCTCCTAAGTATGACATGCTTTTATCATGCTCATGGGGAGAAAAGCTACAAGGGACCCTTCAAATGGATTTGACTTATGCCACAATACCAGTGTTTGGTCAACAAAGAAGACTGTATAGGGAAGCCTTAATGAAGTACATGGTGAGTAGTCATGAAAAACCACACAACTATCCTATGTAACCTATTCATATTGACCTTCACTCCTTCATTCTTTATAATGATGGAGACATTGATTCACAGGTTACCCATGGAGAAAATGATCTTAAATAAAAACATGACAATCAAATACAAACTATACAACAAGACCCTGAAAATGAACCTCTTTAGAATATGAGTTTTGATGCCTCATGTGGAAAAGCGGGCTTAGGAGCGGGTATTTGGGTGTATAATGCAAGGAAAAATCATGCACAAGGTCACTCATACAAGCTAATTTTTCACTGCACCAACAAAATAGCAGAATATGAAGCCCTACTCTTAGATTACAATTGCTGAAAATATTAGGAGCTAAGAGGATTTATGTCCATGGTGATTTTGAATTAGTCATAAAACAAATAAAAGGATAATACGCTGCAAAGAATCCTAGGTTAAGGGCATACAGAAATTTTGTACCTGATTTCTTAAGAATATTTAAAGAGTGTGATTTAGCAGTTATTCCAAGAAATCAAAATGTCCTAGAAAATGGTTTAGCCTTTTCAGCAAGCACATGTCAATTTCCTCACCCAAATAGACAATATATAGTAGAGATTAAACATCGTTCATATGTGCCTGATAAAATGAGATTTTGGAAAGTTTCAGTAGTGACAAAAAAATTTAGAATTTCTTACAAACAAAGGATGAATTTGAGGATAGAAATATAGACTTATATTGCAAAGAAGACAATCACACTAATATACAAATTAGTGTAGAAAAACAATCTGATATTTCTGATGTAAATATTTCAACAAATAAAATTGTACATCAAATTGAAATACATAAAGACCCATAAAAAGAGGAATTCGAAGTGCTTCAACTCAAGGATAATATCCTGCCTAGTGGGATGATCCCTTTAGAATAATTGTTTTACTTTAATGACATGGCCAAGAAACCCAAAATGGAACCAACAGTTACAAACATTGAAGAGTGTAACATAGGCACTCAACAAAATCCCAAAATCATAAAATTGTCAAAATCATTTCCTATAATTACAAAACAAAGGTATATAACTATGTTTAAAGAATTCATAGATTTATTTTCTTGGAGTAATGAGGATTTAAAATCTTATGATACTAGCATCATACAACACAAAATTCCAATCAAGGAGGATCAAAAACCTTTTAAACAAAAATCGCATAGGATAAATCTTGTCTTAATACCTTTGGTTGAGAAAGAAATCGAGAAAATGTATGAATCCAAAATCATATTTCCACTTAGATATTCTAAATGGGCATCCAACATTGTGCCTACAAGAAAGAAAACAGGTGAAATTAGACTTTGCGTTGACTTCCGAAATCTAAACAAAGTATCCCTTAAGGACAACTACCCCTTACCAAAAATGGATCATTTATTGCAGAGGGTAGTGGGCTCCAGTAGGACCTCTTTGTTAGATGGATTTTCAGGTTATAATAAATTTTTAGTGTATCCTGATGATCAAGACAAAACAACCTTTACTACTCCTTGGGAGACTTTCATGTATGTGAAAATTCCCTTTTGATTAATGAATGTTGTTGCTACTTTTCAAAAGGCCATGGACATAGCTTTTGCAGATGAAAATGGACATTTTATTGTGATCTATCTTGATGACATTACTATTTATACAAAAACTGATGAATAACACTTGACACATCTAAGAAGAGTTTTTGAAAAATGTAGAAGGTTTGGAATTTCATTAAATCCCAAGAAAAAATTGTTTGTTCTTGAAGAAGGAAATATCCTGGGTCACATTATTTCTCAAGATGGAATTAGAATTGATCCTAGCAGGATTGAAGGTATACTCAAAATCAGTCACCCCAGGATTCTCAAAGAACTTCAATATTTCATTGGTAAAATCAAATTTTTGAGGAGATTTATACCCAATCTTGTAGAACTTTTGAGAAATATAACCAACATGCTTAAAAAAATTTCAGAAATTAAATGGAACATTGAAGCTAAATAGTCTTTTGATCTAGTCAAGCAAGCATTCACAAAAGCTCCAGTCCTAATCAACCCAGTTTTACCAAATACTTCAAATTTTTTTCTTTTTCATCTGAACATACTATTTTTGTTGTATTATTGCAGAAAAACAATGAAGGACATGAACAAACAATAGCATTTTTTAGCAAAGCCTTGAGAGATGCCTCTTTTTTTTGTAAGCTTCGTAGTACCTTTCATTTTTCTCTTTTTCTCTTATTTTCCTTTTTCTTTTTTACTCCATTTTCATCAACATGTCCAGATACATCACCCCAATCGGGGAAGGGAATTGAACCTGTGATGAGTGCTATAACAACCCGCCTTGTCACTGTTTAACCAAGACCCCACGAACATGCATCTTTAAAATACAATATCATGGAAAAACAGGTTTTTATTTGGTTAAAGCATTAAATGATTTCAGAGTTTACATTATACATTCACATATTATTGCTTATGTGCCCAATGCAATAGTCAAAGACATTTTAACACATAATGGTCATGATGGAAAGAGACGCAAATGGACTATTGTTATTTTGGAATATGATGTGGAAATCAAACCTACCAAATTTATGGTTGAATCAAATTTTCATGCACTAGACATCAACATGGTTTATTCATTGAACTATCAAGAGGAACTGGTGAATCCATGAATTGATGAAGAATTCCTAAATTCTCCCTGGTATGCAGATATCTTATATTTTTTATTTAATTTGAATGCTCCTCCTGGTTTGTCCAAAACTAAAGCAAGAGTTATAAAATTGAAAGCTGTCACATTCTGCATTTTAGAAAATGTCTTATATTGGAAATATGTTGGAGGTGTTTTACTAAAAAAATTTCTAAAAGATGATGCAAATAAAATTATGTAGGAATTCTATGAAGGTGATTGTGGTGGCCATCTCTATTGGAAAACCACTGCTAATAAGATCCTAAGGGCTGGTTTCTACTGGCCTACCCTTTTTCCTGACATCCACAAGATGGTAACTGCCTATCACAAATGCCAATTTTTAAGGAAAGAGAAAATTGTTTCCCTTTCCCTTAAAACCCATTTCTGTTGAGAGCCCTTTCCAAAAATGGGGATTATATTTCATTGGAGAAATTCATCCCCCATCCTCTGAATAGCATAAATGGATTCTTACTGCCACATACTAATTTACCAAATGGGTAGAAGCCACTCCTTCTAGAAATGCCACTGATTTTTTCATTATTAAATTTCTTGAAACCAACATCCTTTCTAGATTTGGTTTTCTTAGAAAACTCATCACTAATAATGTTAGAGCTTTCAAGTCCAAGAAAATGGTTGATTTCTGTCATAGTGTTATAGGTCAATTTGGGCACCATTCCCAATGACTTGGTTAACTGGACATCATCTCCAAGAACAATGATCAAGGGTCTATCATTCCCTATCATTTCAGTTGCTACATTCCCTAAGACAAGAAACAAGACAAATCAAGCAAGACTTTCATCAAGCAAAGGTTTCCATGGTTTGAAGCTTATTATATAGCATATGAGAGCTCACCAACGTAGGCTCTAAGGGGCCTAAGTGCGTTGCATATACAGGTAGCCCCATGCAAGGTTGCTCTGTAATATTCCTAAATTAGCTTACAGCTAATAGGAATATTAATTTTTCTTTTGAAACCTAGATAGATGAATAATTGGGCAAGGAGGCTCATAATTTGCTCAAGTATGAATAAAAATCCATCATGGTGTGAAAAGGGATCATGAAATAGCCAAATCAAGCATCCAAATGTGTGAACCATGTCTAAACTGTGGACAAGGTCAAGTTTGACCAAGTCAATAGCATTTATTCTCAAAGAGTGGATCCTAAATAAATATAGCTCAATGTGAATGGAAATCAAGCTAACCAGTTAAAATGAAGACACTTTGAGTGTGGAAGAGGTTAATCACTTGACCAAGTCAACCATGACCATATCTACAGCGCAGCCTAGATGCATTGAACCTCTTGGAGGGACAACGCAGTTCTAGAAGGATGTTTTACATGTGAAGGAGGCTAAACTAATGAAGTGGTTTAAGGTTTTGACAAGACTCCAATATTATAAAAGGAGGATGAGAGAAACAAGAGAAGTTTGTTGAATATTATCATTTTCTAAAGGTATTTTCTGCTCAGACATCCCTTGTTGGGTCTTCTTGTTCATGAATCCCACCTCCTCCCTTGAGCAGCTCTTGGAGGAGACTTGTGCTATCTTTTCCACATCAAGCTTTCAGTCCACTCACACCTTACACCTATAGAATTGATCCTGTTGAAGGTTGGGTTGTCCGTGTGAGTTGCAGCAGTGGAAGACACTAGATCTGCTCAGATCTAGCCTATACTAGTGGCTCTTCTTAGTGAGTGTGTCTTTTAACCTCCTGGAAGAGTGCATTAGCACTTTGAGCTTTAGATCTAGACCTTGGCATCAGGAAAATCATTCTCAGAGCCTATAGCGTAGTTTCTCTCCTTGGACTGCATTATTTTCAAAGGAGAAGTTGAAGGGTGTTTTGTCTGCATTTTGGTGGAGAGATATCCAGTGATTGGATCCTCCCTTTCACTATGGTGATCCATGGATTGGCCAACCACTCCATGTTGTTTCAGATATGATCTACTGTACCATTGTATTATTCAGAAATTTCTGAATCATTCTGAAGATCTGCAACCTTATATCTCATATCTACTCTCTGTGCTTCATGTTTTGCACAAAACCCCAAGGGGAATGTATAGATCAGCATTTATTGTACACAGATCTGTATTAGATCTAAAATTTTATGTACAGATCTGCTCTAGATCTGAATATTAATAAACTGCTACTTCAGCCCCTGAAAATAACGCTGTCATGGTTATACAGTATTTTCTTATGGTTGTAACACCTCATTTCTGAGGATTTTTCCTGTATAATCTCATTCTTTCTCTTGTAAAATGTATGGGTTGTAATGCAAATCTGATTTTCTGTTATAATACTAATTTCTGAACCTCCATATCAGCCTGCTAATGTGCTTCAGTGGATCGACGTTATTTCTGAAGTAGTATTTTGCATATAGCTACAGCCCCTCTCTTTAGGTGATTTTCAGCTAGACTAGTTTTTGGGATATCTGTTTAATCCACCTAGTTTGATTTTTTTTTGCTCTCATTTTGGGTTTAGATCTTATATGAGCTGATCTAAGGGATCCAGGAGCTAGAAACTCATTTCTATGCATAGAATTCTCAGAAGTGTGTTATTTCAGCAGGATTGTTGAGCTGTCCCAATTTTTGGAATATTACAGTGGTATCAAAGCAAGATCTTTGGCTCAGCCTGTGGGCTTCAAGCCAAAGTACTATCAAGAAAATATAAAGGTCATAATTAGGAATAATATGAGTTTAATCTCATCACTTTTCAGATCGAGTAAGAACCTCTCCAAGGAGGTTGAACAAGAAGAATAGAGCAGTGAAACTCCTAGAGAGTTTCAAGAGAAAAAAGACCTTCCGATCAGATCTACAAGATCTATACATGAGAAAAATTATAAATCATCATCTAATGGATATGTGCACTCATCCATATCACCAAAGCTTCAAATTCTGTCAGTGATTTCTTCATGAAGAGGAAGAAAGGAGGTGTACTCAAGAAGGAGACCCTTAGAGAGTAATTGCAGGAGTATGAAGCTCAATCCAAGTAGTTCAAAGATAACTTGAACTTCCAAGGGTTCTAAAAGATAAAGGAGAGAAAAGGCACAAAGGAGGAGCAACATGGTATGGGTAGATTCTACCTATCTATCTTTGATGGATCACCTAAATATCCAGTTAGGGTTTGGGTGGAGGAGCTAGACAACTTTGTGCAACAACATCAAGTTTCAAACATTGAAGCCATCAAAGTAGCAGCACTGCATTTTGAAGTTAAAGCATATGCTTGGAGGTTGTTTGAGTCTTTTTCCTTGAATATTGCAAATACACCTATTATGCAAGGTTTATTGCAAGATTGATAGAGATGTTTGATGAAGCTCCACGTGTAACATATTCTGTTGACACTATCAAACCACATCAGAAAAATCTTTTTCATGAGTTGGAAGGGTCTATGAATCCAACTCCTTTTCTGAAAACCATGGAGGAAGGTGTAAGATTGTTTGATGGATTTCCAAGGGAAATATCTCCTTTTGTTGGAGGGCCCTCTTCTCAAGAGGAAAGCATGGAGATTCCTCCTTCAATAGATGACCAAGATCTAAGGTCTCTTGTTGATGATGAGGAAATTTCAGTTATTGACGAGGAGGAGGGAAAGGTAGGAGATGATAACACAATCATGACAATAGCACCTCAAGCACCTCATGAAAAGGATGATGGAGCACTTGCTCCGAGGAAAGAAACTCTTGCACTCTTGCAAGGAGTTCCACAAGGTCTCACACATAGAGCTCTTGGCATAACACATGAGCAGCATGTACCATCATTGTCAAATGATGAGGTCTTGAAGATAGAAGGAGGAAAATAGGAGGAAGGGAATCACAAGATGATGAGCATGGATCCTTCTTTGTTTCAAAGCTTGGAAATGTTGGAGTCTCGTGTTTTGATAGTTTGGCATATCAAAAGACAAGGCAACATCAGAACCAATCTTTAGAGTTATAGCATTTAGTCCTCCTGCTCTCAGAGAGGGATCTCTCAAATTATTTGTTTTTGAAAAGGTTTATTTTGTGTGTTTTGAGTATTGGTTTTAGACTAGTTATTAAGTGCAAGTGTTTGTTTGTTTGTTTGGTTGAATTGATACAGTAGAACCTAAAAGGTCTAGGAAATATAGATAGAAAGGAGAAATGTCAGCTTCATTGGGCAATGGAGTCAAAAAGAGGTTATGAAAAACTTATAAATGGATATGGGATATTAAAGGGCAAATCTAACTTGGCCGTGGGATCCTTTGGTTTTGGAATGAGATGGACATAAATGATTTGGAAAGAGAATTTTAATTCTCAACAAAGGGAATTTGAAAGCAAAACTTGAATAATAAAGAGCTATTTGATAGACAGGGCTAACCATGAATTCTACAAATCACACTTTAAGCACATAATGACTTCAAAACAACTTTTGAAATGAAATCTAAGATTTGGGGAACACCCTATTTCCTCAAAGATTTTATCTCAAATGACTTAGAAAATATAAAAGATTCACTGATAATCACGATCATAGAAGAGGGAACACCTAAATACATCTATGATCACAACTATAAAGACCTTTAAGCCAACTATTCAAGCAAGGACAAGGGGCATGATCAGAACAGACCTCCTTGGCTCACTATAAACAAAGATACTTCAAAGGGAGACTTCAATAACAACCTATAAGTGGTAGTAGACAAGCAGGGAGAACCATAAATCACGCTGAAACCAACTATTCGAACTATTAAGGAAATAAACAAGCATGAGGACTAAAGAGAGAGATTAAAGACTCTAAAATACCTCAGCAGAAGAAAACATAAAACAATGAAGGATAAACAGGTCTAAGGTGCTTCCAAGAGTCATTTCTTAGCCTAAAACTTTCATCCTACTGTAGTAATAATTTATGGAACAAAATGAAAACAAGGGAAAAAATTAAACAGTTTAGAATACTTCACCAACAGCCAAGCTCATGCATCCAATGATAGAGCCTTCTCAAGAACAGGGATGCAACAACATCATCAGGGCTTCCAAGACTTCAATTTCTTCTTCAACTTCAACAGACTATGTATTATTTCAGAGAGTTTCAGTATTACAACTAGTGATCAAAACAACCAACCAACGTTTACAATGGATTCCTCAACAAGTTTTTATAGAGGGATGAGGAGGTCGAAAGAGAGAAAATACCTTCTGAGTTCAATTAATATAGTTAATGCTTCTCAGCTATTGAGGAGCTCAAGTGAGAAGTTTACAGATATTTTCCTGTATTAATTGGTTTGCATAAAGTATTTAATTTTTCTAGAAGCTTATGTTGACTTTAATGCTCTATGTCATTTCTGTAATAACTTAGCTGATATTTTTGTAATTAATCCTTTAGGCTGAATTAACTGTTCAGTTGTATTGGGAAAATATCTTCTGTTTTGGTTATTTACTCGGCCTTCTGTTAAATGCTTTGAGGCCATAGGTGGCAATCTGGTAGCTGAGAGGAATCAATTTGCCTCTAATGTGGTAGTGGAGGCATCCTCTGTCTGATAAATATTCTTGATTTGCCTTTAATTGTTTTTAATTCAATGGATTAGGCTTTTGATAATCAACCTTAGCCATAATCCATTAAACTGTGTAATCAATGTTTAATCCTTCATTTCTGCTGTGTTTGGGTATTCGACATTGATACTCTTTGTTTAATTTAATTCTCTCTGTCTTGTTGATGTGCAGGTATGTACAAGGTCCATATCGCATCAATGCCCATGAGGCATGGATGAAACGTGAAATTGAACCATGTATATGGCTTTCCTTTTTTATGAATGAAAGTCTATAGGATCGTCATCCTCGGCTTTCATTTTATTTTTAAAACATTTGAAAACCCTTTAAATCCTGCACAATACAAAAATAATTAAGAAATCCTGCATATTTGGTAAAAACTACTTTGTAGGTTTCGGGTAGGAGCATGGTCGTTGGATGGTAGCATCCAACGGTGGAAATTTTTTGCAGAGGTGAAAGGAAGGTGATTTGGAAGAAGCAATGGTGGGAATTAAGTCAGATCCGTCGATCTTGCGAAGATCGACGGACAGGAGCGACCGGGTTAATATAATGGAAGAAGTGCCGCTTTATGTGAAAACAGAAGAAATACAAAGGAAATGAGGAAATTTCCTTTGGCAGAGAGAAATACATGGAAAGAAAATTTGGGGTTTCGGATATAACCTGGGCTGTCGGATGAGATCGGCCCAGGCAATCAACGATGGAGATCACTCATCGAAATCCTTTGGTGAAGGCGGAGGGTGATAGCGTGAGGCCAAATTAAATCTGAGCCGTTGATCTACAAATATCAACGGCGAGAAGCATGCGTGATATAATATAATATAAAATGAGGAAAATGGTTTCGAGAGGTAAAAACCACATGTTTCGCGCGAAGGAAAGGTGGGTGGGCGGTATTTCCTTATCGAACACGATATGTGTCCCTGCCCGACACGTGGCATTTTAAAATAGCTTATATCGCGTAAATTTTGGAGATTAACTTTCGCACTTAAAGTTATGCGACATAGAACATGGACCGTTAGATCTGGGACCTCAGATCTAATGGTGGGGAAGCGAGCGCAATATTGGATAGATGCATAGGCAGAAGCGGGAAGGGCAGTTTCAATCCAAGCCGTTGGATCTAAGATGGACAACCGAGATCAAATTTTAAAGAAGGCAAGACCCACAGGAGGCAGGCCTGTTGGGTTTAACATGAACCGTTAAATGGAACAAATCAATGGCTGGGATGTGATCTGTGGTATAAATGAAATTATACAAAGGTGGAGAATGGGTTAATTAGGGTTGTTGATCTGTAGAGATCAACAACTGCAGCTTGGCCAAAAAACATTACACAGTGAGGTATAAATGATTTTAACCAAATTCGGGAAATGAAATCTGGACCGTCTGATCTGGACACGTGGATGGCCCAAATGCAATTGGAGCTATCCGCATCGGCGAGGAAAAGAACATGGAGACGTCGAAGCAATTGATTATGGGCTATCGATCTGCAGATCAGATCAACGACAGAGAATGGATCGGGGGGGGGAATAAAATGTGCCCAATAAAAACTTGCGATGCGATATCGCACGGGCCATTTGATCGGCTCAAGATCAACGGTGGATATGGTTTCAAAACATGCACCAGCGGAAACCCCTTAATACTTTATAAAAACCAAAAATTAATGAAACACAAAGTTTTAATGGCTCAGGGTGGGTTATACATATGAAAATGGCTTGGCGCCCATATACAGGGCCGTGGGTTTATATGAAGAGCCATGGACCCGGGGCTTATATGTATGAGAGCCAATCGCATCGGAAGCATGGTGCTGGTCTTTCAATCTACCCATTTTAATTCTCCGATGCGATTATCACTTTGGGACTTTAACTCTTGGTCTCGGGCGCAGGTTTATATGGAGAGAGGTGGAGGTTTATACGAAGGGGTTTATATGGAGAGAGGTGGAGGTTTATACGAAGGGGCTCAATCGCATCGGAAAAATGATGTGGGGCTTTTCAATCTTCCCATTTTTCATTACAAAACATTGCTCAGCGGGTTTAGACCAAAACTTAGGAAAAGTGGGTTTTTGAATTAACAAAGGGAAATATGCATCGGAGATAGGTTTATACAAGGTTTAATGCCTGATTGCAGGCCCTCGGGTTTATGAAAGGTATCAAAGGACCGGAGTGTTATATACAAAGGGCCAATTGGCATCGGACTTTCCAATAACAAAAAGACTTGCATTTGATGGAAAATCCTAATTGTGATAAGCACTTTATGAGTGTAGCGCCTGGTTCTATGGTGCGGGCACATGGGGGGAAGTGGTTTAGGCTTAGCCCAAAGGGGCTTAAGCAGACAGTCAAAAACCTTTATTTTTTATGAATTTTTCAATGTTTTTTGATGGATTTGGTGGTTTCGGGAAGGTTTAAAAGTGAGTTTCAAACCTTGTAAAAGGATTTTCATGAAAGTAAGAAGGGAAATCATGAAAAATAGAGGAATTTCGTGGGGGAAAAGGGGATAAAATGAAGTTTAGTTTTTGAATGGAGGATGGGGAAAAAAAGGGATTTTGCAGCAGTCTTTTCCCTTATGAAAATAGCAGATTTTCAGAATTTAAAAGGGAAATAGCAGTGACAATTAACCAAAGGATAGAATATTTTCAGAAGTCTTTAAGCACCAAAAATTTTGGCAATAATATTGTTTCTTGAAGGCTGTCCAAAATGATTTAGCCACCACTTGATATGACAAAATTTTATAGGTGGCTAACAGTGGCTCCACCTGGGGATGGTGCCTTCTTGAAGGCATCAAGAATTTCAGATTTGCATTCTCTGGAGGCTGATCAGTGTCTTATCCATTGGGCTGCATCTTTCTTTACTTGGATGTTCTTATTTTTCTCTGAAAGTATTAGCAGCCATGAAAAACAATGGAGCCTTCAACACGAGCTTTCAACGTACCCAATCCTACTGATCTAACATTTTTTCTTCTTTAGAGTGCACTTGGATTGGAAAAATCTCTTTACAATATTTGATTCTTTTGAAAGCATAAAATATAATCTATTTCTACCTCTTATTTCTCCATGAACTCAGATTAAACAGTTGAGTTCATACATTTCTCTACCTAATCTACTATCTGTCAGGATTAAACAGTCTAACAGATTTTTGTTCACTAACTTCTAAAACAAGAATTTTAAAAGCATACAAGTCAGGATTGGACAGTCTAACTTGTTGCTGATCTATGGCATAAAACAACAAGTTGCACATAAATATTATTTTGCAGCAAATTAAAACAAAATGGAAGGCTTAAGGTCTGAAAGTTCAAGCACTTCCTTCATCTTTTTTCAGCTCTGTTTTTATTTCTGTTTGAGCTGTTCTTTGCTTGTTGTGTGGTTCATATTTTGAGCATATTAGAACCAATTTTACCTTTGTTTTGGCTCAGAATTTGAAACAGATTGGATTCATTCTTCTCTTTGAGAACTAAGGCTCGGATTTTGACCATGTTTCAACCTTTAATTTCTAACCTAATCTACCTACTGATAAGCCAAGATTGAGCTGTTTGGAAAATTGAATTCACTAACCTATCAGCAGTCAATTTAAAACTAATTAGCCATGATTAGGCTGTATGGCTAACTAGAAGTATGTTTTTAGTAGTGGAATTTGAGCTTGCACACTTTCAGAATTTGTTTCTATGTTTTGGTATGGGGTTGTACCTTTATTGTTTTTACAATCTGCCCTCTTTTCTCTCTTTTACTGTTTTTGTATTTTTATTTTTCTAAATTTGAATGCAACGTTCAAACTATGATATTTTTTAGAGTCGTTCTTGTCAGTCCTCCGTCTGAGATCAAAACTCTTTTTGCATTTCATTTTTAGGTGTCTCGCTCGATTCACTCAGTTGTATTTCGCTAGGGACATGTCATTAGCTAATGGAAGGGCCTTGTTATTTATTTTTCTTATGTCATGTATCTGCTGGCTTATGATTGATCATGAAAAGTTCATCAAAATTCATCGAAGTCAATATTTCAGTCATTCATGGTCATGTATGGTCTTGGGTCGGCAAAGAGTCTTTTAGAGTTTTTAGGTCGAGGGTGTTGTCGACTTAGTCCACATGAGAGGTTCCAAATCAGTTTCCATCACAAATTTCATCATCAAATAATGCTCAAGAGTGTTTCTTCTTCAAAACTCTGTTTTGAAGAAGAAATCATTAAATTTGTTTTTAAATATGTGATTTTTTCAAAAGTGTTCAGTCATGAAACGTTTCGGCGCCACCTTGATCCATCGCAAATCATCCCTGCAAGCAGACAAAGAGTTTCATCATTCAAAAATTGAAAAATAGAGCTGTATTAAAATAAGAAAAGTGTCAATATCAAAACACAGGAAAATGGGTTATTGAGAAACAAAGATCAGAATCATCTCTATATGAGATCTTTCTCCAAGTTTATTAACCCATTTGTATCAAGAGGTATTGGTAAAATCTCAGAGAAAAGTCAAGTTTCAAATTGAAGAGCAAAACTGGATTTTATGAAAGGATCGACTGTGTGATTATTGGAGCACGATGCATTAAAGTGGAGCGCGACACATAGGCGCGTCGCGGTGCACATGGGTGTTCTCCACAGTGAAATTTTGCACTGGCGTGGCGCACTCGGAGTGTGCGCGGCGCACAAGGTCGGAACAGTAAAAAACTTTGTCACTGCTCTTTAACTTTCAAATTTCATTCGTTCCGGTCCCATCATTTAATGTCTTTGTCTTACTCATTTAAGATATATTTTTTATATACTTCACGGAAGCATAAACTCAATGTATTTTTATTGCAATGGCATTTTACTAAAAAAAGTCAGAAAATAAAGGAGAGAAAGAAGACAGTCAACGACCTAAAGCCTAAATTTAAAATGATGATATCTTCAACAGCAGAGCAGTCGGATTGAATGGTCTATTTTTGTCTTCAGTTACAATGAAAAAGGTCTACAGCCACAGGTTTCGATTTCTTATTGGATGTTAATAAACAACATGTGACGCTGCTTTTCTTCAGAACATATGGTTTCTTCTTGTTTGTTATTGATGTTAAACAACGCCCTATTTTCATGACACCTCTGAGCTTATTTATTATTGTAATCATTTGTAAACGGGGGGAGAGTTCTGGGAGAAGTGTGGAGGAAAAATTCGCTATACAGTTTTTGACAGAGAATTAATGAAAGGTTGCAGCTCTGGTTCATGAGATCCCTGTGGTGTGAGTTTAGCAAATGTTTTTCTTTCTGTCTCATATGTATCTCGTTATGTTTTACTAGTCATTCATAATCATTTCTAGATGAATGCTTTTAAGTAAGAAAGGTAGAATCCAGTTCACTGCTCTGCCTTGGGAAAGTGTTCATGTTCTATGTTTTCTTCTGTTGAAAAGGATTCATGTATTTATGCCCTTTTCACCCTCTTAAAAATCTTTTCATTTCATATTATTTCAAATCTAATTGCTAGACTTACTGCCTGTCTTGCCTCACGAAATAATCTGTGTCTTTGATTTAACTTCTCTGCTCATGCTATTCCTTGGTCCCATATAGCCCAGAAAATCCAGCCTAAAAATCAAAATACTTCTTTCCTATTTATTTACTAGCCTAAAATCAGTATCCATTATAGGTCATCTCAAGCCCCTTTTGAATATTTTCATTGAGATTGACTCGGAGAGAGCCCTCTCCTATCCTCGTAGGGCTAGCTACGAGGCTGAGCGTGGTTTGGTGTTGTCCTTCTTCTGCCTTATTTCAGCCTGAGGTGGATTTGGGAACTAACATAGTGGCGACCATACTGGGGAGAAAATGGTTTGCTTGTAAATGTGACACTTGACCTGTAGAGTGTCTTGCCCTAGTACCTGTAATCAAGTTTAGATCTGATGGTTGATGGTGGACGACGATCAGACAGCGCAAGGCTGAAATCATTCACCTGGCGATTTCACTAAAAAATCCAGCAATCAATGCTTCATGGTGACTCCACTGTAGATTTTCAAGATGGATTGAGTTGCAAGAAGATACGCTCCCATGAGTCGAGATCACATCCCAGGTTTTCCGAATAAGATGCCCAAGGTAGATTGGATTCAGAATTTTCCTATGTTCAGAAATGTGGAAGGTAATGATGCTGCTCTTCATCTGGTGAAATTTCACATTCATGTGCATAAATTAAAGATCAATTTTCCTGAAGACTGTTTGATGAAAATGTTTATGGCTACTCTGGAAGATGAAGCCCGATCTTGGTATGAAAGTTTGCCACCTGCTTCTATTTATTGTCTAAAAGATTTTCATACAATATTCATTGAAAGGTACATAGAATCTTGTCCGTCTTTCATGTTAGTGCAGAATTGTTGTGAACACATTAGTGGTTTCATTGAAGATCTTGAGAATTTTTATGGGGATAATGACTTCATGGACGGAGAAATCATGGAGGCTCTGTACAAGAAACCATTTCAACAACATGAAGAGAACCTATAGGATACTTATCAAGATCACCAGGTTGAAGATTGCCATATGGCTGAAAATGATGAAAGAGAGAGTTTCATTTCAGATCTGTCTATAGAAGAAGACAACATGCAGGGAAGTCATGTTTCAATTGCAGATTGTGATAATTTCCAGTCAACTATTTCGGATCTACATTCAGATTGTGATGACCCAGAATACCTTGTGCTGAATCCCATAAAGGAGAACTCTGCTGTTGAAATCATCTGGGATGAAGAAGACAGAGTTGTGAATCCAAATGTTCTTATTTCATTAGAAGACAACCTTCATGAGGAGGTAATCCAGTCAGTCCATGAAAAACAAGATAAGATCTTTGTTCAAGTAAGTGATAAATCTTCTTTCAATAACTCAGTAATAAATGATAATTTGATTACCATGTCATATGAAGACAATTACTGTGTGAGCAAAAGAAAACAAAAATCATTATCTCCTTTGTCTGAAGATGAGATAGATCAACTCTTGAAAGGTCATGTTACAGCCCAAGCTAAAACAGATTGGCAGTGCACACTTGGTCAAGAAAGTGTTGGTGAAACTTCTTCCTCTTTTGAAAATGATGACGGTCTTGTAATTAACTTTATAGATCAGCAAACAGATAATATTTCCTTTCATGAAGATGATGAGGCTATCATGTTTGATAATCTTGAAGATTGTTTTTTGTTTAAGAATGACCTAGATCATGAAGTTGAGGAATATAAGCTTGAGAGAGACAATATGCCATAATTTCTCACGGTCAAGGAACCTACAACTAACACTCAGATGGCAGAGGCACGTACCTCTTTTTGCATTCCTATCCCTCATAAATCAATTGCTCATTCAGATCAGAATGGAGGGAGTACTTGTATTTTTGCAGCTGGATCTCCAGATAAGCCAGTGCTTCAGGATTTTCAAGATCCCTTCAGCATTCTTCTGCAAGCATTATAAAGGATCAATATCGCCTAGTTCATCATCATAAGCTTTGGTTTCAGTGGTTATTTTGAGTTGCCTACAGGTTCATCGTTCCGCCTGCTCGAGAAAAGTGAGAGCAGAAATTTGGTATGTAGCCACCTGCTTGATTGGTTACATTGGCATTATGATATAGTTTGATGGTATATTGTCTTGTAAGAAACACAGGTGGTCATGTACTGCCATCAAGCTTTAAGTTCTAAGTTCAGGTCTTAGTCATGTTGAGTTAGTTTGTTAGAGTCAAGTTTTTTCAGTCATTTTAGTCTGTACCGAGTTAGTTTGAGTCATATTTCCAGTCAATAAATTGAGTCATCAGTCTTTTGTCACAATAATGGACTCCATAGCCCAATGGACGAAGGCACTAGTCTGCTCTCCCAAATATCTGCCATTCTTGGCACCTCCAAGGAGCTACCATCCCCATTGGAGCTAATGTTAGAGTCGGTCTTGTCAGTCCTCTTTCTGAGATCAAAACTCTTTTTGCATTTCATTTTTAGGTGTCTCGCTCGATTCACTCAGTTGTATTTCGCTAGGGACATGTCATTAGCTGATGGAAGGGCCTTGTTGTTTATTTTTCTTATGTCATGTATTTGTTGGCTTATGATTGATCATTAAAAGTTCATCAAAATTCATCGAAGTCAATATTTCAGTCATTCATGGTCATGTATGGTCTTGGGTCGGCAAAGAGTCTTTTAGAGTTTTTAGGTCCAGGGTGTTGTTGACTTAGTCCGCATGAGAGGTTCCAAATCAGTTTCCATCACAAATTTCATCATCAAATAATGCTCGAGAGAGATTCTTCTTCAAAACTCTATTTTGAAGAAGAAATCATTAAATTTGTTTTTAAATATGTGATTTTTCAAAAGTGTTCAGTCATGAAACGTTTCAGCGCCACCTTGATCCACCGCAAATCATCCCTACAAGCAGATAAAGAGTTTCATCATTCAAAAATTGCAAAATAGAGCTGTATTAAAATAAGAAAAGTGTCAATATCAAAACACAAGAAAATGGGTTATTGAGAAACAAAGATCAGAATCATCTCTATATGAGATCTTTCTCCAAGTTTATTAACCCATTTGTATCAAGAGGTATTGGGAAAATCTCAGAGAAAAGTCAAGTTTCAAATTGAAGAGCAAAACTAGATTTTATGAAAGGATCGACTGTGTGATTATTGGAGCGCAGCGCATTAAAGTGGAGCACGGCACATAGGCGCGTCGCAGCACACATGGGCGTTCTCCACAGTGCAATTTTGCACTGGCGCGGCGCACTCACCCGGCGCAGCGCACAAGGTCGGAACAGTAAAAAACTTTGTCACTGCTCTTTAACTTTCAAATTTCATTCGTTCCGGTCCCATCATTTAATGTCTTCATCTTACTCATTTAAGATATATTTTTTATATACTTCATGGAAGCATAAACTCAATGTATTTTTATTGCAATGTCATTTTACTAAAAAAGGTCAGAAAATAAAGGAGAGCAAGCGGACAGTCAATGACCTAAAGCCTAAATTTAAAATGATGATATCTTCAACAGCAGAGAAGTTGGATTGAATGGTCTATTTTTGTCTTCAGTTACAATGAAAAAGGTCTACAGCCACAAGTTTCGATTTCTTATTGGATGTCAATAAAAAACATGTAACGCTGCTTTTATTCAGAACAGATGGTTTCTTCTTATTTGTTATTGATGTTAAACAGCACCCTATTTTCATGACACCTCTGAGCTTATTTATTATTGTAATCATTTGTAAAAAGGGGGAGAGTTCTGGGAGAAGTGTGGAGGAAAAATTCGTTGTACAGTTTTTGATAGAGAATTAATGAAAGGTTGCAGCTCTGGTTCATGAGATCCCTGTGGTGTGAGTTTAGCAAATGTTTTTCTTTCTGTCTCATATGTATCTCGTTATGTTTTACTAGTCATTCATACTCATTTCTAGATGAATTATTTTAAGTAAGAAAGGTAGAATCTAGTTCACTGCTCTGCCTTGGGAAAGTGTTCATGTTCTATGTTTTCTTCTGTTGAAAAGGATTCATGTATTTATGCCCTTTTCACCCTCTTAACAATATTTTCATTTCATATTATTTCAAATCTAATTGCTAGACTTACTGCCTGTCTTGCCTCATGAAATAATCTGTGTCTTTGATTTAACTTCTCTACTCATGCTGTTCCTTGGTCCCATACAACCCAGAAAATCCAGCCTAAAAATCAAAATACTTCTTTCCCATTTATTTACTAGCCTAAAATCAGTATCCATTATAGGTCATCTCAAGCCCCTTTTGAATATTTTCATTGAGATTGACCCGGAGAGAGCCCTCTCCTGTCCTCATAGGGCTAGCTACGAGGCTGAGCGTGGTTTGGTGTTGTCCTTCTTCTGCCTTATTTCAGCCTGAGGTGGATTTGGGAACTAACAATATTTACAATGAAAAATAAAATTCTTTGAAACTCATGATTCCTGGCAGAAGTAATGCTTTAGCATCATACCATTGACAACACCTCCATACAGATCTTCTCCATTCAATTATTTCAAGAAAAATGCATTGTGACCCCTCTTAGCATGAACAATACAGGGGCGTTTCCACAAGTTCTCAAACTTGCCATGTTTTCCCTTCTCTTCTCTCCTCGAATCCCATTTAAGAACAACATTTCCAACCTGGAAATTGTTTGCCTTAGTCCTCTTATCAAATAGTTTCTTTACATTTTCTTGGACTAACTGCGTCCTTTCATATACTTCTTCTCTAGTCTGCTGTAAATGGATGGTTTGATTGATTATCCTCTGCATATCATTCCCTTCGACCTGCACTTCTTGAAGGAGCTTCATGACTGGAACTCCTAACGAGGTGGGAAAAACTGCATCCATGCCACAGACCAGCTAATAGGGGGACATATTTATTGACTTCTTTGTAGTTAACCTATCAGCCCATAAGGCATGAACTAGCTTACTATGCCATGATTTTTTATTTTTTTCCAATATTTTTTTGATGATATTGATGAGGCTCTTGTTGGAATATTTAGCTAATCCATTTCCTTGGGGATAGTAGGCAGTAGAATTACCCAAGGTTATGTGGTATTTGTAACAGAAATCAATCATCTTCTTAGATTTAAAAGTAGCATCATTATCTGTTATGATTTTTCTGGGACAACCAAATCTGGATAGGATATTTGTTTCAAGGAACTTGATATTGACAGAATCATTAGCATTTCTAGAGGGTATATCTTCTATCCACTTGGTAAAGAAGTCCGTAGCTGTGAGGATCCACTTATGTTGGGCTGAGGAAGATGGGTGAATTTCCCCAAGGAATTCTAAACCCCATTGTTGAAAAGGTGCCTCAACTTTCATAGGATGTAATGGTAAGGGAAGGAGTTTTCTTTTGCCATCAACAATTTGACACTTATGGCAAGACATGACCAAATTTTGAGTATTTGGGAAAAGGTTAGGCTAATAGTGACCAGATCTAAGAATTTTATTTGCTATGGCCTTCCAGTAGAGGTGTCCTCCACATTCTCCGCCATGTAACTCATGCATTATTTTCCCTGCATCATCTTTAAGTAAACATTTAAGAAAAATTCCACCAGCATTTTTCCAATATAATATCCCATCTAAAATGCAATAACTCAAAGCTTTTTGTTTCAAAAATCTAGCTTTAGTTTTAGAAAAAGAAGGAGGGGCATTCAAATATAAAAGCACATAAGTAATGTCAGCATACCAAGGAGAATTCAGAAATGTCTCTTCAATGAAAGGAGCATTAGATTATTCTATTTCTTCCAACACATCTACCATATTCATGTCTAGTGCTTGGAAGTTAGACTCAGCCATAATTTTCGCTAATACTTGCCCTTTAACTAGTTTGGTGGGACTGATTTCTAATTCATACTCAAGAATAGTTGCAATCCATTTTCCCCTTTTACCATCAGGGTCTTGACTTAGAATGTCCTTGACAACAGTATGTGGAACAAAAGCAATTATGTGAGAGTGTAAAATGTAGACTCTAAAGTCCTTTAAAGCTTTCGCTAATACTAAGGCTTGCTTCTCCATGATGTTATATTTGAGAGGAGCATCTCTTAACACCCTACTAAAGAAGGATATTGGTTGTTCTTGCCACAAGTCACTCTTTTGAAGTAATACTACAACTATTATATGCTTAGATGCAAAAAAAAAGATATAAAAGTCTTTGGTAAAATCTGGACTAATCAAGACTGGTGTTTGAGTAAGAGCTTGTTTGACCAGTTCTAATGATTGTTTAGCTGGTAAAGTCCATTTTACACCTACATATTTCTTAAGCATGTTTGTGATTTTTTTTAATAGCTCTACCAGATTGGGGATAAATCTCCTCAGAAAATTAATCTTTCCAATGAAAGATTGTAATTCTTTGAGGCTTCTTGGATGGCTGATTTGTAATATGCCATCTATCCTTGTGGGGTCTATTTTGATTCCCTCTTCTAAAATTATATGGCCAAGAAGTTTACCTTCTTGGAGACCAAAGAGTGTCTTCTTGGGATTCAATGACAAGCCAAATTTCCTACACTTCTCAAAAAATTTCTTCAAGTGAATCAAATTTTCTTCATCAGTTTTTGAGAAAAAGGTTATGTCATCAAGGTAAATGATTATTAAATAGCAAATATCTTTAGAGAAGACTATTTCCATGGCCCTTTGGAAGGTGGCCCCTGCATTCATCAATCCGAAAGACATTTTGACATACATAAAGGTGCCCCAAGGTGTGGTAAAAGTGGTTTTGATTTGATCACTTGGGAGCACTAACACCTGGTTGTAACCCGAGAACCCATCTAAGAGGGATATCCTTTTTGACCCAACTACCCTTTGAGTATATGGTCCATCTTGGGTAAGGGTAGTTGTCTTTTAGAGAAGCTCTATTTAAATTTCTGAAATCAATACAGAGCCTGATTTCCCCTGTTTTCTTTCTAACAGAAACTAAGTTTGATACCCATTCTGAATATCTAATTGGTACTATGATCCCAACATCATGCATATTTTCAATCTCTGCCTTGACTAAAGGTAGTAAAACAGGGTTTATTCTCCTTAGATTTTCTTTGAAAGGCTTTTGATTTTCTTTAAGAGGGATTTTGTGCTGAATGATACTGGTATCATATGATTTCAGGATTTGTATCCCCAAGCAAAAACATCCTTAAACTCTTTGAAAATTTATATGTATTGAAATTTTATGTGAGCTGGGAGAGTGCTGGATAGTTTAATCATCTTAGGCTCTGCTAGGCTACCTATGTTATGCTCTTCTACATTTGTTTCCACAGGCTCCATTCTCGGTTCTTTGGCTACATCGTTAAAATAAAAAAGGTGTTCTAAAGGTGTGAGACCTCTCGGAATTTTATCATTCTTGCATTGTAAAACTTCCAAGTCTTCTTGGTTTTCGTTGTCAATTAACTCTACTTCAAAAGGATTCTCATAATGATTTATATCGGCAGAATATGTCATTTCAAATTCTGGGATTTGTTCAATATACAAAAAATTTTCCTTATGGCTGGTTTCTGATATTGGTATGTCGAAATTGTTTTCTGATTTTAAGAGATCAACTATGTGTTTGTATGAATCAAACACTTGCCAGTGATCTTCGTTATCAGGAACAACAGGCCTATGTTTTACCTTTATGCTAAGTTGTTCATTTATCTCAGGTATTTGGCAGTTGTTGGCATTGAAAGTAATGAAAATAAGTTCATACTTTTCAAAGTTTTTGAATAAATCAAGGGCAGCGTTCCGATATTCCCTAAGCCTTGGATTTCTAGCTGAGTATTCTCCTTTGATTTGTGTTATGATAAGTTTAGAATCTCCTAAGATTGATATCTTTTGGGCTTCTAATCGTTTGAGCAATTGTAAGCCTAGGAGAAGTGCTTCATACTCAGCAATATTGTTAGTGCATGGGAAATATAATTTATATGAAAATCTCTAATTCGTATTTTGAATCCAAACACCTGCTCCTGCACTTGTTTTATTACAGGATCCATCAAAGTTTATTGTCCAAAGTATATTTGCCTCATTTTCATTTTCTTGTTGCTGTTGATTGCCAATGTTTTGTATCTGATTTGAGGGAAGTTCTGATTGTTCTGGTAAACTGGTTGGGTCTATGTTTTCATTTTCTTATTGAGCAAGTTCATCTTCGTTGTATAAGATAAAGGAATCTAAACTTGACTGAATAGAATAGATTGTAGAGTTGTTTGGTTTTTCTATGTTGCTCACCATGTACTTCATGTGAGATTCCTTGTATAGTCTTTTGTTTTGGTTAAAAACAGGGATGGTGGCATAAGACATGTCCATTTGAAGGCTTCCCTAAAGTTTGGCTCCCAATGATCTTGATAAGAGCATGCCATACTTAGGGGGGGATGTCAACTACAACTATGTCCATTACTAGACTCTTAGTAGAGATTTGAGCTAAGTTAACACATAAATATTTGATTAGACGCAAACATTTGACTCTACTTGAGTCAAAGAAATACAAATCTTTGTATGGTTTAGTAATTTCTAAGCCTAAGCTTTCCATTAATACCATGGGCATCAGATTGTGTGAAGCTCCAGAATCTAGCATGGCATTGTGTAAAATTTTCTCATGTATGTTCAAGCTAACATAGAAGGGAGGAACAACCCCTTCTTGGTATTTTCCTTCAACTTCTGGGCCAAACAACAACTCAGGCTTCTCATCTGTCAAGTTCAAGGTGTCAGTATCACTTCCTAGGTTCAAAGCTTTTAAAACTTGGTTTTTGTACACTTCTTGGGTTACTAGTTCAGCTAGGGGGATGGTAATTTTTATCTTGGCAATCTCTCCCTCAAGGCTGAAAGGAACAATTGATTTGTTCATGTTTACATATTTCTTTTCAATTGAATTATTTTCAGCAGTTTTGATTTGTTGAAATTTGTTTGGAATGGTAATTGGGATATTTTTGTTAGGACCACTAGCTGAAGTGCTAGGGGTACTCTGTTCAACATTTGGCTAGCTGTTTTTCTCTTTGTTTAAATCTGGTTTTTTAGCCAAAATGATGGGTTTATTGGCTGTCTTCTTAGGCCGAATTTCTGCGTTTTTTCTTGACAGCAGTGCTAGTGTTCGTATCTTTTGAATTGTCTACATTCCCTTTGCTCCTAAGATCGTATTGTTTGTGTACCTCCATGATTGCATTTTCAAACCCCAGTCTATAATCATTAGAATCTTCATATGTGTTTGTATTTTGATCAGAGAAGAAACCTTGTTCTTCCTCAGTGAGGAAAACATCATCCCCACTGTCTAATCTAATCAAGTTTACATGAGCTTCTCCCAACCTTTCCATCTCCCTATCTTCCTCATGTTGATCCACATAGTTTTGCTGGAAGGGAGGTCTAACCTGTTGGTCACTTTATTTTTTCTTATCTTGATTGTTTTCTCTTATATAATTCTGATTTCTATTTCTATTTTGGTTGTTTTGAGGTTCTCTTGGTGGCACTCTATCATTCAGATTGATCTTTTCAAGCATCCTCTCCATCAGCTTCATTAGGTTGTCAATTTTTGTGTCAGAGGTTGAGGTTGAGGATAGCATGTCATCTTTACAAATTACCCTCTTCTCTAATCTCAACCTATTTCTCTTCTCAATTATGTTTGCTTCTACACTCACCGCTCCTTTCTGCATGTCTTCTAAGGTTAAGTAATCTCTCTCCCTCAACTGATAAGCCATTTCAGCATCAAAGCCTTCGGGATACCTTACTAAGGCCATGCCTTGGCGAGGTTTCATGTGAGGTGGAAGAGCATTGTAAACGCTATTCAACCTAGTGGAGTATTCATGAACACTCTCCCCTTGATTTCTCTTGAGGCTACTATATTCTACTAGTATTTGGAGAGGGTTCTTTTTGAGTTCCCATTTGTTGATGAATGCTTGATGCAAAGCAGGGAGATAATTTATGCTGTTAGGAGGTAGCTTTTTAAACCATTTCTTTACATCTCCTCAGGCTAAATTTTGGGCGAAGATCCTCATCTTCATAGTTTCTTCTTCTATCTCCATGTAATCGAATGCATCTTCCATCCTATCTACATGATGTTGAGTTGTTGTAGACTCTTTTCCAGTGAAATGAGGGATTTTGAATTGGTAATCATTTGGTAAGGGAAGTAGAGGTTGTGGTAACACTAATGGGGCATACCATGTTTCCATGGCTGGAAATAAGGGTGGATTTACAAGAGGTGGATTTACAGGAGTGAAAGTGGGCTAAACAGGAGTGTTTTGCAAAATGGTAGTATGGATTGGAGTGGAAGAAACACTTGGGCCAGCAAACTGATTTTGAGCAGACTTGTTTTGGAAAAGGCTAAAGTGATGAAGAAGCTGGGAATCAGGAGGAGTGGAAGGTGAGGCTTCTCTGTTGAAGCTTTGTTGCAAATCTGCAATGTCAAGATCAGCTTGGTTTAAATCACCTTGAGATCTAGTTCTAATGATGTTCTTTGTATGATGTAAATCAAAGTGTGAATCCTCTAAAACAACAAGGTTTTCAGGGAAAGATTTTTTTCTTAAGAGGCTCCTATTAGGAGCTGATTCTCCAGAATTAGAAGTCTGCCACAGAATTCTCTCTGGACTGTCAACGATTAAAGGAGGATTTGGGTCTGGATGGGATCTAGTGTTGATCCTATGTGAAGCCAGACTGTTTTTGGGAGTTTTACCTCTCACGATGTCTTATCTAGTATGGGACTAGGCTTTTAAACTTCTTCAAGGCTGGTTAACACAGTCCTAAAGATATTTGGGGACCTAGATGAGTAATAGGCCTACTGGGGCTAATGGAGTCGCCAAGTGGAAACTATTTATCTTTTATGAAGGTAAAATATTGGATGGTTCCACCACCATGTTTATTATGAAGCCAAACTGAAATGTTTTTGGGTTTTTCTAAGTTATTTCCTATGGGTTAAGAGAGTGTCCTAAATCTAATTTAACACTTAGGTAAGGTGTTTGAACATACAAATTTCACTCTTATGGCTTGGTAACTAGTTCCTTCAAGGTTTGATAAGGTCTTACAGGAATCCTAAGTTTTACTTAGTTTGTCACTGATTCAATTAAGTCTGATCATGATTACCATTTTTATTAGGCAGTGCTTGAAGAAGGCTACTTATGTTATACTGGACAGGGAGTGTTTTGTTTTAAATATTTTACTCAGGGTCCCACCGTTATCGCCATTACATTGGATTCTCGTGTTTTGATATTTTGGCATATCAAAAGACAAGGCAACTTCAGAACCAATCTTTAGAGTTACAGGATCTAGTCCTCTTGCTCTTAGAGAGGGATCTCTCAAATTATTTGTTTTTGCAAAGGTTTATCCGATGTGTTTTGAGTATTGGTTTTAGACTAGTTATTAAGTGCAAGTGTTTTTTCATTTGTTTGGTTGAATTGATACAGCAGAACCTAAAAGGTCTATGAAATATAGATAGAAAGGGGAATGTCAGCTTCATTGGGAAATGGAGTCAAAAAGAGGTTATGACAAACTTATCAATGGATATGGGATATCAAAGGGAAAATATAACTTGGCCATAGGATCCTTTGGTTTTGGAATGAGATGGACATCAATGATTTGGAAAGAGAAGTTTAATTCTTAACAAAGGGAATTTGAAAGCACAACTTGAACAATAAAGAGATATTTGATAGATAGGGCTAACCATGAATTCTACAAATCACACTTTAAGAAAATAATGAATTGAAAACAACTTTTGAAATGAAATCTAAGATTCGGGGAACACCCTATTTCCTCAAAGACTTTATCTCAAATGACTTAGAAAACATAAAAGATTCACTGACAATCACGGTCATAGAAGAGGGAACACCTAAATACATCTATGATCACAACTATAAAGACCTTTAAGCCAACTATTCAAGAAAGGACAAGGGGCATGATCAGAACAGATCTCCTTGGCTCACTGTAAACAAAGATACTTCAAAGGGAGACTTCAATAACAACCTATAAGTGGCAGCAGACAAGCAGGGAGAACCATAAATCATGCTGAAACCAACTATTCGAACTATTAAGGAAATAAACAAGCATGAGGACTAAAGAGAGAGATTAAAGACTCTAAAATACCTCATCAGATGAAAACATAAAACAGTGAATGATAAATAGGTCTAAGGTGCTTCCAAGAGTCATTTCTTAGCCTAAAACTTTCATCCTACTGTAGTAAGAATTTATGGAAGAAAATGAAAATAGGGGAAAACATTAAACAGTTCAGAATACTTCACCAATAGCCAAGCTCATGGATCCAATGATAGAGCCTTCTCAAGAACAGAGATGCAACAACATCATCAGGGCTTCCAAGACTTCAATTTCTTCTTCAACTTCAACAAACTATGTATTATTTCAGAGAGTTTCATTATTACAACTAGTGATCAAAACAACCAACCAACGTTTACAATGGATTCCTCAACAAGTTTTTATAGAGGGATGAGGAGGTCGAAAGAGAGAAAAGATATTCTGAGTTCAATTAATATAGTTAATGCTTCTTGACCTTTGAGGGGCTCAAGGGAGAAGTTTACAGATATTTTCCTGTATTAATTGGTTTGCATAAAGTATTTAATTTTGCTGGAAGATTATGTTGACTTTAAGGCTCTATGTCATTTCTGTAATAACTCAGCTGATATTTTTGTAATTAATTCTTTGGGCTGAATTAACTGTTCAACTGTATTGGGCAAATATCTTATGTTCTGGTTATTTACTCAATCTTCTGTTAAATGCTTTGAGGCCACAGGTGGCAATCTGGTAGCTGAGAGGAATCAATTTTCCTCTGATGTGGCAGTGGATTCATCCTCTGTCTGATAAATATTCTTGAATTGCCTTTAACTGTTTTTAATTCAATGGATTAGGCTTTTGATAATCGACCTTAGCCGTAATCCATTAAACTGTGTAATCAATGTTTAATCCTTCATTTCTACTGTGTTTGGGTCTTCGGCACTGATACTCTTAATTTAATGTAATTCTCTCTATCTTGTTGATGTGCAGGTATGTACAAGGTCCATATGGCATCAATGCCCATGAGGCATGGATGAAATGTGAAATTGAACCCTGTATATGGCTTTCCTTTTTTACGAATGAAAGTCTGGAGGATCGTCATCCTCGGCTTTCATTTTCGTTTTAAAACATTTGAAAATCCTTTAAATCCTGCACAATACAAAAATAATTAACAAATCCTGCATATTTGGTAAAAACTGCATTGGAGGTTTCGGGTAGGAGCATGGTTGTTGGATGGCAACATCTAACGGTGGACATTTGTTGCAAAAGTGAAAGGAAGGTGATTTGGAAGAAGCGGTGATGGGAATTAAGTCAGATCCATCGATCTTGCGAAGATCAAGGGTCAGGAGTGACCGAGTTAATATAATGGAAGAAGGGCTGCTTTATGTGAAAACAGAAGAAATACAAAGGAAATGAGGAAATTTCCTTTGGCGGAGAGAAATACATGGAAAGGAAATTTGGGGTTTCAGATATAACTTGGGCCATCGGATGAGATTGGCTTGGGCAATCAATGGTGGAGATCACTCATCGAAATCCTTTGGTGAAGGCAGAGGGTGATAGCGTGAGGCCAGATTAAATCTTTGTCGTTGATCTGCAAAGATCAACAGCGGGAAGCACACGCGATATAATATAATAGAAAATGAGGAAAATGGTTTCAAGAGGTAAAAACCACAGGTTTCGCATGAAGGAAAGGTGGGTAGGCGGTATTTCCTTATCGAACACGATATGCATCCCTGCCTGACATGTGGCATTTTAAGACAGCTTATATTCCATAAATTTTGGAGATTAACTTTCGCGCTTAAAGTTACGTGACATAGAACGTGGACCGTTAGATCTGGGACCTCAGATCTAACAGTGGGGAAGTGAGCATGATATTGGATAGATGCGCAGGTAGAAGCGGGAAGGTTAGTTTCAATCTAAGCCATTGGATCTAAGATGGACAGCCGAGATCAAATTTTAAAGAAGGCAGGACCCACAGGAGGCAGGCCTGTTGGTTTTAACATGAACCGTCAGATGGAACAAATCAATGGCTGGGATGTGATCTGTGGTATAAATGAAATTATACAAAGGCGGAGAATGGGTTAATTACGATCGTTGATCTGCAGAGATCAACAGTTGCGGATTGACCAAAAAACATTACACAGTGAGGTATAAATGATTTTATCCAAAGTCGGGAAATGCAACCTGGACTGTCCGATTTGGACACGTGGATGGCCCAGATGCAATCGGAGCTATCGGCATCGGAGGGAAAAGAACATGGAAGTGCCAAAGTGATTGATTGTGGGTCATCGATCTGCAGATCAGATCGATGACGGAGAATGGATTGGGGGATGCCAATCGGGGGGGGGGAATAAGAAGCGCCTGATAAAAACTTGTGATGCGATATCGCGCGGGTCGTTTGATTGGCTCAAGATCAATGGTGGATATGGTTTCAAAACATGCACCATCGAAAACCCATTAATACTTTATAAAAACCAAAAATTAATGAAACACAAAGGTTTAATGGCTCGGGGCGGGTTATACATATGAAAATGGCTTGGCACCCGTCTCCGGGGCCGTGGGTTTATATGAAGAGCCATGGGCCTAGGGCTTATTGTTGGGTCGTGAATACGACCACTTTTTAACACTTATTTCATCCATTTTTACTCTTATTTGTCATGTCATTTACTATAATTTATCATATAAATCCATCTTATAATGATTTATTCTCTTATGGATGAATATTATTTATTCTCCTTTATTTTTAATAAATTGATGATTATTATACATAATTTTATCAATGATGGTTTATTAATATATTTTTTAATATCACTTACCATTTTAGCCTCCAATATATTTGTCAGATTAAAGATTTGATCTCCAAATCATCATCAAATATTCCAACTCAGAAATTCGTTGGAATAAGAGGTGACAGTTTTGCGGTTGAGATTCTGAGCAAATGAAGAAGAATCTGGAAAATATGGAACATGGGTTTTGTCCAGAACAGGCCCAATTAACTTTATTACATAGCGTTTTTCCCCAATTTGGCTTGTATTGAGAGAAACGCAGGGTTCTTTGAGCACGAGTTTCTCAGATTTGTTGTTGCGACCGTCCTCCAAACCTCAGCTGCAAACCCAAATTTGCCTTCCTCTTGTTGAAAATATATTTTCTTGTTGATCAATTGGTTGGGAAAAATTCAATTTTGTTATGAGAGATCCTATTTACTATTTAATTTCTCCTCTCTTTGGTTATAAAAGGAGACATTTGTAAAAGAGAGGGGATGGATCATAGTTGTTGTTTTTGTGAATTGTAAACTTAATCAAAAGCTGTGTTATTGAAAGCACGATTCCATTGTAATGCTGCTCCAGTTTAATGATTAATTGAAGTTGCTGTTCCATTCAGATCATCTGAAGTAGCTTGAGCAGTCCCTACTGGTGGTTAAGGGCCCGACCCCTGGCAGTGTGAACTGCTCCTCTGTGTTATATTTTCAATTCCTGCAGCGTGTGATCGATTTGCTACATACATGTTACTGTGATTTTATTTCATTAGTTGTTTGTCATTTTACTGTCTTTATGTATTACGCGCTCTGTTTATGAGTTATTTCATTATTGTATGATCTGAATCTTATTTCTTACAGCGTGGGTTAATTGAGACAACATATTGTCTTACTTAGAACATCCTTGAATTCGCGGAAGTGATATTGGTTCTATCTTACTTTACTATTTTATTATAATGGATTGTGTTGTTGTTCCTTCCCAATTTAACAAGAGTCTTAATCCTCAAATTACTTATCTTGTTATGCTTCGTTGTTCGGCATGTGATGTTCCATTCCATTTGTTGTTTCATTTAACTGCTGTTCATTTCAGAGTGCAGATATAAAGCTTCGCTATTCAGTTTGCTATTCAATAGGATTTTCCATTTAATAGAGTTTTGTTGTTCAATTCCATGAGTTAATATTTGTTGTTCAATTCTTCTAGTTTTAGTTTGTTGTTCATTTAAATTGTTGTTCGATTTCAATGTGTTGTTCAGTTTCAATTCATTAGTTTCCAAATTCTGTTCCTTTCAGTTATTTTCATCGGCACGAAGATTGAGTTTTCTTTCATTTCGATTGCTTTAAGATCACCAACTGTAGAGGACACTGGTTATTGCTTCCAATTCCCCAGATTGGTTATATTGCATCGATTTCTAAGGGAAGGAGTTATTGCTACTGTATCCCTGATCGATGTTTTGTAGATTGGTTTAATTAAGGTTTCAGAGCATTTCCATTTATGTTACTGTAATTAGGTTTCTTTACAAGCATCCATTTACTCCTGTATCTCGAACACTATACCACATATTGCAAGGCATTACTCTTGGATAAATTGCTACCTCAGACAGAGTACACTCTTGAAATAAAAATTCGCTCCCGGATTGATAATTAATGTGAGATAAATAGGTGTTAAAAAGATACCTTTTATGCCTCGACACTTATATGTATGAGAGCCAATCGTATCGGAAGCACGGTACTGGTCTTTCAATCTACCCATTTTAATTCTCCGATGCGATTAGTGCTTCGAGACTTTAACTCTTGGTCTCGAGCGCAAGTTTATATAGAGAGAGGCAGAGTTTTATACGAAGGGGCTCAATCACGTCGAAAAAATGATGCGGGGTTTTTCAATCTACCCATTTTTCATTACAAAACATTGCTCTGGCGGGTTTAGACCAAAACTTAGGAAAAGTGGGTTTTGGAATTAACAAAGGGAAATATGCATCGGAGATAGGTTTATACAAGGTTTAGCACCTGATTGCGGGCCCTTGGGTTTATGAAAGGGATCAAAGGACCGGAGTGTTATATACAAAGGGCCAATCGGCATTAGACTTTCCAATAACAAAAAGACTTGCGTTTGATGGAAAATCCTGATTGCGATAAGCGCTTTATGAGTCTAGCACCTGGTTCTAGGGTGCGGGCACAGGGGGGGAAGTGGTTTAGGCTTAGCCCAAAGGGGATTAAGCACACAGTCAAAAAAATTTATTTTTTATGAATTTTTCAATGTTTTTTGATGGATTTAGGGGTTTCGACAAGGTTTAAAAGTGAGTTTTAAACCTTGTAAAAGGATTTTCATGAAAAGAAGAAGGGAAATCATGAAAAATAGAGGAATTTAGTGGGGGAAAAGGGGATAAAATGAAGGTTAATTTTTGAATGGAGGAGGGGGAAAAAAAGGGATTTTGTAGCAATATTTTCCCTTATGAAAATAGCATATTTTCAAAATTTAAAAGGGAAACAACAATGACGATTAACCAAAGGATAGAATATCTTCAGAAGTCTTTAAGCACCAACAATTTTGGCAATAAAATTGTTTCTTGAAGGCTGTCCAAAATTATTTAGCCACCACTTGATATGACAAAAATTTATAGGTGGCTAATAGAAAACACAAAGAAGGAAAGAGGACCTATTCAGTAAAGGTAGGGGCAAATATGTTTACCTACGTCCACATTCTACTCTATGCCTTGATGCCTCTTTTCAAGAAGGAATTTCACCAGGAGAACCTCTTGATTGGAGGGAAACTAAAGTGTTCTCTCAACTATGGGAAACATTTTCATATTTGGCTAAGGAGGGAGCCTTGGGAGAAGCTAGCATAGTGCAGATAATCTCTCATGAATTCAAAAGAGAGGTGAACAATTTCCTGAAAGGGGCATTTCCATCTTCCACTCAGGCGCTATCTGCTCTAAGAGAAGAGAAATCAGAAGTCCATGATGGCAGGAGCATGGGAATACATGGCAACTCCATAACCTTGGGGTAGCCCATGATATCCTCATCCACAAGGAAGATTTCTAAACATGGCAAGGGGATGTTAACCCTCTTGCATGCATGGTCCAAAATGAGGAAGTATTGGAAGACAAGGACTTTCCAAGGGAAAGTTGATTTCCATATGCTTCAATCTTGTCTTGAGCAAGATTAGCTGCGAATGGGGCAGTAAAGGGGAGATTATGAAGCTCCAACATGTGATTTTGACATCAAGAATGTCAAATGAGGGAGACATGATATGACAGAGGCAACATTTCACTCTTCTATAGCACTGTCATTTTTGAGGAGTCTAGATCCTTATTGGGATTCCCAACTCATGATGGAATACTCCAAGGACCTTTTCACATGTGGGGTTCTTTATGGGGAAGTAAAGGATGAAAGGTTCAAGGTAGTTGATTGAGTCATATATTTCTATAATCTTATCCCTTTGAACAGAGACTCCAAGCTCAAGGAGAGACTACTAGATGCCACCTATGAGATCCTGCTTTCCAAACCCATTGGTTTCATTAGAGAATATCATACTCTCTTGGGTGGATTCATATGGGAAGGTTTCAAGGAAGAGGTGCACTCTCATATGGAGAAGTGCATGAAATATTTGTTAGAGAGGGAGGAACATAACTCTTGGAGGAGCCATCACTCATACCTCCTTCCTCATTGAGTGTGAGAGGGGACTCATCCATGAGTTACCTCACTGATGTAAAACAAGTATATAGAGGAATTTTTCCTTCTGAGTATTATGATGTATTTCCTATATTCTTATATTTTTCTAACACTCATTTGTAGAACATTGCTCCAAAAGGGGGCACTATTTATGATGGGTTTCATGGGCCACTCAAGGCCATGAACTATGTTGATGCAGGTCATTCCTTGGAGGATCTTGGAAAGATACTATATTCTTCATGGTGTGATTCTTTTACACCAAATATGATGCACCTTTTCCAAGCATTTAGAAGGGATGGGGTAGAAAGAAAGTATTGGGGGAGGCACTTGTCATCTCTTATTCTATGGTAGTTAAGGGTAAAACTATGCTGGTTGCACATGAGGAAACATCTTCCTTCTCCTTTATCATACATGGCAGCTAGCATGCTTCTAATCATGATTCCAGGTGTTGGGAATGTTATTTTTTTGGGGAACATGGTTGGAGGAGAGGCACATTGGTGGGATGTGTCCTTGGGGAAAGGAGTTCCCCACTTTTTTTGCACTCCATGCTTCAATGGGGGCATGAGATATTGTATGGCCACTATGATAGATCACTTGCCTCTTTGTAGAGTGAGCCATATGTTTGTTGAGAACATGCCTCTCATCTGTATTGGGGAGGATTTTTTCTATGGATTTCCAAGCTGGGAGGTGATCCACTTCATTTGGATGATAGCATGGAGATGGGAGTCTTCCATGAATCATGAAATTCCCCATGATTTTCATCACTTCTATCTTGAGGAGGCCATGGATCACCAAGAAGGTTTCCCTAACAATATTCCCTTATTTCTGTTGGGTGTGGAGCCTGATTTTCATCCTAATTCAGAGATCCTTGTTTTAGCTAGATGTATACCCCAGGAAAATTGTACACCCTTGCAGCAGGGGGGTGCGGGGGGGTTCGAGGGCTAGCGGTCCCCCGGCGGGGGTTTTGGGGGCAGCGCCCCCATAGCTAAAAATAGATGTAAAATTGCCTTGTAAAAGTATAGTAATTTCTAGTCAATCTGGGCCGTTCATTAGGCGAATGATCTGACAATAGAAGTTATGTTTAGTTTATGATTTTTTTTCCCTAGAAGGAAACCCCTCTCTTTGTATGAGAGTATTGTATTGCAGCTGTGTATTATATGTGTATTCTCTGAGTGGGAAATAGATAGGGAGACTATGAGAGAGAACAGAGGATATTACAATGGATCTGTTGTAGGTTTTGTCTCTTCATTTTGATGGATAATAGAAAGGAAGGACTGGCTGTTCAGGGTCGACGTAGCCCAAACTGGGTGAACCACGTATATATGTGTCTCTCTAGTTTTATGTGTTTTGTGTGTTTGTATTTTCCGCACATTTTATGTGTTGCATTGCTCCATAATATATAATTTTCTAACAATTTCATGATGAGATCCATTGGGTTCTCTCACCAAGGGCCAACTTGCACATTGAAGAAGGACCATTGGAAGATAGAACTATTGCAGAAACTTTAGAGCAATGGTGGATATTATTGGATGAGGGGGCCATAAGAGAAGAAGGGGAGATTTTGCATCACCCTTGCAGTTGCTTGAGGACAAGCAACATTTGGGAGGGGGAGACTGTAATATTCTTAAATTATCTTACAGCTAATAGGAATATTAATTTTTCTTTTGAAACCTAGATAGATGAATAATTGGGCAAGGAGGCTCATAATTTTCTCAAGTATGAATAAAAATCCCTCATGGTGTGAAAAGGGATCATGAAATAACCAGATCAAGCATCCACATGTGTGAACCACGTCTAAACTATGTGGAAAAGTTAAAGTTTGACCAAGTCAACAAAATTTATTCTCAAAGAGTGGATCCTAAATAAAAACAGTTCAATGTGAATGGAAATCAAGCTAACCAGTTAAAATGAAGACACCTTGAGTGTGGAAGAGGTTGATCACTTGACCAAGTCAACCATGACCATATTTACAGTGCAGTCTAGATGCATTGAACCTCTTGGAGGGACAGGGTAGTTCTAGAAGGAGTTTTTACATGTGAAATAGGATAAACTAATGAAGCGGTTTAGGGTTTTGACAAGAATCCAATATTATAAAAGGAGGAGGAGAGCAACAAGAGAAGGTTGTTGAAGATTATCATTTTCTGAAGGTATTGTCTGCTCAGACATCCATTGTTGGGTCTTCCTGTTCAAGAATCCCACCTCCTCCCTTCTGAAGCTCTTGGAGGAGACTTGTGCTATCTTTTCCACATCAGGCTTTCAGGCCAAGCTCACCTTACACCTACAACATTGATCCTATTGAGGGTTGGGTTGTCCTTGTGAGTTGTAGCAGTGGAAGACACTAGATCTACTCCAATCTAGCCTATACTAGTGGATCTTCTCAGTGAGTGTGTCTTTTAACCTCCTGGAAGAGTGCATTAGCACTTTGAGCTTTAGATCCAGACCTTGGCATCATGCCAAATCATTCTCAAAGCCTACAACACAGTTTCTCTCCCTGGACTGTGTTATTTACAAAGGAGAAGTTGCAAGGTGTTTTGTCAGCATTTTGGTGGAGAGATCTCCGATGATTGGATCCTCCCTTTTGCTGTGGTGATCCGTGGATTTTCCAACCACTCCATGTTGTTTCAGATCTGATCTGTTGTACCATTGTATTACTCAGAAATTTCTGAATCATTATGCAGATCTGCAACCTTAGATCTCAGATCTACTCTCTGTGCTTTATGTTTTTCACAAAACCCTAAGGGGAATGTATAGATCAACATTTCTCGTACACAGATCTGTATTAGATCTAAAATTTTATGTACATATCTTCTCTAGATCTGGAGATTAATAAATTTCTACTTAGGCCCCTGAAAATAATGCTATCATGGTTATACAATCTTTTCTTATGGTTGTAGCACCTCATTTCTGAGGATTTTTCCTGTATAATCTCATTCTTTCTCTTGTACAATGTATGGGATGTAAAGTAAATCTAATTTGTTGTTATAATACTGATTTTTGTAACCTCCATATCAGTCTCCTAATGTGCTTTAGTGGATCTGCGTTATTTCTGAAGCAGTCCTTTGCATATAGCTGCAGCCCCTCTCTTTAGGTGATTTTAAGCTAGACTAGTTTGTGGGAGATCTGTTTAACCCACCTAGTTTGATTTGTTTTTGCTCTCCTTTTGGATTTAGATATTAGATGAGCTGATCTAAGGGATCTAGGAGTTGGCATTATTTCAGCAAGATTGCTGAGCTGCCCCGATTTTGGAATAGTACATGCTCTGCAAAGCACTTCCTGACATTCACAGGTGTGTTGGTCACATTGTGAGAAAAATTCTCATTGTTCCGGAATCTCCACTTGGCAAGTGCCTTCTAGAAGAGTTCACATGTGTCAAGCTTCCGATCCAAGTGTCCATTTTACATCTACATGAATGGAAACATGTCTTGCCTATTTTTGGAAAGTTATTGATTGTAAAACAACCTACAGTTCATCTATAAATTGAGCACAGATCTAAGTGTTTGAGAAGGAAGAATTTGAGTAGCGAAATGTTGGATAATTTTCAATTGAGAGCTAGATTTGTGAAGCTACTACTGGAGAGATTTATACTGTGATGAGGCTTGGGAACGATGTTGGAAGGTCACTTCAAATCAGTCACTAGGTTGTAACCTCTCCTTCTATCATCAATAAAGAGTAATTCTTATTTTTCCCAATATGCATCTGTATTGGCTTTGATTTTCCATATTGAAAGATCTTGGTTGATGTATATGGTTTATGCTTTACTGATTTAGCTAACTATCTTGAATGTATATCTATATTATTGCATCTTCTGTTGTTTCAATTTTCTTTCTTGCAGGAAGCATTCAACTCACAAACCACTTGAATTTGAAGCTGCAACGAAAGCGAAAGATGGAGTCATTTGGAAGCAACTAAACAAGTAAGCCTCCAATCCTCTTTGTGTATCTATTCTGAGTTAGGAGAAATAGTCATATAGTCCTTCACCTGTTGTTCTAGACTAGCACCTATCTAGGGAAGCGTGATTTATTCGTAATTCACAATTCTGGCCCAACAAATTGGCGACTCCACTGGGGAGAATTTCTCTTAGTTCTAGGTTTTTTAGCCTCTGATCTGCTTTGTTTATCCACCCAGTATGTTACACAGAAATATTAATCTTTTTTAGAGCCTAATTTGCAAAGAAAGTGAGTTAAACAGTAGCATTTTTCTTTGTTTATTGCGCCCAACGCACCCTTAGACTGGACACAGTGCTTTGCAGAGAAATTTCTCCCTTCCTAGCCTGTGTTGCAGAGCACTGTCTCCCCTTGGAGACTGTATTGACTCCTGAAAGTGACCAAATTCCATTGAATTTGACTTTTCAACTTGCTTCAGTTTTTTTTGCTGCTGTGTTCTGAAAAGTTTGATACTCAATTGACCAGTGAATCTATGTGTTAGCCACCCATAAGTTCTGTCATATCAGGTGGTGGCTAAATAATGTTGGATAGCCTTCAAGAAACAATTTTATTACTAAAATTGCTAATGCTTAAATTCTTTTGATAATGTCCTATCCTTTGGATAATTGTCACTATTGTTTCCCTTCAGAACTCATAAATCCTGTTGATTTCCAAGCCAGAATACTGCTGCAAGCATCATTTCCCTTTTCCCCTTTTCAAAAATCTAACATCATTTCCTATCCCTCTATTTCCCATGAAAATCCCTCATTTTCATAAATTTTCCCTTTCCCCTTCATCAAAACCCCTTGACAAGGCTGAAAACTCCTTTTTGCCTTATCGGAACCCTCAATTTCCCTTGAAAACCATTGAAAAACCATTAAAAACCACATTTTTGTACATATATGGGTCTTAGCCCCTTCCCGCATAAATCCCTGATCATATGACCTTTCATATGGCCCTCGGCCCCGCAGTCGGGCGCCAAGCCTTTAAATATTATTCCCATCGAAGTTTAAAACCTTTGGTTATATATATAAAAATACAAACATCTGTTGGTTTTTTTTTTTTTTTTTTTTTTTCCCGACGTTTTATTATTTTATTTAAATTTTCGACTGGTACAAGTTTTAAATCATTCCGCACCATCGATCTAATCTAAATATCAGACGGTGCGGAGTACGTCTCCCTGGTTTTCATCGCACCACCTTTGGGCAAAGGCGGTTTTTCCCCGATCGCCAGCGATTTCATACATCGTGCGACACGCGTCCCCTGTACTTTTTCAAAACTGCTTGCTCATCGTGCATTATCATTCATACGCGAATGCCCAGTGATATTGCCGTGCGCCGTCCGATCTGGGGCAGGCCATCCAACGACTATCGCTCGCCGAAGATGCCCGATAGTTAACCGAGCTACGGCGTGCCATCCATTTAATCTAAGTCATCAATCTGATCCACAGATTGACGATCCATATTCCATTGCCCTGATTCCGTCGCCCAGTCAACGATTCTCCGTTTTGACTTTCCCCCTCGCTCTCGACCGTCGATCTCTGCACGATCGACGACTCTGATTTAATCTTTATTCCGCCTTCTCCGATCAATCCTGACCGTTGGATGATGCCATCCAATGGCCACGCTTCCTCCACATGCCTCTGCATAAATAAACCTATAAATGCATCGATTTTATAATTTTTGTTTGTATTTTGCAGGGTTTCGAGGTTTTCTCGCCATTTTCGAGGAAAATTCGAAGGCAGAGGATGACGATCTTCCTGCCTTCGTTTTTCCAAAGGAAATCCTTCGCGGGGTATAAATTCATGTTTCAACAGTGTTTTCCTTAGACATTGATGCCACATAACCCTACGTAGCCCTGTTTATCAGAAAAAATCATGGATCGGGCATAGTCAGAGAGTATCAGTGACGAAGACCAGAATTTACCAGAATAAAGGATTAAAGATAGATTTTATGGAGATTACGGCTAAGAACAATTATTAAAAGCCTAATTCCCAAGTAAAACACAATTTAAATACAAACTCAAGGGCTTCTTCAATAAAAAAGCTTCCACCGCCACATCTGAGGCAAATTGATTCCTCCCAGCTGCTGAAATGCCACCTGTGCCTCAAAGTATTCAATCAGATGCCAAATTTATTGATCAGGATTAGATATTTGTCTCAAAACGCGGCCGAAGAGTTACTTCTGCAAGGAACTTCAATACAAAAAATATCTGTAGAGTTACTTCGACGCCACACAGAGCCCCAAAGGTCAACGAAAGCTCTCACCGAGCTTAAAAATTTATGTAAAACATTTAAGACAAAAGATATGTATGTAAGTTTCTTCATTGAGCCCCTCAAAGGCCAAGAAGCCATTAAGTTTGTATTATTTGTAATTGGAGATTTTTATCAGATCACACCTCCTCATTCTTATATATATACTTCCGTAGGAGATGAGGGTTGGTTGTTGGTTTTTGATTGATCACAAGTTTTAATACTAAAACTCTTTGAAATAAATACATAGTCCGTTGAAGTTGAAGGAGAAATTGAAGTCTTGGAAACCTTGTTGATGTTGTTGCATGCTTGTTCATGAAAAGGCTCTATCATTGGATCCATGAGCTTGGCTGTTGGTGAAGTATTCTGAAATGTTTTATGTTTTCCCCTGTTTTCATTATGTTCCATAATCTCTTACTATAGTAGGTTGAAAGTATTAGGCTAATAAATGACTCCTGGAAGCACCTTAGACCTGTTCATCCTTCACTGTTTCATGTTTTCTTCTACTGAAGTATTCTAGAGTTTTTAATCTCTCTCTTTAATCTTCATGCTTGTTTATTTCCTTAATAGTTAGAACAATTGGTTTTAGCGTGATTTATGGTTCTCCCTGCTTGTCTGCTGCCACTTAAAAATTGTTATTGAAGTCTCCCTTTGAAGTTCTTTGCTTACAGTGAATCAAAGAGGTCGGTTTTGATCTTGCCCTTTGTCCTCGCTTAAACAGTTGGCTTAAAGGTCATTTATAATTATGATCATAGATGTTTTTAGGTGTTCCCTCTTCTATGATTTTAATTATCAGTAAATCTTTTATGTTTTCTAAGTCATTTGAAATAAAATCTTTGAGGAAATAGGGTGTTCCCCGAATCTTAGATTTCATTTTAAAAGTTGATTTGAGATCATCATTTGCTTAAAGCTGTGATTTGTAGAATTTATGGTTAGCCCTGTCTATCAAAGAACTCTTTATTGTTCAGATTATGCTTTCGAATTCCCTTTGTTGAGAATTAAACCTCTCTTTCCAAATCATTAATATTCATCTCATTCCAAAAACAAAAGGATCCCGTGGCCAAGTTAGATTTGCCCTTTGATATCCCATATCCATTGATGAGTTTGTTATGACCTCTTATTGACTCCATTGCCCAATGAACCAGATATTTCTCCATTCTGTGTATCTTTCCTAGACCTTTCATGTTTTTTTGTATCAATTCAACCGAACCAAACAAACAAATGAATACATGCACTTAATAACTAGTCTAAAATCAATACTCAAAGCACACAAGATAAACCTTTGCAAACAAAATTTTCAGAGATCCCTCTCTGAGAATAGGAGGACTAGATCCTGTAACTCTAAATATTGGTTCTGATGTTGCCTTGTCTTTTTATTTTCCAAACTATCAAAACATGATACACCAACATAATGGCGATCACGGTGGGACACTGAGTAAAATCTTTAGAAAAAAAACACTCACTGTCTAGCATGACATAAGTAACCTTCTTCAAGAACTACCAAGCAGAATGGTAATCATGATAGGACCTTTGAATTAGTGACAAACTAAGTAACCCTTAGGATTCTCATAAACCCTCGTCAAACCTTGAAGATTTCAGTTACCAAGCCATAAGAGTAAACTCTGTACGTTTTGACACCCTAGCTAAGTGTTAAATTAGACTTAGAACACTCTCTTAACCTATAAGACCAAAATAACTCAGAAAAACCCAAAACATTTCAGTTTAGCTTCATAATAAACTTGGTGGTGGACCATACAACCTTTTACCTCCAAAAGAGCTAAAAATTCCCACCTGGCGACTCCACAATCCTAAATTCGGACCTTCAGACTCCACTGGGAAGACCCCAAGTCTTAATAGCGTCTTAAAAACTCAGATAGAAGGCTTTGAGATTAAAATTTTCCTTCTTCTAAAAATATCAGTTAGCCTATTAAAGATTGTCATATTTGGTTAAACTTTTCTTTTTAACTGGGTCTGAAAAACATAGCATAGTGGCTCCTAGAAAGATTCATACTAGAGCCTACCCTGACCCAAACCCACCGAGAATAGTTGACAACCCTGAAAGTATTATTAGGAAGTCTGCTAAGATAAAATTATCAACTGTTTTCAGATCACCCTTGAGAGCTATTTCAGCTCTTGAAAATATTTTAGCTCTGCAACAATCTCAAGTTGACTTAGTAAATCCATTTAGAACTAGGTCTCTTGGTGATTTAGATCAGTTAGATTCTGAGTCTTCACTATCATCTCCTGAAACAAGTGAACCTCTTGGTAGTAGAGAAACAACACCTCCCGATTTACATTTCCTTTACAACTTAGGTGTCTCTCATCCAAGATCAGCTCAGCGGTCTATTCCTGGTCCATCCACTTTTGCTCACCCTTCATCCATTGTCCAAACCACTACACCTCAGCTCACTGTTCCTATTATTAATCCACTCCTTGTAAATCCACCCCCACCACCTATCATGGAAGCATCGTATGCTCCCCTAGTCCTTCCTATACCATTAGTCAACCTTCCATAGGACTATCGGTCCAAAATTCCATTATATGATGCTAGAAATGCTACAAATGCATCACAACATGTAGATAAAATGAATGACTACTTTGACAGAAATGAAATTGATGATGATTCTGTCAAGCTTAGGTTATTTTCTTAGAGCCTAGGGGGAGAAGTAAGAAAATGGTTTAAAGGTTTATCCCCCCATATTATTAATGATCTCCAAGGCTTCCATCAAAATTTCTTAAACAAATGGGAAGTAAATAAAAACTCTCTCCAAGTCCTTTCTAACTACAAGAACCTCCATAGAAACACTGGGGAAAGTGTGCAAGCTTACTGCACTAGATTCAATAGTGTGTATAATGCACTTTCCCCAAAACTAAAACCTCCACAGGGCTCAGCTTTAAACAAGTTTCCTGAAGGGTTTGACTCTGACATGACCTATCAGCTGAGAGAAAGAGATTTTGCAACTCTTGAAGATATGCAAAAGGGTGCTCTTTCTGTGGAAGTCAACTTGATGGAGAAGAGAGAAAGAATGAAAACTGAGAAGAGAGTATCTTTTAGAGAAGAGTCCACTCGTTCTACTTCAAGCTCAAAAATTGAGAGAATGTTAGAAGAAATGATGAAAGAGATGAGCATAATTAAGAGAGCACAAGCAAATCAAAATCAAACTGCTCCTCGAAATAGAAATCAGAATTATAGAAGATAAAACAATCAAGACAAACAGAACGAGAATGACCAACAGATTAGACCTCCCTTCCAAAAAAACTATGTAGATCAATATGAGGAAGATAGGGAGTTGGAAAGGTTGGAAGAAGATCATGTAAAATTGATTGGATCAGACAGTGGAGATGATGTTTTCCTCACTGGAAGAACAAGGATTCTTGTCTTATGATCAAAATACAAACACCTATGAAGACTCTGATGACTATAGATTGGGTTTTGAAAATGCAATTATGGAAGTACATAAACAATATGATCTTAGGAGTAAGGGAAGCATAGATAACTTAAAAGACAAGAACACTAATACTGTTGTCAAGAAAAACGTAGAAACTCAGTCCAAAAAGACAGCAGAGAAGACCAACACTTTGGCTAAGAAACCTGACTTAAACAAAGACAAAGGGGTCCAGCCAAATATTTAACACAGTACACCTAGCACTTCAGCTAGTGGTCCTAATAAAACTCTCCCAATTACCAGCCCAAACAAGGTTCTACAAATCAAAATTGCTGAAAATAATTCAATTGAAAAAACAGATGGAAATATCAACAAATCAATTATTCCTTTCAGTTTTGAGGGAGAGATTGCTAAGATAAAAATTTCCATTCCCCTAGCTGAACTAGTAACCCAAGAAGTGTACAAAAACCAAGTTTTGAAAGCTTTGAACCTAGGAAGTGATACTGACACCTTAAACTTGACAGATGACAAACCTGAGTTGTTGTTTGGTCCAGAAGTTGAAGGAAAATACCAAGAAGGGTCTGTCCCTCCCTTCTATGTTAGCTTGAACATACATTAGAAAATTTTACACAATGCTATGTTAGACTCAGGAGCTTCACACAATCTAATGCCCAAGGTAGTGATGGAAATCTTAGGCTTAGAAATTACTAAACCATACAAATACTTGTATTCCTTTGACTCAAGAAAAGTCAAGTGTTTGGGTTTAATCAAAGATTTATGTGTTACTCTAGCTGAGATCTCTGCTAAGAGTCTAGTTATGGATATAGTTGTAGCTGACATTCCCCCTAAGTATGGCATGCTCTTATCAAGATCTTGGGGAGCCAAACTTCAGGGAAGCCTTCAAATGGACATGTCTTATGCCACCATCCCTGTTTTTTAACCAAAGCAGAAGGCTATATAGGGAATCTCACATGAAGTACATGGTGAGCAACATGGATGAACCAGAAAACTCTCCAATCTATTCTATTCAATCAAGTTTAGATTCCTTTATTTTATGTAATGAAGATGAAATTACTCAACAAGATAAAGAAAACATAGACCCAATCAGTTCACCACAACAATCCAATCTTCCCTTCAATCAAATTCAAAACATTACCAATCAACAGCAACAAGAAAATGAAAATAAGGATGGCATACTTTGGAAAATAAATTTTGATGGATCTTGTAATAAAACAAGTGCAAGAGTAGGTGTGTGGATTCAAAATACAAAACAGAGTTTTTCATACAAATTGGATTTCCCATGCACTAACAATATTTCTGAGTATGAAGCACTTCTCCTAGGCTTACAACTGCTTAAACAGTTACAAGCCCAGAGGATATCAATCTTAGGAGATTCTGAACTTATCATAAGACAAATCAAAGGAGAATACTCAACTAGAAATCCAAGGCTTAGGGAATATCGAAACGCTGCCCTTGATATTTTGAAAACCTTTGAAAAGTATGAACTTATTTTCATTCCAAGAGAATTGAATCATCTAGCAAATGAACTCGCTTTCAATGCCAGCAATTTCCAGATACCTGAAATAAATGAACAACTCAGTGTGAAGGTAAAACACAGGCTTGCCGTGCCCGATAATGAAGATCACTGGCAAGTGTTTGATTCTCACAAACACATCGATGATTTCTTGAAATCAGAAAATGATTTCAGCATACCAATATCAGAAACCAGCCATAAAGAAAATTGTTTGTATATTGAACAAATCCCATAATTTGAAATGACATATACTACTGATATAAATCATTATGAAAATCCTTTCGAAGTAGAGGTAACCGACAACGCAGACCAAGAAGACTTGGAAGTTTTACAATGCAAAAATGATAAAATTCCTAGAGGTCTAGCACCTTTAGAACACCTTTTTGATTTTAACGATGTAGCCAAAGAACCAAGAATGGATCCCGTGGAAAAAAATACAGAAGAACATAACATAGGCACTCTAGCAGAACCCAAGATGATCAAGTTGTCCAGCACTCTCCCAGCTCACATAAAACTACAGTACATAGAGCTGTTCAAAGAGTTTAAAGATATTTTTGCTTGGGGATACAAAGACCTAAAATCATATGACACCAGCATCATCCAGCATAAAATTCCTTTGAAAGAAAATCAAAAGCCTTTTAAACAAAAACTAAGGAGAATAAACCCTATTTTACTCCCTTTGGTTAAGGCATAAATTGAAAAGATGCATGCTACTGGAATCATAGTACCCATTAGATTTTCAGAATGGATATCAAACTTAGTTTCTATTAGAAAGAAAACAGGGGAAATCAGGCTCTGTATTGACTTCAGAAATTTAAATAGAGCCTCCTTCAAAGACAACTACCCCTTACCCAAAATGGACCATATACTTCAGAAGGTAGTTGGGTCAAAAAGGATTTCCCTCTTAGATGGGTTCTCAGGTTACAACCAAGTGTTAGTGCTCCCAAGTGATCAAATCAAAACATCTTTTACCACACCATGGGGCACCTTTATGTATGTCAAAATTCCTTTCGGATTAATGAATGCAGGGGCCACTTTCCAAAGGGCCATGGATATAGCCTTCTCTGAAGATATTGGCTATTTCATAATCATCTACCTTGATGACATAACCATTTTCTCAAAAACCGATGAAGAACATCTGATTCACCTAAGAAAAGTTTTTCAGAAGTGTAGGAAATTTGGCTTGTCATTGAATCCCAAGAAAACGCTCTTTGCTCTGCAAGAAGGTAAAATTATTTGCCATATAATTTCAGAAGAGGGAATCAAAATAGACCCTACAAGGATAGATGGCATATTGCAGATCAACCATCCAAGGAGCCTCAAAGAATTGCAATCTTTCATCGGAAAGATTAATTTTCTAAGGAGGTTTATTCCTAATCTTGCTGAGCTATTAAAAAACATTACAAACATGCTTAATAAATATGTAGGTGTAAAATGGACTTTACCAGCTAAACAATCATTCGAACTGGTCAAACAAGCTCTTCTCAAACACCAGTCCTGATTAGTCCAGATTTCACCAAAGACTTTTATATCTTTTCTTTTGCATCTGAGCATACAATAGCTGTAGTTTTACTTCAAAAGCATGATTTTGGGCAAGAACAACCAATATCTTTCTTTAGTAGGGCCTTAAGAGATGCTCCTCTCAAATATAATATCATGGAGAAGCAAGCCTTAGCATTGGTGAAAGCATTGAAAGACTTTAAGGTCTATATTTTACACTCTCACATAATTTCTTTTGTTCCGCATATTGTTGTCAAGGACATTCTAATTCAAGACCCCGATGGTAAAAGGGGAAAATGGATTGCAACTATTCTTGAATATGACTTAGAAAGTAGGCCCACCAAACTAGTTAAAGGGCAAGGATTAGAAAAACTTATGGTCGAGTCTAACTTCCAAGCACTAGACATCAACATGGTAGATGTGTTGGAAGAAATAGAAGAATCTACTGCTCCTTTTATTGAAGAAACATTTCTAAATTCTCCTTGGTATGCTGACATTATTTATGTGCTTTTATATTTAAATACCCCTCCTTCTCTGTCTAAAAATAAAGCTATATTTTTGAAACAAAAAGCTTTGAGTTTTTGCATATTAGATGGAGTATTATATTGGAAAAATGTTGTTGGAATTTTGCTTAAATTTTTACTTGAAGATGATGCAGGAAAAATCATGCATGAATTGCATGATGGAGAATGTGGAGGACACCTCTACTGGAAGGCCACATCAAACAAAATTCTTAGATCTGGTTACTATTGGCCTACCCTCTTCCCAGACACTCAAAAGTTGGTCATGGCTTGCCATAAGTGTCAAATCTTTGATGGCAAAATAAAACTTCTTCCCTTACCCTTACATACTATCAGAGTTGAGGAACCTTTCCAACAATGGGGTTTAGACTTCATTGGGGAAATTCACCCATCCTCCTCAACTCAACATAAATGGATCCTCACAGCCACTGACTTATTTACGAATGGATAGAAGCTATACCTTCCAGAAATGCCAATGACTCTGTCATTATCAAGTTCCTTGAAACAAATATCCTATCCAGATTTGGTTGTCCCAGAAAAATCATAACAGACAATGCTGTTGCTTTTAAATCTAAGAGGATGGTTGATTTCTGTTACAAATACCACATAACCTTGGGCCATTCCACTGCTTACTATCCCCAAGGAAATGGATTAGCTTAATCTTCCAACAAAAGCCCCATCAATATATTTAAAAAGCTGTTGGAGAAAAATTAGAAATCATGGCACAGTAAACTGGTTCATGCCTTATGGGATGATAGGCTAACTACAAAGAAATCAATAAACATGTCTCCCTATCAGCTAGTCTATGGTATGGACGTAGTTTTTCCCACCTCATTAGGAGTTCCAGTTATGAAACTCCTTCAAGAAGTGCAGATTGAAGAGAATGATATACAGAGAAGAATCAACCAGACAATCCATTTACAACAGACTAGAGAGGAAGTCTATGAAAGAACAAAGTTAGTCCAAGAGAATATGAAGAAGTTGTTTGATAAGAGGACAAAGGAAAACAATTTCCAAGTTGGAAATTTTGTTCTTAAGTGGGATTCAAGAAAATAAGAGAAGGGCAAACATGGAAAATTTGAGAACTTGTGGAAAGGGCACTATATTATTCATGCTGAGAGGGGTCACAATGCATTTTTCTTGAAAAAATTGAATGGAGAAGACCTATATGGAGGTCCTGTCAATGGCCGGATTCTCAAGCATTACTTCTACCAAGAGTCTTAAGTTTCAAAGCCTTTTATTTTTCATTATAAATATCATATTCTAACCATTTCATTCAAAGTTAGAAAAATCAAAAAATACAAAAACAAAGAAAGAAAGAAAAGAGGGCAGATTGTGAAAACAAGAAAGGTATAGCCCCATACCAAAAAAGAGAAACAAATCTGAAAGTGTGCAAGCTCAAATGCCACTCCTGAAAAACACACTTCTAGTTAGTCAAACTGCCTAATCTTGACTAATTAGCCTTTAAATTTTCTGTTGATAGGATAGTGAAATTGAGTTGCCAAACTGTTTAATCTTGGCTTATCAATAGATAGATTAGGATAGAAATTGAAGGTTCAAACATGATCAAAATCTGAACCTAAGTTTCCAAAGAGAAATTGAATCAAATCTGTTTTATTTTTTGAGTCAAAAAAGATGTAAATCTGGTTCTAATTAGCTCAAAATATGAACCCGGGAACAAAGAAAAACAACTCAAACAAGAGTCAAAACAGAGCTGTAGAAAAGAGGAAGGAAATGTTCTCAATTTTCAGATCTTAAGCCTTCCATTTTTGGTTTAAATTTTCTGCAAAATAAATGTCTATGTGCAGCTTGTTTTTATGCCATAGATCACAGCAAGTCAAACATCTTAATCTTGACTTGACTGTCTTTAAAATTTATGTTTTATAATTTAGAGAATAAAAATCTGTTGGACAGTTCAATCCCAACAGATGGTAGAATAGGTAGATAAGCATCTGAATTCAACTGTTTAATCTGAGTTCAGGGAGAAATAAGGAGTAGAATTAGATTAGTTTTATGCTTTCAAAAGAATAAAATGTTGTGAAAATATTTTGCCAATCCAAGTGCACTCTAATGAAGAGAAAATGTTAGATCAGTAGGATTGGGTAGGTAGAAAGCTTGTTGATGAAAGAACCATTGTTTTTTATGACTGCTAATATGTTTCAGAGCAAAAGAAGATCATCCACAGAAAGGAAGGCAACCCAATGGAGGAGGCAACTGATCAGCCTCCCAGAGAAAGCAAGTCTGAAATTCTTGATGCCTTCAAAAAGGCACCATCCCCAAGTGGAGCCACTGTTAGCCACCCATAAATTCTGTCATATCAGGTGGTGGCTAAATAATGTTGGATAGCCTTCAAGAAACAATTTTATTACTAAAATTGTTGATGCTTAAAGTCTTTCGATTATATCCTATCCTTTGGATAATCGTCACTGTTGTTTCCCTTCAGAACTCAGAAATCCTGCTGATTTCCAAGCCAGAATACTGCTGCAAGCATCATTTCCCTTTTCCCCTTTTCCAAAAGCTAACCTCATTTCCTATCCCTCCATTTCCCATGAAAATCCCTCATTTTCATAAATTTTCCCTTTCCCCTTCATCAAAACCCCTTGACAAGGTTTAAAACTCCTTTTTTGCCTTATCGGAACCCTCAATTTCCCTTGAAAACCATTGAAAAACCATAAAACCCCACATTTTTGTACATATATGGGTCTTAGCCCCTTCCCGCATAAATCCCTGATCGTATGACCTTTCATATGGCCCTCGGCCCCGCAGTCGGGTGCCAAGCCTTTAAATATTATTCCCGCCGAAGTTTAAAACCTTTGGTTATATATATAAAAATACAAACCTCTGTTTTTATTATTTTTCCGACATTTTATTATTTTATTTTAATTTTTCCGCCAGTACAAGTTTTTAATCATTCCGCACCGTCGATCTGATCTGAAGATCGGACGGTGCGGAGTACGTCTCCCCGGTGGTCCCCGCCATCCACTAGCCGATTGCCGAAACCGCGCGATTTTCATCGCACCTCCTTTAGGCAAAGGCGGTTTTTCCCTAATCGCCAGCGATTCCATACATCGCGTGACACGCGTCCCTGTACTTTTTCAAAACTGCTTGCTCATCGCGCATTATCGTACGGATGTGGATGCCCAGCAATATTTTGTCCACCGTCCGATCTGGGGTGGGCCATCCAACGGCTATCGCTCACCAAATATTCCTGATCGATAACTGGGCTACGGCGCGCCATCCAATTAATCTCCGCCGTCAATCTGATATGTAGATCGACGGTCCATATTCCATCGCCCTGATTCCGTTGCCCAGTCAACGATTCTCCGTTTTTGACTTTCCCCCTTGCTCCCGACCGTCGAACTCTGCGCGATCGACGCCTCTGATTTAATCTTTCTTCTGCCTTCTCCAATCAATCCTGACCGTTAGATGATGCCATCCAATGGCCACGCTTCCTCCACATGCCTCCGCAGCAATAAACCTATAAATGCATGGATTTTATAATTTTTTATTGTATTTTGCAGGGTTTCGAGGTTTTCTCGCCATTTCCGAGGAAAATTCGAAGGCAGAGGATGATGATCTTCCTGCCTTCATTTGCTAAAGGAAATCCTTCGCGGGGTATAAATTCATGTTTCTTCAGTGTTTTCCTCAGGCATTGATGCCACATAACCCTGCGCAGCCCTGTTTATCATAAAAAACCATGGATCGGGCATAGTCAGAGAGTATCAGTGATGAAGACCAGAATTTACCAGAACAGAGGATTAAAGGACAGATTTGTGGGGATTACGTCTAAGATGCTTATCAAAAGCCTAATTCCCAAGTAAAACACATTTTAAAGACAAACTTAAGGGTTTCTTCAATAGAAAATATTCCACCACCACATCTGAGGCAAATTGATTCCTCCTAGCTGCTGAAATGCCACCTGTGCCTCAAAGTATTCAATCAGATGCCGAATTTATTGATCAGGATCAGATATTTGTCTCAAAACGCGGCCGAAGAGTTACTTTTGCAAGGAACTTCAATACAAAAAATATCTGCAGAGTTACTTCGACGCCACACAGAGCCTCAAAGGTCAACATTTAATACAGAGTACACCCATGTAAGTTTCTTCATTGAGCCCCCCAAAGGCCAAGAAGCCATTAAGTCTGTATTAATTGTAATTAGAGATATTTTATCAGATCACACCTCCTCATTCTTCTATATATACTTCCGTAGGAGATGAGTGTTGGTTGTTGGTTGTTTTGATCACAAGTTGTAATACTGAAACTCTTTGAAATAAATACATAGTCCGTTGAAGTTGAAGGAGAAATTGAAGTCTTGGAAACCTTGTTGATGTTGTTGCATGATTGTTCCTGAGAAGGCTCTATCATTGGATCCATGAGCTTGGCTGTTGGTGAAGTATTCTGAAATGTTTTATGTTTTCCCCTATTTTCATTATGTTCCATAATTTCTTACTACAGTAGGTTGAAAGTATTAGGCTAAGAAATGACTCCTGGAAGCACCTTATACCTGTTCATCCTTCACTGTTTCATGTTTTCTTCTGCTGAAGTATTCTAGAGTCTTTAATCTCTCTCTTTAATCTTCATGCTTGTTTATTTCCTTAATAGTTCAAATAGTTGGTTTCAGTATGATTTATGGTTCTCCCTGCTTGTCTGCTGCCACTTAAAAACTGTTATTGAAGTGTCCCTTTGAAGTTCTTTACTTATAGTGAACCAAAGAGGTCGGTTTTGATCTTGCCCTTTGTCCTCACTTAAACAGTTGTCTTAAAGGTCTTTTATAGTTGTGATCATAGATGTGTTAAGTGTTCCCTCTTCTATGACTGCAATTATCAGTGAATCTTTTATGTTTTCTAAATCATTTGAAATAAAATCTTTGAGGAAATAGGGCATTCCCCGAATCTTATATTTTCATTTTAAAAGTTGTTTTGAAATCATTATTTGCTTAAAGGTGTGATTTGTAGAATTTATGGTTAGCCCTGTCTATCAAAGAGCTCTTTATTTTTCAAATTATGCTTTTGAATTCTATTTTTTGAGAATTAAAGCTCTCTTTCCAAATCATTAATGTTCATCTCATTCCAAAAACAAAAGGATCACGTGGCCAAGTTAGATTTGCCCTTTGATATCCCATATCCATTGATGAGTTTGTTATGACCTCTTCTTGACTCCATTTCCCAATGAACCAGATGTTTCTCCATTATGTGTATCTTTCCTAGACCTTTCATGTTCTGTTGTATCAATTCAACCCAACCAAACAAAAAAATGAATACTTGCACTTAATAACTAGTCTAAAACCAATAATCAAAGCACACAAGATAAACCTTTGCAAACAAAATTTTGAGAGATCCCTCTCTGAGAACAGGAGGACTAGATCCTGTAACTCTAAAGATTGGTTCTGATGTTGCCTTGTCTTTTGATTTTCCAAACTATCAAAACACGGGACACCAACATAATGGCGATCACAGTGGGACGTGAGTAAAACCTCTAAAAATTAAACACTCACTGTCTAGCATAACATAAGTAACCTTCTTCAAGCACTACCAAGCATAATGGTAATCATGATAGGACCTTTGAATCAGTGACAAACTAAGTAACCCTTAGGATTCTCATAAAGCCTTGTCAAACCTTGAATATTTCAGTTACCAAGCCATAAGAGTAAACTCTGTACGTTTTGACACCCTAGCTAAGTGTTAGATCAGACTTAGAACACTCTCTTAACCTATAAGACCAAAATAACTCAGAAAAACCCAAAACATTTCAGTTTGGCTTCATAATAAACTTGGTGGTGGACCATAAAACCTTTTACCTCCAAAAGAGCTAAAAATTCCCACCTGGCGACTCCACAATCCTAAATTCAGGCCTTAAGACTCCACTGGGAAGACCCCAAGTCTTAATAGCATCTTACAAACTCAGCTAGAAGGCTTTAAGATTAAAAATTTTCCTTCTTCTGAAAATATCATTTAGCCTATTAAAAATTGTCATATTTGGTTAAACTTTTCTTTTTAACTGGGTCTGAAAAACATAGCATAGTGGCTCCTAGAAAGATTCATACTAGAGCCTACCCTGACCCAAACCCACCAGGAATAGTTGACAACCCTAAAATTATTCTTAGGAAGTCTCCTAAGATAAAATTATCAACTGTTTTCAGATCACCCTTAAGAGCTAATTCAGTTCTTGAAAATCTTTCAGCTCTACAACAATCTCAAGTTGACTTAGTAAATCCATTTAGAACTAGGTCTCTTGGTGATTCAAATCAGTTAGATTCTGAATCTTCACTATCATCTCCTAAAACAAGTGAACCTCTTGGTAGTAGAGAAACAACACCTCCCGATTTACATTTCCTTCACAACTTAGGTGTCTCTCATCCAATATCAGCTCAGCGGTCTATTCCTGGTGCATCCACTTTTGCTCACCCTTCATCCACTGTCCAAACCACTACACCTCAACCCATTGTTCATGTTATTAATCCGCTCCTTGTAAATCCACCCCCACCACCTATCATGGCAGCATGGTATGCTCCCCTAGTCCTTCCTGTACCATTAGTCAACCTTCCACGGGACTATCAGTCCAAAATTCAATTATATGATGCTAGCAATGCAACAACTGCATCACAACATGTAGATAAAATTAATGACTACTTTGACATAAATTAAATTGATGATGATTCTGTCAAACTTAGGTTATTTGCTCAGAGCCTAGGGGGAGAAGTAAGAAAATGGTTTAAAGGTTTAGCCCCCCATAGTATTAATGATCTCCAAGGCTTCCATCAAACGTTCTTAAACAAATGGGAAGTAAAGAAAAACCCTCTCCAAGTCCTTTCTGACTACAAGAACCTCCATAGAAACACTGGGGAAAGTGTGCAAGCTTATTGCACTAGATTCAATAGTGTGTATAATGCACTTTCCCCAGAACTAAAACCTCCACAGGGCTCATCTTTAAAAAAATTCCTGAAGGGTTTGACTCTGACATGACCTATCAGCTGAGAGAAAGAGATTTTGCAACTCTTGAAGATATGCAAAATGACGCTCTTTCTGTGGAAGTCAACTTGATGGAGAAGAGAGCAAGAATGAAAACTGAGAAGAGAGTATCTTTTAGAGAAGAGTCCACTCCTTCTACTTCAAGCTCAAAAATGGAGAGAATGTTAGAAGAAATGATGAAAGAGATGAGCATAATTAAGAGAGCACAAGCAAATCAAAATCAAACTGCTCCTCGAAATAGAAATCAGAATTATAGAAGAGAAAACAATCAAGACAAACAGAACGAGAATGACCAACAGATTAGACCACCCTTCCAACAAAACTATGTAGATCAATATGAGGAAGATAGGGAGTTGGAAAGGTTGGAAGAAGATCATGTAAACTTGATTGGATCAGACAGTGGAGATGATGTTTTCCTCACTGAGGAAGAACAAGGATTCTTCTCTTATGATCAAAATACAAACACCTATGAATACTCTGATGACTATAGATTGGGTTTTGAAAATGCAATTATGGAAGTACATAAATAGTATGATCTTAGGAGTAAGGGAAGCATAGATAACTTAAAAGACAAGAACACTAATACTGCTATCAAGAAAAACGTAGAAACTCAATCCAAAAAGACAACAGAGAAGACCAACACTTTGGCTAAGAAACCCGACTTAAACAAAGACAAAGGGGTCTAGCCAAATATTGAACACAGTGCCCCTAGCACTTCAGCTAGTGGCCCTAATAAAACTATCCCAATTACCAGTACAAACAAGGTTTAGCAAATCAAAATTGCTGAAAAGAATTCAATTGAAAAAACAGATGCAAATATCAACAAATCAATTATTCCTTTCAGTTTTGAGGGAGAGATTGCTAAGATAAAAATTTCCATTCCCCTAGCTGAACTAGTAACGCAAGAAGTGTACAAAAACCAAGTTTTGAAATCTTTGAACCTAGGAAGTGATACTGACACCTTAAACTTGACAGATGACAAACCTGAGTTGTTGTTTGGTCCATAAGTTGAAGGAAAATACCAAGAAGGGTCTGTCCCTCCCTTCTATGTTAGCTTGAACATACATGAGAAAATTTTACACAATGCTATGTTAGACTCAGGAGCTTCACACAATCTAATGCCCAAGGTAGTGATGGAAAGCTTAGGCTTAGAAATTACGAAACCATACAAAGACTTGTATTCCTTTGACTCAAGCAGAGTCAAATGTTTGGGTTTAATTAAATATTTGTGTGTTAATTTAGCTCAAATCCCTGCTAAGAGTTTATTCATGGACATAGTTGTAGCTGACATTCCCCCTAAGTATGGCATGCTCTTATCAAGATCTTGGGGAGCCAAACTTCAGGGAAGCCTTCAAATGGACATGTCTTATGCCACCATTCCCATTTTTAACCAAAAAAGAAGACTATACAGGGAATCTCACATGAAGTACATGGTGAGCAACATAGACAAACCAAAAAATTCTCCAATATATTCTATTAAATCAAGTTTAGATTCCTTTATCTTATATAACGTAGATGACATTACTCAACAAGATAAAGAAAACATATACCCAATCAGTTCACCACAACAATCCAATCTTCCCTTCGATCAAATTCAAAACATTGACAATCAACAGCAACAAGAAAATGAAAATAAGGATGGCATACTTTGGAAAATAAATTTTGATGGATCTTCTAATAAAACAAGTGCAGGAGCAGGTGTGTGGATTCAAAATACAAAACAGAGTTTTTCATACAAATTGGATTTCCCATGCACTAACAATATTGCTGAGTATGAAGCACTTCTCCTAGGCTTACAACTGCTTAAATAGTTAGAAGCCTAGAGGATATCAATCTTAGGAGATTCTGAACTTATCATAAAACAAATCAAAGGAGAATACTCAGCTAGAAATCCAAGGCTTAGGGAATATCGAAACACTACCCTTGATCTTTTGAAAACCTTTGAAAAGTATGAACTTACTTTCATTCCAAGAGAATTGAATCATCTAGAAAATGAACTCGCTTTCAATGCCAGCAATTTCCAGATACCTGAAATAAATGAACAACTCAGTGTGAAGGTAAAACACAGGCCTGTCGTGCCTGATAACGAAGGTCACTGGCAAGCTTTTTATTCTGACAAACACATAGATGATTTCTTGAAATCAGAAAATGATTTCAGCATACCAATATCAGAAACCAGCCATAAAGAAAATTGTTTGTATGTTGAACAAATCTCAGAAGTTGAAATGACATATACTGTTGATATAAATCATTATGAAAATCCTTTCGAAGTAGAGGTAACCAACAACGTAGACCAAGAAGACTTGGAAGTTTTACAATGCAAAAATGATAAAATTCCAAGAGGTCAAGCACCTTTAGAATACCTTTTTGATTTTAACGATGTTGCCAAAGAACCAAGAATGGATCCTATGGAAACAAATATAGAAGAGCATAACATAGGCACTCTAGTAGAACCCAAGATGATCAAGCTGTCCAGCACTCTCCCAGCTCACATAAAACTGCATTACATAGAGTTGTTCAAAGAGTTTAAAGATAATTTTTCTTGGGGATACAAATACCTAAAATCATATGACACCAGCATCATCTAGCATAAAATTCCTTTCAAAGAAAATCAAAAGCCTTTTAAACAAAAAATAAGGAGAATAAACCCTCTTTTACTCCCTTTAGTTAAGGCATAAATTGAAAAGATGCATGCTGCTGGAATCATAGTACCCATTAGATTTTTAGAATGGATATCAAACTTAGTTTCTATTAGAAATAAAACAGGGGAAATCAGGCTCTATATTGACTTCAGAAATTTAAATAGAGCCTCCTCAAAAGACAACTACCCCTTACCCAAAATGGACCATATACTTAAGAAGGTAGTTGGGTCAAAAAGGATTTCCCTCTTAGATGGGTTCTCAGGTTACAACCAGGTGTTAGTGCTCCCAAGTGATCAAATCAGAACTACTTTTACCACACCTTGGGGCACCTTTATGTATGTCAAAATGCCTTTCGGATTAATGAATGCATGGGCCACTTTCCAAAGGGCCATGGATATAGCCTTCTCTGAAGATATTGGCTATTTCATAATCATCTACCTTGATGACATAACCGTTTTCTCAAAAACTGATGAAGAAAATCTAATTCACCTAAGAAAAGTTTTTGAGAAGTGTAGGAAATTTGGCTTGTCATTGAATCCCAAGAAAACGCTCTTTGGTCTCCAAGAAGGTAAACTTCTTAACCATATAATTTCAGAAGATGGAATCAAAATAGACCCTACAAGGATAGATGGCATATTGCAGATCAGCCATCCAAGGAGCCTCAAAGAATTGCAATCTTTCATCGGAAAGATTAATTTTCTAAGGAGGTTTATTCCTAATCTTGCTGAGCTATTAAAAACCATTACAAACATGCTTAAGAAAGATGTAGGTGTAAAATGGACTTTACTAGCTAAACAATCATTCGAACTAATCAAACAAGCTCTTACTCAAACACCAGTCCTGATTAGTCCAGATTTCACCAAAGACTTTTATATCTTTTCTTTTGCATTTGAGCATACAATAGCTGCAGTTTTACTTCAAAAGAATGATTTGGGGCAAGAACAACCAAATATTTCTTTAGTAGGGCCTTAAGAGATGCTCCTCTCAAATATAATATCATGGAGAAGCAAGCCTTAGCATTGGTGAAAGCATTGAAAGACTTTAAGGTCTATATTTTACTCTCTCACATAATTGCTTTTGTTCCGCATATTGTTGTCAAGGACATGCTAATTCAAGACCCTGATGGTAAAAGGGGAAAATGGATTGCCACTATTCTTGAATATGACTTAGAAATTAGGCCCACCAAACTAGTTAAAGGGAAAGGATTAGCAAAACTTATGGCTGAGTCTAACTTCCAAGCACTAGACATGAACATGGTAGATGTGTTGGAAGAAATAGAAGAATCTACTGCTCCTTTTATTGAAGAAACATTTCTAAATTATCCTTGGTATGCTGACATTATTTATGTGCTTTTATATTTAAATACCCCTCCTTCTCTGTCTAAAACTAAAGCTATATTTTTGAAACAAAAAGATTTGAGTTTTTGCATATTAGATGGAGTATTATATTGGAAAAATGTTGTTGGAATTTTGCTTAAATTTTTACTTGAAGATGATGCAAGAAAAATCATGCATGAATTGCATGACGGAGAATGTGGAGGACACCTCTACTGGAAGGCCACAGCAAACAAAATTCTTAGATCCCAGTTACTATTGGCCTACCCTTTTCCTAGACATCCTCAAAATTTGGTCATGTCTTGCCATAAGTGTCAAATCTTTGATGGCAAAAGAAAACTCCTTCACTTACCTTTACATCCTATCGTAGTTGAGGCACATTTTCAACAATGGGGGCTAGAATTCATTGGGGGAAATTCATCCATCCTCCTCAGCTCAACATAAGTGGATCCTCACAGCCCACTAACTTCTTTACCAAATGGATAGAGCTATACCTTCCCGTAAAATGCCAATGAATGTTTGTCATTATCAAGTTCCTTGAAAACAAATATCCTATCCGTATTTGGTTCTCCTAGAAAAATCATAATAGACAATGCGCAGCTGCTTTAAATCTAAGAGGATGCTTGATTTTTGTTACAAATACCACATAACCTTGGGCCATTCCACTACTTACTATCCCCAAGGAAATGGATTAGGCGAATCTTCCAACAAAAGCCTCATCAATATCATTAAAAAGTTGTTGGAGCAAAATCAGAAATCATGGCACAAAGAACCGGGTTCATGCCTTATGAGGCCGATAGAGCTAACTACAAAGAAATCAATAAACATGTCCCCCTATCTTCTAGTCTATGGTATGGACAGCACGTTTTTCCCACCTCATTAGGGAGTTCCAAATATGAAGCTCCTTCAAGAAGTCTTGCAGATTGAAGAGAATGATATGCGAGAGAAGAATCAAAGTCAGTACAATCCATTTACAACAGCACGAGCAGAGGAAGTTTATGAAAGAACATAGTTAGTCCAAGAGAATATGAAGAGGGCTGTTTGATAAGAGGACTAAGGCAAACAATTTCAAGTTGGAAATGTTATTCTTAAGTGGGATTCAATAAAAGAAGAGAAGGAAAACATGGCAAATTTGAGAACTTGTGGAAAGGACCCTATATTATTCATCTATGCCGAGAGGGGTCACAATGCATTTTTCTTGAAATAATTGAATGGAGAAGACACTATATGGAGGTCCCTGTCGGTGGAAGGATGCTTAAACATTACTTCGCCAAGAATCCTAAGTTTCAAAGAGATTTTTATTTTTCATTATAAATATCATAGTCTAACCATTGCATTCAATGTTAGAAAAATCGAAAAAATACAAAAACAAATAAAGAAAGAAAAGAGGGCGCATTGTGAAAAAAAAGAAAGGTATAGCCCCATACCCAAAAAGTAGAGAAACAAATTTGAAAGTGTGCAATCTCAAATGCCACTCTTGAAAAACACACTTCTAGTTAGTCAAGCTTTGCCCTGATCTTGACTAATTAGCCTTTAAATTTTCTCGCCGATAGGATAGTGAATTCGATTTTCCAAACATCGTTTAATATTGGCTTATCAATAGATAGATTAGGATAGAAATCAAAGGTTCAAACATGCTCAAAATCTGAACCGTAGAGCAAAGATAGCTCAAAACAAAGATCAAAACGAAATGTAGATATGTGTAAAAAGGATGAAGGAAGTGCTTTGAATTTTCGTAACCCAAACAACTTCATCATTTTTTTTTAATTTTTCTGCAAATAATAATTTATGTGCAACTTGACTTTTTTATGCCATAGATCAACATCAAGTTAGTACCGTTCCAAACCTAACTTGCTATGTGTTTTCAATTTCTCATTGTAGTAAGTATAGAAAAATAAAAATACATTCAGACTGTAGCTTTAATCCCAATAAGATGGTAGAATCACGTAGAGAAGCATCCGAATTCAACTTTTTAATCCGAGTTCAGTGGGAGAAATAAGGAGCATAATTAGATTAGTTTTATGCTTTCAAAAGAATAAAATGTTGTGAAAAGAGTTTGCCAATCCAAGTGCACTCTAATGAAGAGAAAATGTTAGATCGAAAAGTAGGGTAGAAAGCTTGCTGATGAAAGAACCATTGTTTTTATGATCGCTAATATGTTTCAGGGAGCAAAAGAAGATCATCACGTCAAAGGAAGAGCAACCCAATGGAGGAGGCAACCGATCAGCCTCCCAGAAAGCAAGTCTCAAATTCTTGATGCCTTCAAAAAGGCACCATCCCCAAGTGGAGCCACCGTTAGCCACCCATAAATTCCGTCATATCGGGTGGTGGCTAAATAATGTTGGATAGCCTTCAAGAAACAATTTGTATTACTAAAATTGCCGATGCTTAAAGTCTTTTGATAATATCCTATCCTTTGGATAATCGTCATCGTTGTTTCCCTTCGAACTTAGAAATCCCTATTGATTTCCAAGTTTCAGAATACTTGCCGCAAGCATCATTTCCCTTTTTCCCCTCTTCCAAAAGCTAACCTCATTTCCCATCCCTCTATTTCCCATGAAAAACCCCCTCATGTTCATGTTTTTCCCATTTTTCCTTCATCGAAAATCCCCTTTTATAAGGTTTAAAACCCCACTTTTAAGCCTTATCGGAACACCCTCATTTCCACTGGAAAACCATAAAAAACCCACATTTTGGGCATATATGGGTCTTAGCCCCTTCCCGCATAAATCAGTCGTATGACCCTTCATATGACCCTCGGCTCTCGCAATCGGGCGCCCAGAGCCATTTTTAAATATTAAATGCACCCGCCCAAAGTTTTAAAACCTTTGGTTTTGTTAAAATTTTGATTTTTTATTATATTACAAAGTTTCCACCAGTCCGAATTTCAAATTAATCTCCTCCGTCGATGCGATCTGCGATCGACGCGTGTGGAGTCCGTCTCTCAGTGGTCCCCACATTCCACTAGCCGATTCATCGAAACCGCGCGGTTTTCATCGCACCACCTTTGGGCAAAGGCGGTTTTTCCCCGATCACCGGTGATTCCATACATCACGTGACACGCGTCCCCTACGTAATTTTTCAAAACTGCTCGCTCATCGCGTGTTATCGTTCGTACGTGGATGCCCAACATGATATTGCCATGTCGCCGTCCGATATGGGGTGGGCCATCCAACGCCGATCGCTCGTCGAAGATGCCCGATAGTTTAACCGGCTACGGCGCGCTATCCGAGTACACCTCCGCCATCGATCCGATCTGCGGATCGATGAGTCCATATTCCATTGCCCCGATTCCATCGCCCAGCCAACGATTCTCCATTTTTTGACTCTTCCCCCCACTTGCTCCACGACCGTCGATCTCTGCGCGATCGACGGCTCCCGATTTAATCTTTTCTCGCCTTCTCGATCAATCCCCGACTCATTGGATTATTCCATCCAACGACCGTACTTCCTCCACATGCCTCCACAGCAATAAACCTATAAATGCATGGATTTTATAATTTTTGTTTGTATTTTTGTAGGGTTTCGAGGTTTTTCTCACCATTTTCGAGGGAAAATGCGAAGGCGAGGATGACAATCTTCCTCCCCGCCTTCGTTTCACCAGAGGAAATCCTTCAAGGGGAGTATAAATTCATGTTTCTTCAATGTTTTCCTCGGGCATTGATGCCACATAACCCTGCGTAGTACCCCCGTTTATAAAAAAAACCATGGATCGGGCACGACCGAGAGTATCAGTGATGAAGACAGACCGTAACAAAGGATTAAAGGACGTATTTGTGGGGATTACATCTAATATGCTTATAAAAAGCCTAATTCCCAAGTAAAACACAGTTTAAGAGCACGGACTCAAGGGTTTCTTCAATAGAAAAAGCCTCCACCGCCACATCCGAGGCAAATTGATTCCTCCTAGCATGAAAATGCCACCCGTGCCTCAAAGTATTCAATCGTATGCCGAATTTATTGATCGTGATCGGATATTTGTCTCAAAACGCTTGTCGAAGAGTTACTCTGCTAAGGAACTTCAATACAAAAAAATATCCGTGCAGTTACTTCGACGCCACACAGAGCCTCAAAGGTCAACCAAATCTCCCACCGAGCTTAAATCTTTATGTAAAAACATTTAATACGGTAGTACACCCATGTAAGTTTTCTTCATTGAGCTCCCCCAAAGGCCAAGAGGCCATTAAGTCCGTATTAATTGTAATTATAGATCTTTTATCGGATCTCACCTCCTCATTATTCTATATATACCTCTGTAGAAGATGAGTGAGGGGTTGTTGGTTTGTTGGTTGTTGTTTGATCACAAGTTGTAATATTGTAAACTCTTTGAAATAAATACATATTCCGTTGAATTTGAAGGAGAAATTGAAGTCTTGAAGCCTTGATGATATTGTTGCATGCTTGTTACCGTGAAGGCTCTATCATTGGATCCATGAGCTTGGCTGTTGGTGAAGTATTATAAAGCGTTTAATGTTTTCCCCTATTTTTCATTATGTTCCATAACCTCTTACTATCGTAGCGATAGAAATTATTAGGCTAAGAAATGACTCCCTGGAAGCACCATAGACACTGTTCATCCTTCACTCATTTCATGTTTTCTTCTGTCGAAGTATTTTAGAGGCTTTAATATTTCTCTTTAGTCTTCATGCTTGTTTATTTCCTTAATAGTTTGAACAAGTTGGTTTCAACATGATTTATCGTTCTCCCTCGCTTGTCCGCTACCACTTAAATCCTTTTTTATTGAAGTCTCCCTTTGAAGTTCTTTGCTTACAGTGAATCAAAGAGGTCGATTCTGATCTTGCCCTTTGTCCTCACTTAAGAAGTTGGCTTAAAGGTCTTTTTATAGTTGTGATCATAGATGTGTTAGGTGTTCCCTCTTCTATGAGCGCAATTATCAGTGAATATTTTATGTTTTTCTAAGTCATTTTAAATAAAAATCTTTGAGGAAATAGGGTGTTCCCCCGAATCTTAGATTTCATTTTAAAAAGTTGTTTTGAGATCATCATTTGCTTAAAGTCATGATTTGTAGAATTTATGGTTAGCCCCTGTCTATGAAAGAACTCTTTATTTTTCAAATTATGCTTTCGAATTTCCTTTGTTGAGAATTAAACCTCTTTTTCCAAATGGAGAGAATGTTAGAAGAAATGATGAAAGATGTTGTCGTTCCTAGAGACGAAATTTCCTGGAGTTGTGATAGACCCAAGATGCCTAGGACATCTTATATAGCAAGGAGCATATGGTATAACAGAGGGAGTTATCAATACAAAAATCTCTCATGCTATCTCTTGTAAAACAAGTAAAATTCATCTCGAGTGGGACCAATACCTTTAGAAACGCATTACGTGAAATAAGGATATTGCAGAGGCAATGTGAAAAACTCCAATATAAAAGCAACGTGACAATTCAAAGAAAAGCTTACCGCAAAGCCGGCCGATTCAGAAATACTTCACAGAAACATAAGTTATCGAAGGTCTATGTAGTGAATGAAATGTAGACAAAATATTAGTTAACATGAGATGATATACCGAGATACACAATACCACCATGCATGGGCTTACCAATCTAAGAATCCATAAAATGCGAAAAGTAGCGTTTTAAAAACACCCTCCCAAAAGAAAATAATAGTAGCGTAAAACATGGTTTAGATGAATAGTGGGGAACAGAATATCATGCATGAGCCATAGTCAAAGTGCTTTGACTGATCCGAGCATGGGCATCAACTAGGATGAATCCTTACCAAAATCGATGAGCCACTCGCATTCCAAAACATGATACAGAAACATGGATGAAATGAAATGATATATTAAAATAACACATAAGAGAAAAGTTGCTGTGATCGTGAAATACCAAAGACCATAATCCTCTTTAACGAGATGGAACTCCTCCTCACCGAGACCCTATGGGGCTCACGAGTCTTCATATAAAATTTCTACAAAAAGTATACAAAAATCCTTTTCATCAGACAATTTTCTCGATAAAAATATGGAACCTAAATCATCCTGTTCTTTTGGAGCTTTACATAGGAGAACAAGAAAGCTCCAAAAATGAGTAGGCGATGAACATTTAATTTGACTAATTAAAACAAAATGGCGAAGCTGATGCACGCCCATATCTTGTTTGATGACTTTGTAATACTTGTTTGTACCCCATACATTCGCTTACAGTAAATAAATGCGCGTGAAAGCTCTTCGGGAACACGGCTTAAAATTAAAATCACATGGACATTCCGTCGCTTTCCGAAGAGAGAACCTTCGTCGAAATAAAACCTCGAGGGCATTGTTTTCCGTGTATAAATATTTTTGAGTGTGGTCTACAGGATCTCTCGATCTGGTACTCTTCTTTTCAAAAGGTAGGTTCGTGATCCAAAATCTTCAATTGCATGCCTTTAATTCTCTACCTTCCACTAATACCTCTTTGCCCGTATATGTATGCCCGTATTCTACTCAAATATATGTTTTGAATAGCTCCCTGGAGTGTTTGATAGATTTTTACCCCTCGCTTCTTTAATGGAAGTTTTGTCACAACAACCCCCCAAGACTTTCTTTATGGTTTCGGCACTCTCGAACAATGATCCTTTCCCCGTATTCTTGCCATTGCAATTAAGAGCCGTGAATCATGGCAATTTATCGTCGCTCGTACTGCGCAAAACATGCAAAATAGTCAAGAAAACAAATGCATGGGATGGCGATGCGGTGGGGATGAATGTGTAGCATCGCGACATGATGAAACGGCAATGTAGCGACGTGGGGTGGTGATGAAGAAAATGGCGAGAGAAATGTTTTGGTAAGGGGTTCGAGGAATGCATGAGATTTGACGTAGATAATGAACGTTTGACCTTTGAATAGGAATATATGTATGGAAGACGCGATGAATGCGCGATGGGAGCATGTAGAATGATGACGGTAGAAACACGGATTGACAATGCGACATGCAAATGATGCCGCGTCATTCGTTCTCGAGAAAAGATCAACGCGAAAAGACCGCTGGGCCGGGGACTGCGTAGACTTAGATTAAAACTCGTGCATCTTCATGAAGTGACAACCGTCGGATGAAGACCTCCAGATCGGGACGACCATCGGGAATATGTGCGCGCGTGACTTTGATCGAACAATAATGTGCAATGGAGGGTGGTGTGGGGCCGTACGTGGAGACACACGGCGGAGATAATGTATGGCATCGCTTCATTTTGAGAAATACTGCCCGCCTCCAAAAAGCTATGGCGATGAATACCACCAAGTTTTCGAGCCCGTGTTTTTGTGTGCGCGGGGACCACGAAGGGTACCGAGATCGCGCGACCGATTGATTCGACGGGGATGATCAGATCGCGTGCACATAACGATTTGGGCGATGAATGGGAACGGACGCCGACGTGCGTTGTGTTGATTCATAGAGATCATCCGATCCGCAAAGATCGACCCCGCTAATATTTAGCCCGTTCATTTGGTCGATGAGCGCCGCCGCCTTGCGCTTTGTCTGCCGAGATCGGGTCGAAGTGGAAGAAAAGGTGCGTGGATCCGGCCGAAAGGTGTTGGACCTTAAGCTATATTTTCAAGTATGGTTTATGGCCTTTTTCAGTGCAATTTTTGAGGGTCTGGGAGAAGGTGGCAATGGGCGGGAAAATGAATTTATCGAGACGGACAAAAGGGGACTTCTCATCGTAGAGTTTAAATGAGGGCCCAAATGATCAACATTAGGCTCCAATTCCTAGGATGGCATGTTCATCCTCGGATGTGTCGAGAACTTCGTAGACCACTGTGACTACTCCTTTTGTGTTAATTTTTCTCTTCATCCCTTCTACTTTTTTAACTTCATGATTCATCATGACACCCACATTATTCAAACAAAAAAATGAAACAGAAACTAATATACAATACAATACATCAGCCGCCTTTGCTCGAATTAGAACCGAAAAGTAGGGCTTAAGGAAATGACCATTCACAGGGGCATCAAGCAAGTCACCACACGTAAATTGTCCAACTTGAAAGTATTGTTACTCCCCCGCTCCACAATCTTGAAAGTGCCGAACCAGAGCGGGATCGAATTTACCATGTTTTCTTCTCTTTTTCAAACCCTTCCTGATGTCCTATATGAGCACGAGATCACCCAATTTGCGAGATTTCGGTCCTTATCACTGCGTCGATCAAAAAAAGGTATTTCATCTTCTCCTCGATACTGCGTACAGCCTTTGATGTACCTAATTGCATGTTTCTTCCAATTCCACCGCTTATTTATTCGCCTCTCGGTCATATCACTCGAGCTCCTCCTAACTTTCCTTCATGAATCAAGCTATTGGTGGGGCTAATTGAATAGAAAATCGCACGCCCTCCCATATACCACAATTCATATGGGGATTTTCCAGTTTGTTTCCCTTGCTAGTAATTCTATTGTGCCTTACAGCAGAAAATTTCAAGCGGGAATCCCACCTCTTCTATCAATTATCATTTATAGCCTTCTTTAGTGCTCTTACTGAGGTTTTAGTTTGGACGACTCTGCAAAGCCATTTCCTTGTGGATAGTATGCTCGTAGAGTGAATTAATGTGATATTATATTGCTTGGCGTGAAACTCACAAATTTCGCGACTTCAAAGCCTCGTGCATTATCAATCACTATTCTCGCGCAGACAACCAAACTCCGGATATGATGTTTTCTTCCTATGAACTTTATTATCACAAAGCACGTAGCATTCCTTGCGTATAGCTTCCACCCATTTAGTGAAATAATCGATGGGAAGTTAATATCCATTTTATGTTGACCACTTGATGGAGGATGTATTTCACTTATAAAATCAATTCCCCATTGACTCGAATGGTTCATCCACGTGCACGAACCGTGGGAAGAGGGTGCCAGTAACTTCTTCCTTTCCTCGCAAATTTCTAATACTTTCACATGCTCTAACCACCGCGCTTAAAAACATCTCCAAAAAGCTTGGGCCAATACATAACTCCTTCAGATTTTGTGAGCAGTGGCCCTCCAGCACATAGTAGACTACAGCATTCCTTCATGAAATTCTCGCTATAATACTCTCTACCCGAGGGATCACGCCAATATAATTCCGCCATTGAGTGACTAGTTACTTCGGGATTTCAATCTCGTAGTTCTCGTATTCTATCTTTATCACAACTTGGTGGGCAAGCGAGTGTGAGGAGATATTCTCACTATCTCTTTGTACCAGCGATCGGTGAGGTACTTTATATGTGTCCAGTGAATAGATACCCCGATTCCCCGTCTCTCTTCTCTCTTCGCGATTCCTCATTTGCTATTATGGACAAATTTATGCCCAAAGCTGATAGTTTGATTAAAATAAGATTTTGGCGAGCCCCGTCTCTTTGATCAACTTAGTAGGGCGAATGTCTAAGTCATACTCCCGTATTTTGGCAATCCACTTCCCCCTTTTTCCTTCACTATCCCCCGAATGAGGATATCTTTTACAATGTGCATGGGCACAAATGCAACCTGATATGTGATCGTAAGATATAAACACGAAATGCTTTGAGGGATTTCACTGAGTTGTATTCTTGCTTTTCCCAATATGTTTTACTTTAATTCTACATCCCGAAGCAGTTCGATCGAAAGAAAGTTATAGGTCTTTGTTCATGTCCCTCCCTCATTTTTTCCGGCAATAAAACTCCCTGCTATCGTATGAGGTGATGCAAAAGAAAAGATCATGAAAGGTTTATCATAATCCGGCCCGCTAGCACAGGGGTTTCGCAAAAGCATTTTTTTATTCCGGTAAATGCCTCTCGTGATTCCCTGGTACCATTTAACTTCATTATCTTTCTTCAACATGTCGACTTATATGCCTAACTGATTTCAAAGTATAGTGTAGGGAATAAACTCTTCTTAGGGAAATTGATGCGCCCTAGAATACCTCGTACTTCTTTCTTATTTTTGGGAAAAGCGATACATTTATGACCTCTACCCTCTTAGGATCTATCTTCACCCCATCTTTAGTCACAATGTGTCCCAAAATTTTACCTCTTTCTAAAGCAAATAAAGACTTTTGAGGATTAAGGGAAATACCATACCTTCTACATTTCTCCAAAAATTTCTAGCTACGTATCACTCAATGTGCTCGAGTATCATTCTTGGAAAATACGGTGATATCATTGATGTAGACCACCAGGAATTTATCCCCGCTCTCCCAACAAAAGCAATGTCCATGGCCCCTCCGAAAGGTGGCCCCCTACATTAATCAATCCAAAAGGCATCTTGGCATGCATAAATGTACCCCATGGTGTGGTGAAAGCTTAATCTTATTTTGATCTTTTGGAAGTACAACCACCGTTATAACCAGGAGAATCTGCATCCATCATTGACATCCAGAAGCTCCAACCACACCTTCCCAGAGGATGTGATCAATTTTAGGCAATGGATAATTATCCTTTTAAGGGTGCTCCGTTTAAATTTCCGAAAATCCACACACTGACCTTTATTTCTCCATTCTTCTTTTCGCATAGGGAATAGGTTCACCACTCCATTCGTAGTACCCTCCCAGCTGTACAATTATTTTAGCCTCATAGCGGTTTCTTAATTTCCTTCTCAATGGAAGGGAGCGAAGGGGATTTATGTTGTCTAAGCTTCTTCTTATGAGGCTTCGTATCTCCCTTAAGTGTGGAATTTTGTACCGCATTATATTGATATCAAAGGTTTTTAAGTCTTGATAGGACCATGAAAACACGTCTTTGTAAGACCGAAATAATTTCCGATATAGCTCTTTATATTCTCCGAGATCTTCCTAGACAATTTTACAATTTTGAGGTCAGCGCGATTGCAAGATCTCAGTGTCCTCTACCGATTTTCTTCTACCACTTTTCTTGGCTACGAGTGGGACATCATTTTCATCAAATAATCTCTCTAGAGGCACCATCCCTCTAGGTATAATGTTTCCTTAACTGGCGCAACACCTTATTACCCGCCACTTTCTCCTCCCAATTTCTTTTCCGAAGTGTTTTGAGTACTCAACCTCTTCTTCATCTCGCATCAATCTCCATATTGGAGAAGTTACTCCCCACTTTCGTTTCTAGGAATCTCTTCATCTATTCTTCATCTTCAAATACTGCCGAGTGTTTGATGTTATCTCGGGATTGAAGGCCGATAACACACCTCAACTTCATATCTTAAAATATGGTTCGAGGTGGTCTAAATGTACTAGCAACTACAACAAGGGAATCAACCATCCTATTCTATTCTCGGGGCATGAACCGGATATTGAATGCCAAGAAGAAATTTTCTACCATGTCCCAAACTTCATTCCTATAAGTCCCTTAACCCTAGGATGTTTAGTTTGACACCGATTCATGACTTGTCCGACCAATAGTTCCCGAATCTCCCCGTAACTTTTAAGCTTTTTTATGTTCATATTCCCTTTGGGCTGATCCGCAATCCTAATCGTAAGTGCTTCATATTCCGGCCCACACATTATTAGTGAGCTGCATATTCATAGCTTGAAGGAGAATGGAACCCACATTCCCGTAGGAGAAATCAATAATATCCAGCCCCATTACTCCTTCGCTTCGAATTTGCCCCCATCAAAATGAAGTGTCCAAATTCTCGCTTCATGGCTTTCAGCGGAAGTCTGTTCCGCTCTTGCTTCGAGCGTAAAGATGGTTCATGAGCATAATCTTGATCTTGCTTCCGAGCATCAAGCATGAAAAACCTCCTTCCCTTCTTGTAGATCGGTAGAATTTACCGAGTTGTCGACTCTTAGTCACCATCTTGAAAAATCTAGAAATCTCCCCTGTACAACTCCTCTCTTGGCCACCAAAAACCAGGATAGTGGCATATGTTAAATCCAACTTAATTGACCCACCAATTTTTGTTCCCGGTGACCTCGATGATAACATGCCAAAACGAAAGCTGGGATGTCGGCCACTCACTATGTCCATTACCACACTTTTGCGGGGATTTGGGCCGTAGATTGACCACAAATCCTCGATCATCCCCAAGAATTTAACTCTTTTGGAATCAAACGAATAGTAGATATTTATGTGGAAGGGTGATTTGTAATCCTAGTTGTTCCGTGATCTAGAAAAAGGTAATAGATTATGGGAAGCTCACGTAATCTAACATACGATTATGTAATAGCAGTCATGAATTACTAGAGACACATAGAAGTGGAGGAGCAGAAGCATCTAATTCCTCAACATGTGGACCAAAGACAACCATGGGTCTTTCTTCATGAAGGTTGAGACTATACTGGAGTGAGTATAGCTTCGGGAGGGAGCATGAAAGAGTTGACCCGAGATTGATATACGTGCTTCTTTTAATAGTTCGATCCAAGGGGGACCGGGATTTTGACTTTCTCAAGTTCCTTTTGCGGAGTCGAAAAGCGTAGGAGAATATTTTTCTACTACCTAACCTCTTTTTCGTCTCTTTATTTTCAGCACGGGGGGTTTGACCTCTTTCGATTACGTAATTGATATTAGGAAGAATGACTACTTTGGAAGAGGAAGCGAATTTGATCATTAGACTCGCAAAGGTTTGTTTATAGTGGCCCTTACCTTTGTCCGTGACTCTCTCCGCCCCGTTGATTCCTTCCGAGAAGGTGCTTCCTTCGGGGTAGCTCTTCTTCTTCGATCTTGAGTGCGCAGTCCTTTTCCTAGAAGACCCGAGATCATATCTTCTATTGAAATGTGCTTGCATGAAATCATCAAATTGTTTACAATAATGGTCAATTTCTCGCTTTCTTCGTGTCTCTCGGTCTTTTCTTCTTCTTGCAATGAGCACTCCTGGCTCCATCATTTCCTTGCAAAGGGTATTCTTCTCCATCACTATTTGAAAAGGCGAAAGATTTGCATCCTCCAAATACCGTAGGCAATGTCTTCGATGAGAACCATCTACTCGGCCCTTCCCAGAGTACAATGGGTGTGTTGGGTACCCGATCCTACGTTGTCCTTCGTTTCCCTCGGGCAATATTTGGCAGGGGTTGGTTTCCCTATAATGAGGATTAAAACCTCTCGTTTGGAGCATTGTGGAAATTCTTGAAAGCCGAATTTTTGGCCTCCAATTAAAGCTTGACCATTTTTTTAATCAATTTGAAGTCGGCTTCTTCCATTTTTTTCATTAGGGTGAGTTCTGTGCGGATTAGAGGTAGATACCTCTTCTTTGCCTCTTCTTCTCTAGTATCTTGTTCGCATCTTCCCTTTTGATTTACCAATGGAGGCAAAGTTTGCCTTCCAACTCTAGTATACCTGCACTCGAGCATCATCCAGCAGTGGCGATGTGCTACTTTCTAAGAGAGAAACTAAGCTACGAATCAAAAGCTACTACAAAAACAACTCTAGCAGACAGTTGATGAGGTTTCATATCGACTAGGGAGACTCGTATACAATTTATTAAATCTCTTCGATAAATTATGACACCCCTTCATTATGTATTTTGCTTGAGTGTATTAAACTCGCAAGTAAATTGTCCATGGCAGTGCTTTCTTCTCCCCCATTTTCTCGAGGAAAAAGTATCCTCCATATTATCCCAAGTGGTAATAGAACGACCCGCCAAAGTCTTAAACCATTTTACGAGCTTCACCATCAGAGATTTCACAAATGAGTCTTAAGACCACATCCAAATGTTCAACATTAAAGTTCTCTCGCAAAGAGAGCAAGTCTCAAGATTTTTTTGAGCATCAATCTCATTTTCCCCATTGAATTTGGGCAAAATATTCAGTATAATATTGGGGCATATCATTGAACACTCGAGGTAATGCCGCAGGAGCATATTTTCGCTATTTAGCAAGAAGCTCAGAACATTTTCCATTGGAGGGAGTGGAGGTAAAGTGGGAAATCAGCTTGATGAGTAAGAGGAGGAGGAGGAGGTGGGATTGGAGTATGAATAATAATAGGGAATATATTCTACTGGCACTTTGCGGCAGGTGTTGAGGGGAACAATGGTGCATCAGCAATGTAGCATACTTTAGTGACCTCTTTAACCTCCTCATTACCTTTAAGTGAGGGTAGCGTCTGTCTTTGCCTACGATACCTCCTTAGGGCAGTGCTATCCGAATAGTAATAATTCGGTATCTCCCACACAGTGGAGCTTCCGGGATACGGTACTCGTAGCTTCTTGCGAAGAAGAGGATGGAAAGTCTTCTATAGAAAATTCAAGGATTTCGCAGTGGGACCGATTTTCTCTTTCCCTCCAATTTCTTCTATGTATGATCTTTTCGAGGTCGACACTCGAAGGTGTCTTTGGCTTAGACGTGTCTCGACCTCGGAGTGTGGCTTATGAGGGAGCCGGGGACTCTGCAAATAGATTTATCAAATAAACAAATGTGGAGTCGCCAAGGTGAGGGATCTACAACTCTCAACTCTCCATACTCACTTTGCTTGAAGAGTGAATTAGATTTTTTCGAGGCCCAGGGATTTATATTTCCTCACACTTCGGTCCCACGGTACATCGCGCCAAAAAGATGTTTTCATTCCTAGAGACAACCTAGAGTTGTGATAGACCCTGAGTTGCTTTAAGGACATCTTATATAACAAGGAGCATATGGTATAACGAGAGGGAGTTATCAATAACAAGCTCCCATTCTATCTCTTTTTAAAACAAGGAAAATTAATCCCCGAAAGGGACCAAGACCTTCGTAAACCGACACGAAAATAAGGATATTGCGCAGGCAATGTGCAAAAGCTCCAATATAAAAAGCAACAGACAATTCGAGACAACTATCGAAACAGGCCGATTCAGAAATACTTCACGTAAATAAGTTATCGAGAGAGTGTATGCTAGTGAATGAAATGTAGACAAAATATTAGTTAACATTGAGGGACGATATCCGATGATACACAATACCACCATGCATGGGCTTACCAATCTAAGAATCCATACATGACAAGATATCATTTTAAAAAACACCCTCCCCAAAGAAACTAATATAAAGAGTAAACATGGATTTAGATGAATAGTGGAACAGAATATCATGCATGAGCCATATTTAAAGCGCTTGATTGATCCGAGCATGGGCATCAACTAGGATAAATCCTTACCAAAAATCGATGAAGCCACTCACATTTCAAAACATGCATACAGAAACATGGATGAAATGAAATGATATATTAAAATAACACATAAGAGAAAGTTACATACATCGTGAAATACCAAAGACCCAGAATCCTCTTGACGGATGGAACTTCCTCTCACCGAGACCCTCCGGAGCTCTGAGCCTTCATATAAAAGTTCTACAAAAAGTATACAAGAAAGCCTTTCACCGCATAATTCTCTTCGATAAAATCTGAACCCTAAATCATCTATTCTCTTGGAGCTTTATAGGAGAACAAGAAAAAGCTCCAAAAGAGGAAGTAGGTGATAGAACATTTAATTTGACTAATTAAAACAAAATGGTGGAAGCGATGCACACCCATACTATTTCCGATGACTTTGTAATACTATTTGTACATCGCTACCGCTATACATAAATAAATGTGCTCTGAGTGAAAGTCTCTTCGTGGGAACACTGCTTAAAATTAAAATCACATGGACATTCCGTCGCTTTCCGAAGAGATAACCCCGACCGAAATAAAACCTTGAGGGTGTTGTTTTCTCTCGTGCATAAATATTTGTAGTGGTCTCCAGGATCATTCGATCCGGTACTCTTGCTTTCAAAAGGTTGTAGGTTCGTGGATCCAAAATATTCAATTGCATGCCTTTAATTCTCTACCTTTCACCGATATCCTGCTCGCACCGCAATATTTATGTCCGGACACGCGTAACCTGCGTTTTGAATAGTCTCTTGGAGGGTTCGATAGATTTTTACCCTCGCTTTTTTAATGGAAGTTTTGTCACAACAACCCCCAGGGACTTTTTTTATGGTTTCGGCTCACGAACAATGATCCTTTCTTGTATTCTTGCTATTGCAATTAAGAGATCTGTGAATCATGGCAATTTATCGTCGCTCGTACTACTGCGCAAACACGCCGAAAATAGTCAACAAAACAAATGCATGGGATTGACGTCATGCGTTGGGGATAGACCGTGTAGCATCGCGACATACGATGAAAAACGGCGAGTAAAGTACGTAGGGTGGTGACGAAGAAAATACGAGAGAAATGGCGGAGAAATGTTTTGGTAAGGAGTTCGAGGAATGCATGAGATTTTATCGCGTAGATAATGAACGTTCGACCTTTGAATAGGAATATATGTATGGAAGATGGATGAATGCATGGATGGGAGCACGTATAATGATGACATGGAGAAACCAGAGATTTCGACAATGCGGCATGCAAATGATCCGGGCCATTCGTTCTCAAGGCAAGATCAGCGTGAAAACCGTGTTTCGGAGAGCGTGAACTGTGGGGCCGAGTGACTCTCTAGACTTAGATTAAAACTCTCCGTAGCATCTTCGTGAAGCGACAACCGAGTCGGATGAAGACCCCCGATCGAACCGCGCGTCGGGAGATATCGTGCTGGGTGACTTTGATTCAGAGAGACAACAATGTGTGATGGAGGGTGGTTTCAGGGGCCGTACGTGGAGACACGTGCGATATGATGAATGGCATCGCTGCGTTTTGAGAAATACCGCCCACTCCTCCCGGAAGCGGTGCGATGAATACCCACCCGGTTTTCAGTACCATGCTTTTTGGGCACGGGGACCATAAGGGTAAATAGATTGTGGGACCGTTGATTCGACACGCGGGATGACTTGGACTGATGCGCATACGATTTGGAGTGATGAATGGAACGAGCCACTTGGTGTGTACGTATCGATTCGCGTAGATCATCCGATCCGCAAAGATTGACGACCAATATTTAGCTTAGGTCATTTGGTTGAGGTAAGCACTCAGCTCTTTTGCACTCGGTCTCCGGCAGACCGGGTCATCGCGGAAGAAAAGGTGCGTGGATCCGGCCGAGAAGGTGCTTTGGACCTTAAGCATATTTTTCGAGCATGGTTTACGTTTCGCCTTATACATGCAAATTTTGAGTCGGGAGAAGGTGGCGATGGGCGGAAAATGAATTTATCGGAAGTCGTATCAAAAGGGGATTTCTCATCGAGAGATTTAATGGAAATTTGAAATTATCAACAAAAGAGATGAGCATAATTAAGAGAGCACAGAAAATGAAAAATCAAATTGCTCCTCGAAATAGAAATTAGAATTATAGAAGAGAAAACAATCTAAGACAAACAAAATGAGAATGACCCAGCAACAGATTACACCTCCCTTCCCAACAAAACTATGTAGATCAATATGAGGAAGATAGGGAGTTGGAAAGGTTGGAAGAAGATCATGTAAACTTGATTGGATCGTGACAATGGAGATGATGTTTCCAACGCGAGGAAAGAGAAAAGGATTCTTCTCTTATGATCAAAATACAAACACCTATGAAGACTCTAATGACTATAGATTGGGTTTTGAAAATGAAATTATGGAAGTACATAATACACGAGTATGATCTTAGGAGTAAGGGAAGCATAGATAACTTAAAAGACAAGAACACTAATACTCACATCCAAGAAAAACGTAGAAACTCGACTCCAAAGAAGAAGATAGTAGAGAAGACCAAAACTTTGGCTAAGAAACCGAGACTTAAACAAAGACAAAAGGGGTCGACCTAAATATTGAACTCAAGTCGACCCCAAACACTTCGACTAGTGGTCCTAATAAAACTATCCCAATTACCATTCCAAACAAGGTTCAACAAATCAAAATTGCTAAAAATAATTCAATCTGAAAAAATAGATGCAAATATCAACAAATCAATTATTCTTCTACGTTTTGAGGGAGAGATTGCTAAGATAAAAATTGCCATTCCCCTAGCCAGACTAGTAACCCAAGAAGTGTACAAAAAGCAGAGTTTTAGAGAAAGCTTTGAACCCTAGGGAAGTGATATGACACCTTAAACTTGACGTGATGACAAACTCCGAGTTGTTGTTTGGTCCAAAAGTTGAAGGAAAATACCAAGAAGGGTCTATCCCTCCCTTCTATGTTAGCTTGAACATACATGAGAAGATTTTACACAATGCTATGTTAGACTCGTGGAGACTTCACACAATCTAATGCCCAAGGTAGTGATGGAAAGCTTAGGCTTAGAAATTACTAAACCATACAAAGACTTGTATTCCTTTGACTCCAAGAAGAGCTCAAGTGTTTGGAGTTTAATCAAATATTTATGTGTTACTCTAGCTCAAATCCTCGCTAAGAGTCTAGTTATGGATATAGTTGTAGTGACATATCCCCTAAGTATGGCATGCTTTCTATCAAGATCTTGTGCAAACTTCAGGGAAGCCTTCAAATGGACATGTCTTATGCCACCATCCCACAGTTTTTAACCAAAACGAGACGTAAGACTATATTGAGGAATCTAACATGAAGTACATGGTGAGCAACATAGACAAACCAAACAACTCTCCAATCTATTCTATTCAATCAAGTTTATATTCCTTTATCTTATATAACGAAGATGAAATTATTCAACAAGATAAAGAAAACATAGACCCAATCAATCACTCACAACAATCCAATCTTTCCCCTTCAATCAAATTCAAAACATTACCGATCAACAAAGAAATAACAAGAAAATGAAAATAAGGATGGCATACTTTGGAAAAATAAATTTTGATGGATCTTGTAATAAATACAGTGTAGGATAGTTTCATGTGGATTCAAAATACAAAGCAAATTTTTTTCATAAGAATTGGATTTCCCATGCTACTAACAATATTGCCGAGTATGAAGCACTTCTCCTAGGCTTAAAACTCGCTTAAATCTGTTAGAAGCCCGTAAGATATCAATCTTAGGAGATTCTGAACTTATCATAAAACAAATCAAAGGAGAATACTCGGCCTAGAAATCCAGAGGCTTAGGGGAATATTGAAATATTTGCCATCTTCTTGATCTTTTGAAAACCTTTGAAAAGTATGAACTTATTTTCATTCCAAGAGAATTGAATCATCTAGAAAATGAACTCGCTTTCGATGCCAAGCAATTTACTGTATACTTGAAATAAATGAAAAACTCAAAGTGTGAAGGTAAAACACAGTGCTTGTCATGCCCGATAACGAAGATCACTAGCAAGTGTTTTGATTCCGACAAACACATAGATGATTTCTTGAAATCAGAAAATTATTTCAGCATACCAATATGAGAAACCAACCATAAATAAAATTGCTTTATATTGAAAAAATCCCGTAAGTTGAAATGACATATAGTCGGTGATATAAATCATTATGAAAAAATCCTTTTGAAGCGTAGAGTAACCGTAGCAACGTTGTATCGTTAGAAGACTTGGGAAGTTTTACAATGCATAAAATTATAAAATTCTAAGAGATCTAGCACCTTTAGAACACATTTTTTATTTTAACGATGTAGCCAAAGAACCAAGAGTGGATCCCTGTGGGAAAAAAATATGTAAAGAGCATAACATAGAGCACTCTATGCAGTAACCCAGAGATGATCAAGTTGTCCAAAGTACTCTCCCATCTCACATAAACCGCTAGTATATAGCAAGTACGTTTCAAAGAGTTTAAAGATGTTTTTGCTGGGGATACAAAGACCTAAAATCATATGACACCAAGTATCATCCAAACGATAAAATCCCTTTGAAATAAAATCAAAAGCCTTTTAAAGCAAAAACTAAGGAGAATAAAACCCTCTTTTACTCCCTTTAGTTAAGGCGAGAAATTGAAAAAGATGTATGTCTGTTGGAATCATAGTACCCATTAGATTTTCGTGAATGGTGTATCAAACTTAGTTGTCTCATAGAAAAGACACGTGGGAAATCAGACTTCGTAGCCGATTTTTAGAAACCTAAACAGGAGCATCCCTAAAAGACAACTACCCATTGCCCAAGATGGATCATATACTTCGAGAGGATTAGTTGGGTCAAAAAGGATATCTCTCTTAGATGGGTTCTCAAGTTACAACCTGAGTGTTAGTGCTCCCCAAGTGATCAAATCAAAAGTCGCTTTTTACCACACCCTTTGGGGCACCTTTATTTATGTCAAAATGCCTTTCGATTAATGAATGCAGGGGCCACTTTCCAAAGGGCCATGGTTATAGCCTTCTCATAAAGATATTGGCTATTTCCATAATCATCTACCTTGATGATACATAATCATTTCTCAAAAAACCGATGAAGAACATATCCGATTCACCTAAGAAATGTTTTTGTGAGAAGTGTAGGAAATTTGGCTTGTCATTGAATCCCAAGAAGACACTCTTTGGTATCCAGGGAAGGTAAACTTCTTGGACATATAATTTGAGAAGAGGAATCAAAATAGACCCTAGAAGGATAGATGGCATATTGCAGTCTGCCCATCCAAGGAGCCTCGAAATAATTGCAATCTTTCATCTAAAGATCAATTTTTTTCGAGAAGGTTTATCCCTAATGTTGTCGAGGTATTAAAAAAACATTACAAACATGCTTAAGAAATATGTGGAGGTGTAAAATGACTTTACCAACTAAACAATCATTCGAACTCAGTCCAAACAAGCTCTTACTCAAACACCATTCCCGGATTAGTCTCAGTATTTCACCAAAGACTTTTATATCTTTTCTGCTTTGCATCCGAGCATACAATAAGTCGTAGTTTTACTTCAAAAGAATGATTTAGGGCAAGAACAACCAATATCTTTCTTTATAAGTAGGGCCTTAAGAGATGCTCCTCTCAAATATAATATCATGGAGAAAGCGAAGCCTTAGCATTAGTAGTGAAAGCATTGAAAGACTTTAGGGTCTATATTTTACACTCTCACATAATTGCTTTTGTTCTCGCATACTATTTTCAAGGACATTCTATGTCAAGACCTCGATGGTAAAAGGGGGAAATGGATTGCAACTATTCTTGAATATGACTTAGAAATTAAGCCCAACAAACTAGTTAAAGGGCAAGGATTAGCAAAACTTATGGTTGAGTCTAACTTACAAGCACTACACATAATACATGGTAGATGTGTTGGAAGAAATAGAAGAATCTACTCGCTCCTTTTATTGAAGAAACATTTCTAAATTCTCCTTGGTATCTTTCGACATTATTTATGTGCTTTTATATTTTAACACCCCTCCTTCTCTCGTCTAAAAAACTAAGAAGCTAGATTTTTAAAACAAAAAAAGCTTTGAGTTTTTGCATATTAGATGGAAGTATTATATTGGAAAAATGTTGTTGGAATTTTGCTTAAATGTTTACTTCGAAGATGATGTAGAAAAAATCATGCATGAATTGCATGACTAGGGAGAATGTGGAGGACACCTCTACCGGAAGGCCACAACAAACAAAATTCTTAGATCTGGTTACTATTGGCCCTACCCTTTTCCCGTACACTCAAAATTTGGGTCATGTCTTGCCATAAGTGTCAAATCTTTGATGGCAAAAGAAAACTCCTTCCCTTACCTTTACATCCCTATCGCAGTTGAGGCACCTTTTCAACAATGGGAGTCGGACTTCATTCGGGGGAAATTCATCCATCCTCCTCAACTCAACATAAGTGGATCGATGCCAGACTATTCATTTATAAGATGTTTAGTAAGAAGGAAGCTATGTGCAGTAAGAACAGAATAATTATCACACATAAGAAATACACATGAACACCAAGATTTACAGGTGAAAAACCAACTCCTGGAGAAAACCACCGCCGTGCTTTTCATCTCTATATTTAATATTTATTATATGGAGAAACGTCTTACAATATTGTACCGATCTTGCCGACTCATATGAGTACGCGTGCATATAATTGCTAAAGGTTGCAACCTTCTCTCGTTCTCCGCCCTACTCACCGGAAGGGAGCTCCAACTCCACGATCTTGTTTACTGACCCACTACCGAAAGGGGAGCTTCAACCCCACGATTAGTACACCAGCTTTTCTTATCGCGGGAAGCTTCTACTTCCATACCGAAGGCTTCAATCCTCGAGAACCATTGCATACCACATTTCATCAATTTTCACACCGGATCCCACGACTTCAACACAACTCGTCTATAAATATCAACACCAATACATCACCCTAAGGATCCATTAACCTCGCTTCATCGAATTTCACAGAAAGCCACACTCGCTTTCATCATTTAGACACTCTTGAATTTCACTTGACTCCATAGCCCAATGGCTTTCTGATGGAGACTCTCACTCCACCTATTCCACTCCATCTTACCCAACCAAACAATCAACAAACCCTACACTTAATAACTAGCCTAAAATAAAAACCCTAGAGCAAAAAGAACACATCCTTTGAACCCAATGTAGAGATACCTCTCCGAGTCCGGGAAGGCTAGGTCCTCTGACTCCAAAGCTTGGTTCCATGTTACCCTATCATTTGGTCTACCGCACGCCAAATCACGGGACCACATAACATTTTGGTGATCATGGTGGGAGCGTCTCGAGTATATAGTTTCTGAATACATCTTAAAAGACGCGGTTAGACCCTCGGGGCTAGACTTAGAAAATATCCAAAGCAACTTCGCCACCTCATCAACACACTAGCATTTTGGCAATCATGGTGGGACCTTCTAAGTTAGTGACAAAGTAAGTATTCCTTAGATCTCGTAAATTCCAGTAAACATCCTTAGATTGGTATTTAGTTGTTGATGGTGGACAACAAGAACATCCTTAAAACAAGAAACATCATCCACTCCGGAAACTCCACCGTCTTCGTAGCCCCTGTTGACCCCACTAGTTCTTATAAACTCCCACGGGGAATGCATTAAGCAATCTCAATCATGCTAATGGTGGACAAAAAAATTGAAATCATCCACCGACGACTCCACAAGCGACTCACACAACTCTCAATAGACCCTAAATACTCCACCTGGTAGAGAACTCTAGATTGCTGAAAAGATTCAAAGGATCCTTTCTAATTTACAAACATGGATCCAAGGATACAAAGGAGATATGCTCCAATGAGTAGAGATCATATCCCCTGGACTCACAAAAAATACTCGAAATAAATTGGTTAAAAAACCTACCTATGATTTCAAGATGAAATAGTTGATGACCCCCTCGTTACATCTCATCAAATTTCATATACATGTATGGAAGTTAAAAAGGTTGAATGGCATGAGGACTACCTCATGAAAATTCTTATGCTGCAACTCTAGAGGGGGTAAGGGAAAAGAAATTGGTATTATTAATGGCTAAAATGCGGTAGCTTGTTTTCCTTGAAAGATTTCCACAAGGTGTTTTATGAACGTTATAAAGAATATTGTCCATCTTTATCATTAGACTAAAAATTGTTGTGATCAATCCGAATATTTCATCACAACACCTTGTAAACATTTCGATGAGGATTTGGGGAATTGGCATCCCTGGCAGATATTTATTAGAATAACTCCATGCATTTCATTCTCAAGATAGCTATCACTGACAACCTAGAGAAGTTAGAACCCAATCAAGAAATAGAAGGAAACCCACAGTAATCTCTCTTAAGGCACAAGTAATGATTCACCTTATCTTCTAGGCGAGGCTCAAGAAAAACATTCAGCCTCAAACTAAAATCTCTTCACAAGAGAAAGAGAAATGTTGTACTTCTATCCAAAGAAAGAGAAAAATTCCTCCTCCTTTCGATCGAAGAAGAAATAAAATCGGATGCTAAACATTCAACCAAAATCCTCTAAGCCTTCATATGAACAAAACATTCATGTTCCTCCTCCTACTAATTCCATCCGTCTGTAAATTAGAAAAGTAAACTTGTGAGATCAGTTCAAAGAAGAATAGACTCCGGTAACCCAATATGTTTGATTAGTGAAATTATTTATGTTGATGATTCTCCAAATTTTGATCAATGCGATGATGATGACGTTCTCCAAACAACGAATCTAACCTTGCAAAGAAATCAACAAATTTGGTTTGAGGGATGAAGTTCACAATTATATGATTGAAAGGAAAACAATAATCAGCCAAGATAGGTCACCTATGACACCGATGAGGAAAGCCTTGAAAATTTAGAAGTATGTGAAGCATTCTCTCGAATCTTTGCTCTACTTCACTACCCATCGTAAATAACTTTCACATAATTGGAAATCAACAAACCTCTTCGACTTTGATGTTGAGGTTGAGGAAGATGAGGAACTTCTTGAGCAAGTTTTCAATGAGGGTCTTCTCCACCTTGAAATGGTTGAGGAAATCATTTGGAACATGGAATCCTCCTTAACTCTATATTTGCGTACCACCAAGTTCCTTTGAACTATAAATTGCAGTGAAGGCATGGAAATTAATGATCACAAGAGAAAGTTGTTGCACTTCTTTCTCAAGAAGATTTGTTGCACTTGAAGGAGTGCTCCTACTAATCAACATGGCGGTATGCACATAGAGCTGCAACTCACTCTATCAAAGCACATTAGGTTTGTTAGAGGATAACATTTCCATATATGATGAATCTACCGCTAAGAAGATCATGAGGAAGAGGTGGATTTTCTTTCTCGAAAAGGAGTCCCAAGCATAGCCGAGTGGAAGAAGGAGTAGTCCCGAATGAAGCTTATGTCTCAAATCCTCTAGATCAGTGTATTATTCCAAGATCCATTTGTTATTTTCCTTGAGAAATATAAAGGAGGAGTGTGTTCTAGCCAAGAACAATTTGTTGTAAAAGATGTAAGAATTTTTTTAAACATTATTGCCCAAAAACAAGTGAGGTGGAAGTGGACTTTTAATTTTGTCGAAAGACCCTCAAAGAGTTGAACCAAGATCTCATGCAATACATCTACTTGATTGGTTGTATTGGAAAAGAGTTCACCAAATGAATGTATATATCATGTATAAATTAGATTAGGACGGATAAGTATGCAAATAAGCTCAACCTTTGAGCATATTTTGAGTTATACATTGTTTTGAAAATAAAAAAACAGAGAAAAGATGAAAAAAAGAGGAGTCAGATTTGAAAAAAGAGGTATAGCCCCATAACCAAAAAAAGAGTACTACCGAAAGTGTGCAAGCCTAAATGACACTACTTGTTCCAAAAAGGTCTTGTCAGTCATCTAGCCTAATCATCACGCTGAAGCATGTTTTCAATTTATTGTCGATAAGTTAGTAAAAGGTTTTTGATCAAATTACTCAAGCTTGACTTGTCAAAAGATAGATTAGGAAGAAATATATTGGTTCCACATGCTTAAAATAGAACCAAAGAGAGAAAAATAGGGATGAATAGCATACAATGTATCCTAGCCCTGATTTTTCTAGTCTTATTTTGTATAAAAATAACATTTGTGTGCATTTGTACTTATTTTATGCCACAAACCCATGGTAAGTTAGATTGTATAATCCTAATTTAGCCATGTTTTCAATTTCATGTTTACAAATTAGTGAATAAATCCGTCACAACAAATTTTAACCTTGACAACGTTGAATAGTATAGGTAGAGAATCACAAGGAGTTCATTAGCATAACTCGAGGCTTCGGGAAGAAATAGGTAGAAGTAGATAGTTTATTTTGCTTTCAAAAGAAAAGATGTCAAGGTTGCTAGTCTAAATGCAGACCTAAGGAAGAAAAAATGTTAGGCAAGTAGTTTGGGTAGGTAGAGATAGGGTTTTAAATCGATCATGTCTTTCATATTACTTGAGGTCATAGCTTCAAGCAAGCATCAACAAAAGAGAGGTAAAAATATGCCCAATGGATGAGCCATTGGTTTCCATAAAAGCTAGAGATTTGAAGTTTTGGACACCTCCTAAAAGGAGCCGCCCTCCCCAAGTGGAGCCACCTATTAGTCATCATTAATTTTTTTCCTTTGTTGATGACTAAATGATTATCCCAAGGTTTCTAGAAACAAAGTTCATGAACAATGTGAGTTCTAGAAATCTCACTCGCCTTCATTATCCTTAAGATAATTTTTTCACTATGTTCATCATTGCATCACGTCGAGCTCAGCTCTACCCATCCCATAAGACCCATCATGGGCTCATGTCACTCGCGTTGTCTTTGTTGTGTCACCTTTGGCCTCAACCCTCTATTTTGTTTTGCCTAACTCCTCCATTGTCCATCTAGGGTTTTTAAGGGCATTTTTCTTGGTTTCATGACCCCCATGGTTAAAAATCAACAAGGCTTTTATCCTAATGTTATTACACCTCTACTCCTATCCGCATGTACCTTCATAAATACTTCCCATCACTCCTATCCCTCAAACTCATCATTTTTTCTACAAAACCTAGCCTTCCTTCTCGCTACAATTTGACACTTTTCGAGACTAGGCCTATGTTTTTCCCTTTTGGACCCTCCCTCACCTAATTCTTGAAATTCCACTTTACCCTAATCTCCTAACATTTATCCATATCCCCAAAAAATTCCCCAAGAGAATTTAGACAACCCTTAACCCCTTCATTCCCCTCCCTCGCGCAAGGCGATCCTAAATCCCCAAGCACCAAACCCTAATTTCCTCTTCCAACTAAGCTAGGGTTTGATATGAAAAAAATGCACAAGAGCAAAGGATTAATTTTATAGACAATTTCAGCAAGAATAAGTCCATAGCAGCTCATAAACATCATGCCTCCATCATTTTCCAATAATTCATTCCGAGAGACAAGCCATGTGTCACACCTAGGGCCGCTTTGCTTCAAACTATGTTTCTCGACCAAAAAGACAGAATTTGACAAACGTGAGAGAGGTTTTTGTCCAATATAGGTCCAAGAAGAAAATCCTCCCTTTATTTCTTACACAGCATCATGGTTTGGGAGCAATAGATAAAAACATAGTGTCCCAGGGAGAATTTCGCACTCGTCTAGAGTGACCTTGGGAAAATATGGTATTCTCATAGTTGGAGTGTCCAAATGACTTTCTCGATGAGTAAAAAACTACTAACTAGACTTAGATATATTTCTAATGAGATATTATGAGCTAAATTGTGAGTTACGTAAGGCCCCTAAAAATGTCCGCACCAAGATGCTTGCAATTTTTTTGAACCCATCATTCAAACGACTTTTTTGACTAGTGTTGGGAAAATCGATCTTTGGATAAGGTAAATTAACACCAAATGTATAATGTTTGGAAATTATACTTCACAATATTTCCAACGAGCTATCACTGGAGCTCGTTATGACACTAAGAAGGCCTCCAAATTCCTTCGAAAATCATCGTGCAGGCTTGGAAAATAACTCTTAGCCGAAGGTCATTTTGGAAAAAAATTTGGGCTAGCATACGCGCGACTGCCATGCATCGACGCCGGCACACGGAAGGAGGCGGGTGTGAGTGTTAAATAAAATTTCTCCACGCACAGATAGACTAGTGCTACACACGAGTAGAGAAATGGTGCTATGCACAAGGAAAACTTGGTCAAATTTTCTCAAATATTGCCAAAACTAAATTTTTCTCCTCCTCAAAGTTGCCACTAGGTTCCTCCACTTGGAGTGAAACAAGGTTAGTGATCAGTCATTTTCTTGCCCTCCCATTGATATTTTTATATGCACAATCAAAGGAAAATTTCAAAACCCTAAAAAATTGGCCAAACCTCTAACCTTCATGCCAATCAAGCCTTTGACCTCTCTAGGGCAAAGATATTACCTAAGTGAAAGGTTGTCATAGGCCTAAAAGACACTCAAATGCAAGCTAAGCCTCCTCCCTAAAAAAGCTACTAAAGATTTCCTAGACCTACTCCTTTTTTTCCCTTCATTTTCTAAAAATATGCCCTCACCATCACTCACTTTCTTCATCCCTAGGCCTAAAAACTCTCACCAAAGTTGAAAACCACTTTGTTCAAAGATGCCCAAAACAATGAGCCATAGTCATGATGAACATGATGCTAATAGTCAAAGAGAGGAAATGATGGGGGCCAGTAAAAAGAGTCTAATGAATAAGACCAAGAGGGTAATGAAGAGAATGATAAATTTTACGGAACGACAGAAGAAGGTTCACGGGACAACCAAGAGAAGAATGAGCATGGGCATGACAATGATCCTAATCTTAGTGAAAAATAGTGATCATATGAATGAAGATGATGAAGATAAAGACACAGGAGGGAGATGATGAGGAAATAGAAGATCCCACGTGAACAAGCAAGTGATGAGACTGAAAGCTGATTTTGAAGAGGCAAAGCAGTGAGCAAAGACAATGAAACTAACGAGATAGTCAATAAGAAAGTGCGACAAGGAACTAGTCATGACACTAATCAGCCTCTCAAGTGGCAAAGAGAATTAAAGTGGCGAAAGCAGTAGGGAATGATGAAGAAAGATGGAAATAATGAATAATGTAGCCAAAGTGAGACAAGTGATGAAGGTAATGATCGGTTTGAAGGCCAGAAGTGACATCCGTAGAAAACAATGAGGAAGACAATGATGATGATGTTTCCGAAGATCGAAAGATAGTGACCCAATGAGGACATAAGGATACACATGGAAGCCATGAAAAGAATGAAAATGCTAGTGACAATAACAAGGGTCAAAATGATGATGAAAACAAATTTAAAACCTGCCATCGTCACTCCTCTCACTTGCACATACCACGGAGGAAAGAGGTGTGTTTACCTGCCTACAAAAGGGGCAAAGGGCCATCTCTCCTTTAGCTATCAAGCCCAAGGACAAAGGCAAGGAAAATATGGAAAGAGGTGAGAAGTAGGTACAACTAAGGAGAATCAAAAGAATCAAGAAGACTTCTCAAGAGCCTCAATTCATTGATCTAGACAATGACAATGAGGACAAGGAGATGACATCACTAGATTGCTTCTCTTGGACAAAGATGCACAACTTAGGGAGTGGGAAAGAGAGTTTGAGATGGCATAATGTGTCATTCACTATTAAAAAGAGTAGCATAAGCATTTCAAGGAGGTAAAGGGAGGACTCGCTCTATAAAATAAAATGACGAAAGAATATGCTTTGAGAAAAAACATGCTTGCTTGTCGCCGAAGCTGAAGCAGGCCCTCAGTGGAGACTAGAAAACCTAAAAAAGGGAAAAAGTGCATGAAAACCTTGGATTTTTTTGGCCGAGGCTTCTCAAAAGGTGTCCAATACCTCTTGAATGGGACCTCTCCTACAAATTTTTGGGCAATTTGAACAAAATTTTGTTTTTTTGAAATTTTGCCCCCTCCAGTGCTCTCAACACCCTAGGCGCTACGCATAAAATTGGTGCATCCTCAACTCATAATTTTTTTCATTTTTGGATTCCTCATCATCACAAAAAGTCTCCGCCTACCATTTTAGATCAGTTTCGAGCATTTTTGACCCCCTAAAAGGTAAACAAACATAAAAAAATTTGACCTTTCTACATGACCTCATTTTTAGTACCGTGCACTACGCATGGAGCGGTAGTTGGGAAAATTTATTTTGAATAGGGAAATGGCATCCAATAAGCACAACGCAAGAATTTATGGAAATTAAACTTATCAATATTTTCAACGCGCCATCACAGAGCCAAGTCCAGGTAGTCTCGGGAAGTGGTCCAAACTCAGTCCACGAGAGAGACCACTATTTTCTCGCTGAAGTGGCACTACGCATAGAGGCTGTCGCTTAGTATGTTTTGACCAAAAGTCAAGCAAAACACACTCATTTATTGCAAATAGATATTTTTGAGTTTTTGGAGGAAAATTAATCTAGAATTAGGTAAAAATAGTTATTTTGGCATTTATTTCTAAAGGATATCATGTGCCTTGGAGGCCTCGCATGAGTCTTCTTGGCCATAAATGACATTTATGGTTATATTTGACATTTTCCTACCACATTTAGGGTTTTAGTCCTCCTTTGCTCCATAAATAGAGCATTAGGCCGCTATGTATTTTGTTGGCACTTTATGAGCTTCGAAGAGCAATATACATGGTTTCATGAGCTTGGAGAAGAAATTGGTTTTGTGAAGTGGTATTAGAATGGCTTTGCTTGGCTTGATGATGGAGAAGCTTTGTTTGCGAGGATTCCGATAGCTTGGTGAATGGTGATGTCTTCCTAATTTTTCTATTGTTTCCTTTGTTATCATTATGTTTCATGCTTCTTGGCTGCTATAAAACAGAAAAGTATAGGTTGAGATCATGTTCTTTGAGGCACCTCGACCCTCCTGTTTGTTATAGCTTTGATGTTTTCTCTTTTGGCCATCTTAAGGAACTCTTGATTGCTCCTTAGGTCCACCAATTTTTTGTTTCATGTATGGTTACTATTATAGCTCAAAAGTATGATTCATGGTGTATGCCCTACTTATTTGAAGTTTTCAAAACCCTATCTTGAAGCTTTTCTATGAAACATTGATTGTTAGGTTAAGTCAGAAGAGGTCTCGTTCGATCTTGCCCTTTGTCCATGCTTACAAACTTGTTTTGTGAGTTCCCAATAACTTGATATATGCTTTCGTTTAGGAGTTCCCTCTCCATAAATTGAGTTATTTGTATTGTCTTATTTGTTTTACCCCAAAAATCGAAGGTGAATTTCTAAAGGATTAAGCTCTTACGCTTTCTATGTTTCAGTCGGGGATGTTTCTCTCGATATTTATTAGTTTAGAGTATTTTTTATCGAGCTTAATGGTTTTCCCTACCTCACGAATTATAAATTTTAAACTACATATGTTTAAGACCTCTTAGTCTTTCCCAACTTAATGTTCACTACATATCATACATCACCTTAAGGATCCATTAACCTTGCTACATCAGCCCCGAAACACACTCTGTTTCATCATTTAGACACTCTTGACTTTCACTTGACTCATAGCCTAATGGATTTGATGTAATCTCACTCCACCTATTCCACTTGACCATATTACACAACCAAAATAATCAACAAACCCCTACACCTAATAACTAGCCTAAAATAAAAACCATAGTAGCAAAAAAGAACACATCCTTTGCACCCAATAGAGAGATCCCTATTTGAGTCCGTGTGAAGGCTAGGTCCTCGCACTCCAAAGCTTGGTTCCATGTTACTGCTGTCATTTGGTCTCAAAAAATTTTCCAAATCACGGGACCCTAACAAATAGCAACCCACTTTCCCCTTTTACCACAGAGGTCCTAATTCAAAATATCTTTGACAACTCCGTGTGTGGGACAAAAAGCAATGATGTGAGAGATGTAAGATATAAACTCTAAATTCTTTCAATGCCTTAATAAAAGGAATAGGCTTCCTTCTCCATGATGTTATACTTGAGAGAGGAGAATCTCTAAGGGCTTTTTTGAAGAAGGCTATGGGTTGTTCTTGCCTTGTCATGTTCTTTTGGCAGTAACACTGTAACAATGGTATGTTCGCAGGCAAATGAGAAAATGTAGAAGTCTTTGGTAAAATCAGAATCGATTAGAACCGAGTGTTTGAGTGAGGGCTAGTTTGACCAATTTAGAGGATTTAGCTTCCAAGGTCCATTTAACCCCTATCTCCTTTTTAATCATGTTTTTAATATTCCTCAAGAGTTCAAAAAGGTTGGGGATGAACCTCCTAAAATTTTTTTATCTTCCCAATGGAAATTGATTGTAACTCCTTATTGTTTCTAGGATGGCCGATTTGTAATATACCTTCAATCCTTTTGGGGTCTATTTTGATTCCTTATTTTGAGATAATGTGGCCTAGGAGTTTTTCCTTTCCTGGATAGAAAACATTGTTTTCTTAGGATTCAAGGAAAGGCCATACTTCCTACATTTTTCAAAAAAAATTTCTCGGAGTGATACCGAGTGCTCTTCATCTGTCTTAGAGTAAATAGTGATGTCATCAAGGTAAATGACTATGAAGTAGCATATGTATTTTGAAAAAAGCTATGTCCATGGCCCTTTGAAGTGGCCCCTACGTTCATCAACCCAAGAAATGGCATTTTAACGTACATGAATGTACCCCAAGGTGTGGTGAAGGCGAGCTTTTGGCTTGTTGATCACTTGGGTTTTGAGATTGCAACAAGATGATGAGCTTAGCTGGAAAGAAGTCGCCTTCACTAAGTGGGCCCGTTGTGCTATTTTTGGTGCAAAGTCTATTTTTAGACATATGGATCATGATTCTATGAGTTGCAGGGATGCTAATTATGGATGGTTGGTCAAGTCGGAAAAAATAGATGGACTTCTATTTTTAGACGTATCGTGGGCGGAATCTATTTTTATATCGCCGATCGAAAAATAGATATGTCAAATATTATTAGCTCTTAATAATATTTGGACTATAAACATTATCTTATTCTCTCGGAGCACTTCGATCAGTGCACGGATGTGGCACAGATGATGGCGTAAGGAATTACGCTATTCCCGAGGGTTAAGTGGATCTATTGCATGGATACTTTAGTTAGAACTCATGTGAGAGAGTTTGGTGGAGTTGTGTCCAGATTTTCTAACTAATCTAAACATAGCTGAGCTAGTTGTACCTAGATCTAACCGATTGGTACACTAGTGAGAGTGGTGTGAATTAATTAATAATTAATTCACTAATTATAAAATCATTAATCAACTAAATAATACATCAGTTTACTTTAGTGTGTGGGACGATTTCGAAGGAGACCAAAGTTGAAGAGATAGGTAGAAAGAGCAAATAGGTGAATATCGGTTGTGACTATCTCGTTGTATGATTTGCAGGGCCAAATCCGGTGATTGGAGAAGCCAATGAGGGATTGCGCAGTGACAAGCCTGGTGGTTTGAAGTTATTTATGAGCCATTCTACAACATTGATTCACGCAATAGATGCGAGTTATTAGGTGGCGAGAGATTGGAGCACATGTGTTTTGGCGTAGATCCTAGCATCGATTAGTGTGTAGCAATTGGAGATTGTACTTGAGAGCTTGTGATTAGCTTTGTATAATGATTGTTACATGATCTCTATGACATATAATATACATATAGTTGGGGTTTTCAGCTTTAAGCTTTCCCATGAAATATTGTGTTCATATGTGTGATTGTTTCATATGGTTTTAATGTGCGCATGCAATTGATTTCTAGTTTCCGCATGTAATGATGCTAATGGTAGAGGAGATTTTGTATTATGCATGAAGATGATTAGGAGAATCTCAGTGGATAACATATCAATTTTTCAAATTTCTACATGGTATCAAAGGGATACTTCGATCGTTGGAGCGATTGCAAAACATTGAAGCTGGCCGAGTTTTGAGTCAGGTGGAATGCGCATTTGCGGCGGTGTTTTCTTGGTGTTGAAGTTGAGATGTATTTCAACGATTGAGATTAGAGTATGCCCTTGAGGAAGCTCAAATTATATTGCATGGAAGGACAAGATGGAGGGAGTGATATTTGAAGTGACAATGGGTTGAAGGAGTTCATAGATGCATACAATTCCTGAAAACCTACTTCTAGTGATGTTGCCGTAGTTGACGCATGGCAAAAGAAGACAACAAAGTGTCGAAGGCTTCTATTGGAAGGTGTGATGGATCAAATAGTTTCAGACTTTCTTCATGGTAAGGCTTCTCCATTATTGATGTTGAAATCCTTTAGCCAGCATTTATTTCAAAAGCAAGAGCGACCGAGAGGGAAGTTGGCGCTAGGGGATAAACTCAGGGAACATAAAAATGGAGAAAGGTGAAAATATGCCCTAGCACCTCATGAAGTTCATCCGAATGCGAGGATGAGCTGGGAAGTGTGGGGCTTACTGTTGATGATGAGGACTTGGGCGAGCTTTGGCTCTCCTTGGGCTTCCGAAGAGTTGAATTCTATCGTGACTTTGTCAATGGTTGGGAGAAATTGCCGGGATGGGAGCGACTTTGCCCGGATCTTTTGTACAAGAGGAGATAAGGCGAAGTACCGAGGGATGGATCTTCATCAAAGACCTCTCGATGAAGAAAATTGTGCTTTTGGTTTCCAAAGAAAACAAGGGGAAGAGCCGAGGACGCATGCTTCTCATCACTGTGCGAAAGGAAAGAAGCAGGGACATGTCCAAAGGTGAAGTGCTTTCACGCGTCACCAACATCGGACATTACGCCACTAATTGTCCACGAAGAAGAAGAATAAGCGAGTTGCTTGGATCCGTGTACCGTGAGGCCTTAGCCTTGCGCTTTGAGCTAGAGTTTTTGCTAATCACATGCTTGGTGTCAAGTGTGATGGGTTCGGTCAGTGAAGTTTCTTGACAAATGCTGCATCTTTTCACATGACAGGGAGATCGAGATTTGTTTATTGATCCGGATGAGAAAGATCTTGGAGTGCACATCGAGATAGGAAATGATTGTAGATACAGAGCACGACCGGTGATCAATACCATTTCCCTTTGAGAGGGAGTCCGGTAAACCCTTCATATTGAAGGAAGTGATGCATGTTCCAGGATTGAAGAAGAATCCGATCTCCGTGGCGATGTTAGAAGACAAGGGATATGATGTTGTCTTTAGCGAGGGAAAGGCTTTCTACGCGGTAAAGCAAGTAACCGGTGAGACCTAGGAGGATGAGGTTCAAGTTAAGAACCTTTATCAATTGTATGGTCAGATGTTTACGCAACGGACCTATGGCAAAGGTAGAAGGGAGTGGTGAGTTGTGTGATGATGGCGAGGCCGTGGCACCGGAGATTGGGCCACCTTCACTGCATGGAGCTTTGTAAGATACTCGCACAGTAGATTTCTCATCGGGCTTCCCTAAGGGTACTCTTGCGTAGTCATATCGATGCAAGGGATGTACCTTGGGAAAATTTGTGAAAGCCACCTTTCACGAGAAGGATATTCGTGCCACGACGATCCTTGAGAGAATTCACACGGTACGTGTGTCAACCTTTTCTCGCAGTCTTTGACAACAAAGCTACGGTGTACTATATGATATTTGTAGATGATTTTTCTCGATAAGTGTTGGATCTTCTTCATGGAGAAGAAGAGCGAGACATACTCAAATTTTTGTGAGTTCGAAGGCACTAGCTGGTTGAGAAAGAATTAGGGAAGCGGTGAAGGCTCTTAGGAGTGACAATGGTGGTGAATTCATCTCCGGCGAATTCAAGGACGTTCACAGCACAGTAGGAATTCGAAGAGAGCTCATAGCACCTCATAACCCACAACGAGGATGGGGTTGCAAAGAGTGAAAGAAAAGAACACTCTCGGTGCTGCACGGGTGATGTTGCATGATCAGGGGCCTTCCCATACACTTTTGGGATGAGGCATGCAACACGCTGCGGCTTATGTGCAAAACCGTTGTCCTCAGTAGCATACTTCGGCATGAGTACACCCGAGGAGGCGTTTTTCTAGTAAGAGGGTTCGATATTTCTCATTTGAGGATTTTTGGTTCACCCGTTTACATTGATGTGACGAAAGATGCCGTGAAGAAGTCGCGAGTCGATCGTCGAGGTTGGGATATTTGTGGGGTACATTGATACACCCCACAACTATCGTGTGTATTTTCCGCGTACGATGCCAAGACCCTGTTGTGCGATGAGATATCAAATTTCATGAGGAGAAAGCCATGAAGTGTTTTCTTCGAGAGGGAGCCACACTTGCATGCGGATGAGGGAGATATTAGTTCCTAAGGATGAGCCTTAGGATGTGGGATCAACCACAAGAGGAGGTTCATGGAGTGGAAGAGACCACTCATGCAAGCCACCAACCATCACGCAGGGGTGTAAGCGCACTACGAGCCGAAAGCTTTGACGCGATCAAGATGACGCAGAAGGTTGTAGGAGCACCTACATCACAACGCAGACACCGAGACGATCCACCGATCGATATACCGGGATACATGGCTCTTATAAGTAAGTGTATCGTGACAGCTATCCTCTTTCGAGGAAGTTGTGGAGGATCTCGCATGGGCATATGCCATGGTGGAAGAGTATGATTCGATTGTCCCGGAAAAAGTGGATGGGATATTGTCCCAAGGCCGAAGGAAATCGATGGTGGGTTTGAGATGGATATACAGAAGTGAAGGAAAGTGTTCGACGAGAGTGTGGAGAAGTACAAGGCAAGATTTGTTGCATGAGGATTCTCATCCCAGATTGAGGGGATCGATTATGAGGAAACCTTTGCACATGTCGCAAGGTATTCTTCCATACGCCGGGCATTCTTGCTCTCTCGGCGCGGATGGGGTGGCACATTCATCGATGCAGATGTGAAGACTGTGTTCCTCAATGGGGGTGATTGAGGAGGAGGTGTACATAGAAGGTTTCGAGATCTTTACTGAAGAAGTCACATAGTGTCGCAGGCTCAAGAGAGTCGCTGTATGGGTTGAAACAAGCACCTCGTGCTTGGTACACATGGATAGACAAATATTTTCACCGTACTTGGATTCTCCAAGAGTGAGGTGGATCCCGAACCCCATACCGTATCGTGGTGGAGGGTAAGTTGCCGATCATTGTACTTTATGTAGATGATTTGATTTTGACGTTTTCGAGTGATGAACCGTTGATACACTCATGCAAGGTCGATCTTGCGAAAGGAGTTTGAGATGAAGGACTTCGGGCCTCCTTCACTATTTCTTGGGATTGGAAATTTCGGCAGTCACATGATGGACTATTTGTTTCTCAAGGCAAGTATTATGCAGGAGATACCGGAGAAGTTCAACATGCATGGCGGCAAGCCTCGTTGATACTTCTCTTCCTAGTGGATGGAGGAAGGAGGATGATACTTCAAATAGAGCGTAGTGGATGCCAATGTTTATCGACAGATTGAGTGGGGTCACTTATGTATCTCGGTCAATACACAACCCAACATATGCTATGTTGTTAACCCAGGCTTTCACAAGCTATGGCTAAGCCTACCAAACTCTTATGGAAGGCGAGCTAAGCATGTATTGAGAAATCTCGTAGGCACATCGGGATATGGATTATGGTACGGAGATAGTCGAATGAGGTGACGCTACATGGCTTCATGGATTGGTATCATCATATCGGAGATTGTGTGCGGCCGAAGATCATGTTACTTTCATATATTCGCCACCGAGGATCGTGAATGCTGATATCTTGACGCAGGCGCTCACCAGGGAGAAAATTTGAATACCACAGAGGGCGAGGATAGGGGTGGTAGATAATCCTTATCTTGTTGAGAGGGAGTGTTGAGATTGCTGACAAGATGATAGAGCTTAGTGGAAAGAAGTTGCCTTCACTAAATGGGCTCCGAGTGCTATTTTTGGCAAAGTCTATTTTGTAGTACATATGGATCATGATTCTATGAGTTGCAGAATGTTATTTGTAGGATGGTTGATCAAGTCGGAAAAAAATATGAAATTCTAATTTTAGAATATTGGGCGAAGTCTATTTATAGATTGTCATCTACAAAAATAGATATGTCGAATATTATTAGCTCATGCTAATAATATTTGGACTATAAAAACTCTATCTTATTCTCTCGAGCACTTCGCTTAAAGAAATGCTACGTATGTGGCACAGAGTTGAAAAGAAAGAATTATGCTATTCTTGAGGGTTAAGTGGAGCTATTGCATGGATAAGTTCAGCTTAGGAAATCATGTGAGAGAGTTTGGTGGAGTTGATTGAGGAAGTTAATGGAGTTGTGTTCAAATTTAACTAATCTAAACATAGTTGAGATAGTTATATCTAGTCTAGCGACTACGATACACTAGTGAGAGTGGTGTGAATTAATTAATAATTAATTCACTAATTATAAAATCATTAATCAACTAAAGAATACACTCGCGTTAACTTCGAGGGCGTGGGACTGACCTTCGGTGGAGACCAGAGAAGAGATAGGTGAAAGAGTAGTGTGACTATGAGTTGTGACTATACTCGTTGCATGATTTGCAACAACCGAGTGATTGGAGAAGCCAATGCTGAGGATTGCTTGCAGATACAACCACAATGTGGTTCAAAAGTTATTTATGATCCATTCTATAGCATTGATTACACAATAGAGGCAAGATATCGTGGCAAAGATTGGAGCATGTGTTTTGCTAGATCTAGCTTGATTAGTGTGTAGCAATTGGAGATTGTACCGAGAGTTTGTGAGGAGCTTTGTATAATGATCGTTGCATGATCTCTATGACATATAATACTGCTGAGATAGTTGGGGCTTTCAGCCTTTAACCTTTCCCATGAAATCATCGTGTTCATATGTGTGATTTTTTATGGTTTTAATGTGCGCATGCAATTGATTTTATTTCCGCATGTAATGTTCAATGGTAGAAGAGATTTTGTATTGTGCATGAAGATAAAATAGAAGTGATTAGGAGAATACATCTGGTGATAAATATATCGCTTATTCAAATTTCTACATTGGGAATACTAGCACTTGGTTATACCGAAAAGCCATCAGCTGAGTGAATTCTCTTAGAGCCAAATACCTTTTGAAGTATGTGATCCATCTCAGTAGGGTGTAGTTGTCTTTTAAGGAGGCCTTGTCTGCATTTTTAAATCAATGCAAAGCCTAATCTACCCGAGCCTTCTTCCTCTAACCGAGCACAAGGTTGGAAACCCACTCCGAGGAAATATCGAAGGAAAACTATGATCCCGCCATCATACATCTTTTTGATCTCTTTTCTCAACTAAAGGTAGTAGAACAAAGGTTTATTCTCCTCAATTTTTTTTTGAAAGGTTTTTGATTTTCCCTTAAGAGGAATTTTAAGTTGGATAAAGCTTGTGTCATATGATTTTAAAATCCTCATACCCCCATGCAAACACATCTTAAACTCTTGAAAGGATCAATATATCTCTATTTTATGTGAGGAGGAAGATTTTTGGAGAGTTCGATCATTTTAGGTTCCTTTAGGATGCCGAATGTTACACACCTCTACATAATTCTCAGTGGATTCCATTTTTGTTTTAGCTACATCATTAAAGTCGAACAACTCTTCTAATGGTGCAAGTCCCCTTTGGTAATGTATTGTTTTTACACTCTAAAACCTCAAGGTCCTTTTGGTCTAGATCCTCAACATTTTCGCCTCATAAGGGATGTGCAAGCATGATTTATATCAAAAAGAAAGGGGGCGACTATGTTCCTTGGGCCTTTTCTTTAGCAAGAAAACATCTTTCTCTCATGCCCTAAGCTTGGTTTTGTCAATGGTGTAAATTCATTCCTAGATTCACAATCATCAATTTGTTCATCACCCTCAAACACTTGCCAATGATTAATGTTGATAGGTCATCAGTAGAGGGCCGATGTTTTGACTTTGATAGTGTATTGTTCACTTGCAAGTGGTATTTGGCAATTCGTCGGCTGACAAAGGCTGTAAACTCATTGTGCAGAGACTATTTTGGGCTCTGTAGGAATGTAAACTAGCTCATATTTCTCAAAGGTTTTGCGATTAGGGGAATTTTGAGGTCTAAAATGGGGCCTCCTAAGAAAAATGTACAACAAAAAATAAACTTTATAACAACCAATAGGATTCAATATGATGATGTCAACCATGGGGAATGATTTACCATTTTTTAAATAAAAGGGTAAAAATATTAAAAAATAATAAAAATGATAAAACTACTTTTTCAACTCGTATTTTCAACTTATCTCCCAAACGTTTTTACTCAAATTTCGAGTGGGAGTACTCGCTGGATGCAAAATTTAATTCCCTCATCCAAGGAGTACCCATGTTGCATACTTTCGATGAACTCTACTACACGAAAAAATGAGAAATACATAAAAAACGTGATTGTAATCATGTTTTTTTATGTATTTCTCATTTTTCATGTGGCTAGGACCCATCAAAAGTATGCAACATGGGTACTCCTTGATGAGGAATTAGAATTTCGCATCCAATGAGTACCCTCACTTCCGAAAATTTGAGTAAAAACTTTGGGAGATAAGTTGAAAATATGAGTTAGAAAAAGTAGTTTTTTCATTTTTTCCTTTTAAAATTCGATGATGTCATCAGATCTTATTTGATTTTTTCCACTATTATTTTATAATTTCCTTAGGAGACCCATTTTAGACCTCAAAATTCCCTAATGAGGAGATCTAGGGCTGCATTTTTTGTACTCTCTCAATCTTGGATTCTTTCGTCGAATACACACCTCTAATTTGTTTAATGATCAACTCGTGAACCTCCTTGGGCGAGTAGATTTTCTTAGCTCCTAAGTCTTTGAGCAAGTGTAAGCCAAGGAGGAGAGACCTCATACTCTGCAATGTTATTGAATGCACTAAAAGTCTAGTTTGCTTAAGAATGGCCTTCATTTGTGTTAAGTGTATCTCGTACTACCGCGCCCGACCCAACCTTGCCACAAGAGCCATCAAAGGTTATGCTCCAAAGCTGCTTTTATTTCATGCTCATCATTATGTTGTTTTTTCCGTGGCCACTAGAATTTTGGATGATATATGTTCTTCGATTTTAAGGATATGTTTGGTTGTTACGTGGGCCTAGATCTTTTTTCATTTTCATTCACTTGTTCACCAATGTTTTTTTCATTATACAAGATGAATGAATATAAGTCCGAATGAATGAATGAATCCCAGGGGTGTTGTTTGACCTATCTAGGCTACTCACCATATACTTCATGTGTGACTCTCAAGTATAGTCTTCTTGTCTAGTTAAAAACATGGAAAGTAGCATAGAGACATATCTAGTTGAAGGTTTCCCCGAAGTTTGTCTCCCCAAGATCTCGGATAAAAGCATGCCATACTTAGGGGGAATGTCTACTACCACTATGTCCATGACAAGACCCTTAGCAAGTATTTGTGCTAGATTGACACAAAGATCCTTGATTAGCTCCCAAAAAATTGACTCTACTCAAATCAAATGAGTACAAGTCTTTGTAAGGTTTAGTTATTTCTAAGCCCAATCTCTCCATTACAATTTAGGTACACAGAAGTTAGTGTGAGGGCCCCAAAGTCTAAGCATAAAGTATTGTGTAATATCTTGGTCATGTATTTAAGGTTGATATAGAAAGGATGGATAGCTCCTTCTTGATACTTTCCCTCAACCTTAGGTCCAAACAACAATTCAGAGCCCATCATCAGCTTAAATTCGAGTGTCGATATCCTTTCCAAAGTTCAAGACCTTCAAGCACTTGGGATACTATACACTCCTTGAGTTACCAGGGTCAAGTGAGAGGCATGGTTATTTTGATTTTAGCAATCTCTCCCTCAAAGCCGATGAAAAGGTATTTATGTTTTATACATATTTACATCAGCTTTTTTCGAGCCATAATTTTTTTCCACAAGTTTAATTTGATGATTTTGATCGTGGGTTTTAGTGCAACATAATTTTTTCAAGGCCACTAGTAGAGGTACTAGGACGCTTGAGAACACTACTTCTTGTTGGCTAATTTTTCTTTGTTCGGATCAGTTTTCTTAGCCATAGTGTTGACAACCTGGTCCGCTGTCCTCTTAGGGACTCGTTTCTTGGAGGCTTCTTGGTTCCTTTTTCTCCTAAGGTCATATTTCCTATGGACTTCCATGATGGTATTTTCAAGTCCTAATTGGTAATCTTCAGCATCTTCACAATTTGTTTGAGTTTGATCAAAGGAAAAGAGACCTTGTTCCTTTTCTCTCGTAGAAAAATTCATCTTCATTATCGAAACTTTCAGTGTTTACATTGCTTTCCCTTGTGTTATTCAATCTCTCTTCCCTCTTCATATACATAATTATCTTGGAAGAGGTGGCCTAATTTGTTGATCATTGACAATTGTACTCTTGGTCTATTTTGGGAGGGTCTCTTATGAAGTTTGGATTTCTATTTACGTTTTGGGAATTAGCTTGGTTTTCCCTAGGAGAGCATTCTTTCATTCAAGTTTATCCTTTCTATCATTCTCTCCATGGTTCTCATTAGGGCTATCCATTTTGGTATCAGATGAGGAGGTTGAGGGCATGATTTCATGCTTTGTAGGTCACTCTCTTTCGACCTCATCCCTACCTCTCTCTTTCAATCAAGTTGACCTCTACACCGATAGCTACCATTTTCATTTCTTCTAAAGTTACGGGTCCCTTTCTCTCAATTGGAATGTCATGTCCAGATCAAAGCCTTCGAGAAATTTCACTAGTGCTAGGCCTTGTGGGGGTTTCATGTGAGGTGCGGGAGGGCATTGTAGATACTGTTAAATCCCTAGTGCAATAATATTGTACACTTTTCCTCTATATTTCTCTTAAGATTTTTATATCTGACAGAAGGATTTGGAGGGGATTTTTTCTTGATTTCCCACTTGTTTATGAAAGACCTGGGTAGAGGGAAGGGAGATCATGTATTGAATTAGGAGTTAATGCTTTGAACCATTTTTTGGCCTCTCCTCCTAAGCTTTTTGTAAAGATCACTCATTTTAATCGGTTTCTTCTTCTATTTAAATTTACAATCAAGGGCATCATTTATCCTATCTACATCGTCGCCGGGCAGCGATGAAGGACTCGACTCCGTGAAATGAGGGATCTTGGATTAGTAGTCATTTGGAAAATTCACTAGAGGTTGAGGTAAAGCCAAGTGGGCATACCAAACTCGCCATGATGGGAGCTAATGGAGGGTTTACAAGAGGAGGGTTAGTGAAATGGGATGTATGATGAAAGTCGAGTGGTTTTTCAATGGTGGTATGGATGGGTGTGGTGGGAAGTACTTGGACCAGAATTGATTTTGAATATATTTGGTATGGAAGAGTTGAAGTGACGGGAGAAGTCGAAAAGTCGTGTGGTGTGGAAGGAGAAACTTCTCTAATAGAACTCTACCGCGATCTATGGGCTCAAGGTTAGTCTAGTCAATATCGGTCAGTGACTCCGGTCTTCTAAAGAGGTTCTTTGTATGAGTGCAAGTCACAACAGGGATCTTGCAAAGCTATAAGATGTCTGTGCACAAAGCTTGCTCTATGAATGGTCCTAATAGTGGTTAAGTTTCCGCATCTAGAAGTTTTCCACCAAATCTTCTCTAGTCATCAACTATTTTGGGAGGGTTTGGGGTCGGATGAGATCGCGGGTACTAATCTTATGTGAAGCTATATTTCCAACTTGATCCCGAGAGGCTCAAAGTTTTAGTGACCTGCTTTTCGAAGGCCGAACTCTCTTAGTGCTTGGTAAACTCTCACAATATATAATTGGGTTCATAAATTATTCTCGGGGTTGGCTTGTGACAAATCCAGGGAGTCAAATGAGTACTAGTGAAGTAATAGTGCCTGCACGGGAGGCTAGTGGAGTCGCGGTGGATATTTTTTTTATTTTGTTTTAAGAATGTATGTTTATGGTCCACCACCAATAACTAACAAAAACCAATTTAGGGATGTTTTGGGGTTTTTCTAAGTTTCCTTTATATAGCCTTAGGGTTTGTGAGAGTGTCCTATAGGCCGAGTCATCATCTTGCTAGGATGATGAAACAAATACATTATACTCTATGGGTCGACAGAGCTTTGAGTTCTCTATGATTTGATAAGGGTTTCTAGAAGTCCTAAGGATACTTAGATTGTCATCGACTCGAAGTCCCATCATGATCACCATTGTGTTAATGATGAGGATGAGGTGGTTACAAATCATGGGATACAATGTGACAAGGGCTTCGAAGGTATAAGCTTCTATTTACTCGAAAGGTCCCACCATGTGATCACTAGAATGTTAGTGTCCCGTGATTTAGCATATTGGTAGACAAAATGCACGAGGTAACATGAAACCCAGTCTTTGGAGTCCTAGGACCTAGCCTTCTCTGGACTCGCAGAGGGCTCTCTCATTGTATGCAAAGGATTTGAACTTTTTTTCTATTTAGGGTTTGATTTTAGGCTAGTTGTTAAGCGTAGGGTTTGTTGTTTGTTTTGGGTTGGGTAAGTTGAGCAAGTAGAATAGGTGGAGGTGAGAGGTCTTTAAATCATTGGGATATGGAGTCAATGAAATTCATGGGTATCTCAATAATGAATCGCAGTGCATTACGGTGGACCAATCTAGCAAGGTTAATGGATCCTTAAGTTTATGTGTGAAGTGGGATGAACATCAAGTTGGGTGAATAAGGTAGGGAAAAAGGGAAATAAAGAATCATTTTTCAAATATTTATAACAAGGAGGTCTTAAACACTGATAAGCATTAGATATAACTCATGAGGTAGGGAAAGCCATTAAGCTTAATGAAAATACTTAAACACAATAACCATTCAAGACAAACAATTTCAATGAAATATAGAAGGCGATAAACTCATTTAAATTCTATTGATTTCACATTCAAGTTTTTAAAAAAACATTTAAGATCACAAATAACTTTAATTCATGAAGAGGGAACTCCATAAACATAATAAATAAATCTAGAAATAACTTTGGAGAAAAATGATAGGCATGGAAAAAGGGCAAGATCAAAACAATACCTCTTTGACTCAACCTAGCAAGCGCACTTCAAAGAGAGAGTTTCCAAGACGAGTTTGGATAACATCAAATAAGTAGGCCTTACGATGAAACATATTTGTAAACTATCAAACTAATCCATTAATGAAATGAAAAACGTTTAGGTGGGCCTAAGGAGCAATTAAGAATTCCTTAAGTTGACCCAACAAGAGGAAAACATCAAGGCAATAGCAATAAGGCATGAGGACTAAGGTGCTTTCAAAGATCATTTCTCAACCTATACTTTTTCTGTTTCTACCGCAAAAAAGAAGGACGAAACAAAATGATAACAAGAAAACATGAAAAAAATTAAGAATACGTCACCATTAAATAAGCTTAGGCATCCCGCAAACAAACTTCTCCATCATCAATCCAAGCAAACCATTCACAAACTCCACAACACCAATTTCTTCTCCAAGCTCATAAAAACCATGTATTTCTCTCAAAAAGTTCATCAAATTCCAACATTTACAATGAAGCCCTCATGCTTTATTTAACTCAAGACAAGGAGGGAAAAACCCCTAGATAGGGTTGGAAAAATGTCAAAATCACTTTCATAAATGCCATTTATGCCTTACAAGGAGACCATGCAAGGCCCAAGACATAAAATATCTCATGAAATAAAATGCCAAAATAACTTCTAGCACCTAATTCTCAGAGTGATTTGCCTTAAAAAACACTAAAATATGATTTTGCAATAAATGAGTGTGTTTTGTTGAATTTTGGCCAAAAAACACACTACACGATCCATTTGCACTGCACCACTTTTAGCATAAAATAGAGCTCTTTTCCAACCAAGTTTTCGATCCCTTCCCGACATGTCGCGATTTGGCTCCATGATGTGATTCGTTGGAAAGACTAATGACGAATTTCCAAAACTACTTCGTAGTTTTATGATCTATCTCCCGTAGCTCTAGTCAAAATGTCAAATTCCCAAGACTTCCCATTAGCGTTAACATCAGGATCCGAAATAGTGGCGAGTAATGGTGAAAAAAGAGGGGTTTTTTCGACTTTTTGAGGGGGTCAAACCACTGCTCCAAATCATCCGAAAATTGGTGAAAAACCGTAATAGTGATGAGAAATCCAAAAATTCTAAGCTTTACTCTTGAGTATGCTCCATGCATTTCCATAGCTGCCGATTGGCGCTCGCACTAATGAGCCTTTAAAATCACAAAGACACAAAAGTTTTCCAAATTTGCTCAAAATTGTGGTGAAGGCCTCCTCAAAGGGTCTGGAGACTTGCCGCAGAAAGCTCGTAGTAACCTCAAGTTTATCATGTTATTTTTCCTCCTTTAAGGTTTGGAAATTCAAGGAGGGCTTCCTTCGGGAGCTAGCACAATCAAGCTTGTGTTTCATGGCATAATACTTGCTCATCTTTTTTTGTAGGGACCGAGACCCACTTTTATCTTCTTAAAAGTGCTTGTGCTCATTCTTATAATACTCAATGATGTATTGTGACATGCCAAGAAAATATCTCTCCCACTCCTTTATTTGTGCATCCTTTCTTTGCAGATAGCGCTCCGGTGGTCATCTCCTTATCTTCATTATCACCGTGTGCCGAGTCAATGAATTAAGGCTTTTGAGTAGATAACTTTCTCTTGCTTACCTTTATTAGCCTTGTCCATCTTTTTCTTTGCCCTTGTCAAGTCTTGGGAGTTGAGTGTAGATGGCAAGGTCCCTTGCCTTTTGGAGGTAGCAAACACTTGCCTTGGCCCTCTTTGCTATGTGCATGCAAGAGGTGTGATGGTGTTTTTGGTAGTGTCTTCATCATGGTTGTGACCTTTGGTGTTGCCATCAACTTCTTTACCTTTACTATGACCCTTATCGGTCATCCCATGCTCTATTTGATCACCTTTGCCTTCTTGTCCTTTATACACCATCATCATAATTACTTTCTTTACCTGCCTTCTACACCGTGGCTTTGGTCTTCATTTGGACTATCAACCCCTACACTTGCTTCATCTTGGTTTTTGTTCATCACTAGGGCCTTTTTTATTCATCATCTCCCGTATGGTTACATCATTTTCATTTTCACTAGAGGTCGATTGGTGTCATGACTATCATGATCGTCTCCCCTTGCTTTCTTTTTTCTCACCGCCCTGTTCCATTAGTGTCATCTTATTTGTCACTCTGTTTTGTTCTTCAAATGTCTCGTTTCTACCTTATCATTTCCTCTTCCATATAATCACTATTATCTTCACATGAATTTGCTCATTGTTTTCATGGTTATGCATATTTTCCCTTTCGAATGTCATGTTCATCGTCCCTTTGACTCGTCCACCTCCTTATCTTCGATCCCTACCATGTTCATCGCCCTCTTCTTCACCATCATTTCACTCTTCGCTCTTCCTCATTAATTTATGTCTCTACACTCACCGATTTCATCACCTCTATTGTCATCTCACTCTATTCATCATTTGTCGGCTCATCCTCATGTTCATCATTGGTTTCCATGTGTACTCCTCCTCAAAATGATCCTCTTGCGTTTCCAACATTATCATCAAACTCATCTTCATTGTGGGATCGATTCATCATCACCTTCATCCCTGATCTTCATGTGATTCTTCATTGCCACTTCCCTACTTCCCCGATGCATCAAGAGAAGGAGAGGAAGGGAGGGTTTGCTTATGGTGAGGGTCACTTAGGTGCGGATGAGGAGGGAAAATTTGGTTGAGGAGGAGGATGGGGGGTTGTGAAGACTTCATGTGCTATGAATACCTCCCAACGTATACCCTATTTATCCCAACTAATGTAATACCACCATCTTGATCAAGGAATGGTGGAACAAGCTATACGATTTGTTGGGAGTGATTCCTCCTCCGTATAACAAAAGGACATTTTCTCAATCTTAGCCGTCGTTAGCCACCCCATAGAATCCCGTCATATCAGGTGGTGGCTAAATGATGTTGGATAGCCTTCAAGAAACAATTTCATTGCTAAAATTCTACGATGCTTAAAGTCTTTTGATAATATCCTATCCTTTGGATAATATTCATTGCTTTTCCCTTTTCAACTCAGAAATTTCGTTGTCATTACATGAAGAAAAAGCTCTTTGCAAGCACTCTTTTTTCCTTTCCCCCTTCTTCCAAAACTAACCTCATTTTACCCCTCCATTTCCCATGAAAATCCCTCATTTTCATGTCTTTTCCTTTTCCCCTTCATCAAAACCTTTTGATAAGGCCCTAACACTCTTTTCTTTGCCACCATCTACGACCCCTCAAAAATCCTTTGAAAAAACCATCATAAAAATTATAAAAATCACATTTTCACATTATAGTACTTAAGCCCTTGGGCTAAGTCTTTAACACTTCCCTTCCATATGACCCGGTGCCGGGACCAAGTGCTAGCCTTCCAAGTGCTTATCGAGCTACCCAATTGCGATTAGCCCCCCCCTCTTTAACCCTCCCGACTACATTATCTTCCATGCGCCCAAAGGCCCCACAGTCGGGCGCGCAAAGCCGCATTGATAAATTAGTATATCTTAAACCCTTCGGCTATAATATTAATTTTTCGATGTTTATTAAATATTAAAATTTTCCGCCACGATCCAAATTTCAAGCCGATCTCCACCATCGATATGATTTGCGTAGATCAACGATGCACTAATCCATCGCCTTGTGATCCCCGCCATCCACTCGCCTATTGCAAAACCACGCGGTATCCATCGCATCGCTTTTAAGAGCGCGGGCGGTATTTTTTTTCATTTTTGTAGCGATTCCATACACCTGGTTGACGCGTCGCACGAGCATTGTTCACAAAACCGCTGTCCATCGCACGTTAAATACCTGGACGTGGGACCCGACACGATATTGACATCCACGGCGTCCGATCCGAGGCCGCTCACTCGGACGCGTGATCGCTGACACCGTAAAGAAGCCCGATGGTTAACCGGATACCAGCGCACGTCATTAAAGCATCCCACCGCCGATCGATCTGACGCGGATCGATGGCCCACAATTCATGGCCCCAGATTCTCCGCTTTGAATTTTCACCTCGGCTCCCGACCATCGATCTTTGCGCGATCGAGTGGCTCCAATTCAATTTATTTTTCCGCCTTTCCTTTGAATTCCTCTCGATAAATCTCAGCCAGTTGATGATGCCATCCAACGACCATGCTTCCTCCATGTGCCTTCACGAAGCGACAAACCTGCACATGCGAGGATTTTATAATATTTTTTTGTATTACGTGCAAGGTTTTAAATGGTTTTTCTGCCATGTGATCAAAGAAAATTTCAAAGCGAGCAGGGTGACGATCCTCCCGCTTTGATTCACCAAATAAAATCATTCGTAGGGTTTAAAATTCACATTTCATCGGTGATTCATGAGCATTTGATGCCAGGTCACCCCGCAAATACATACCCGCATACCAAGAAACACGATAAAACAAGCACATTCGAGAGAGTATCGTCTATCGAAGACAAAATATATCGAGGACAAAAAAATTGAAGACAAATCTATGGGATTACGACTAAAAATGGATTATTGTGGCTAAGCCTAAAACACAATTTAAATAAAAATCATGAGTGTTTTATCAAAGCAGACACAAACAATGCCACATCAAAGGCCCCTAATTAAATTCAGTACCCAACCGCAGCCACCGTGTACCTCAAAAGCAATCAATAGAAGGTCGAAGTTATTACTGCGATCCGTGAGGTATTTTGCATAAATACGATAAGCAATGTTATTTCAACCAAAAGGAACTTATTGTCGAGTTGTCGCGTAGGGTTATTACAAGGATAACAAGGAGCTCTGAAGTCAACAAATTCTTTCCATCAAACCTAATAGTTAATGTAAATGATTTTATCACAGTAGGACACCTATGTAAGTTGCTTCATTGAGCCCCCAAAGGCCAAGAATCCATTTAAGTTTGTATTAATTATTTTTTAGAGATCTTTTATTAGAGTCCAGCTCTCGTTTTGATTCTATAAATACTACATCGCAGTAGATAGAAGAGTTGGTGTTGGTTGATCACCTAGTTGTAATATTGGAACTCTCACGAAATAATACATATGTCTCGGTTGAAGTTGAAGAAGAAATTGAAGTCCCCTCGAAGCCCCGGGGTGATGTTGTTTCATGCTTGCTTACTTATGAAGAGCTCTATCATTGGATCCATGAGCTATTGGCTATTGGTAGAAGTATCTCGAATCGTGTTTATGTTTTCCCCTCGTTTTCATTATGTTCCATAATTTCTTACTATAGTAGGTTGAAATTTTTAGGCTAAGAAAATGATTCCCGAAGCACCTTAGACTCCGTTCACCCTGTCACTATTTCATGTTTTCTTCTCGTCGAAGTATTTTAGAGTATTTAATCTCTCTCTTTAGTTTTCATGCTCGTTTATTTCCTTAATAGTTTGAATAGTTGGTTTCAACATGATTTATGGTTTTCCTCTGCTTGACTCGCTGCTTACTGTAAAACTCGTTATTGAAGTCTCCCTTTGAAATTTTTTATTTACATGAGCCAAGGAGGTTTTGTTCGATATTTCCCTTTGTCCTTACTTAAACATGTGTTGTCTCAAAGGTCTTTATAGTTGTAATCATAGATGTGTTAGAGTGTTCCCTCTTCTATGATTGGGATTATCAGAGTGAATATTCTATGTTTTCTAAGTCATTTGAAAATAAAATATTTGGGGAAATAGGGTGTTCTCCGAATCTTAGATTTCATTTTAAAAAGTTGTTTTGAAATCATTGTTTGCTTAAAGGTGTGATTTGTAGAATCCATGGTTATGCCCCGTACTATCAAAAAGCTCTTTATTATTCAAATTTTTGTTTTTTGAAATTCCCTTTATTGAGAATTAAACTTCTCTTTCCAAATCATTGATGTCCATTTCATTCCAAAAACCAAAGGATCCCTGTGGCCAAGTTCGATTTGGCCTCTCGATATCCCATGTCCATTGATAAGTATGTTATGACCTATTTTTTTGACTCCATTTCCCAATGAACCGGATGTTTCTCCATTCTAGATATCTTTCCTAGGCCGTTTCATGTTCTGCACGTATCAATCCAACCAAGCAAACAATCGAAACATCCGCACTTAAAAACTAGTCCAAAATCCATACTCTAAGCACACAAGATAAAAATTTGCAAACAAACATTTGAGAGATCCTCTTTGAGAACGAGGAGGACATAGATCCCGTAACTCTAAATAGTTGGTCTCCGATGTTGCCTTGTCTTTTAATTTCCCAAACTATCAAAACACGAGACACCAACAACATAATGGCGATCATGGTGGGACCCTCATCGAGAATACGATGGGTTTTTAAAACACTTCTTAAAACTCTTTAGGCCTTTAAAATTGATAAAGAACACCTTCCTAGAGCTTATCCCACCGCTTACACCAACATAATGGCGATCTGACTTGGGGACTTTGAGTATAAATCTTCAAAAAAAACACTCATTGTCTAGTATAACATAAGTAACCTCCCTCAAGCACCACCAAGTCAATGGTAATCATGATAAGACCTTTTCGAATCGGTGAAAAAAATAAGCAACCCTTAGGATTTTCATAAAGCCTTATCAAACCTTGAAGGATTTAGTTACCAAGCCATAAGAGTGAACTCTATATGTTTTGACACCCTAGCTAAGTGTTAAGTCGGATTTAGGACACTCTCATAACCTATAAGACCACGAATAACTCGTAAAAGAAAAAAATTTCAGCTTTGGTTTCACAAATAAACATGGTGGTGGAACCATCCAATATCTTACCTTCATAAAAGCTAAAGAAGTTTCCACATGGCGACTCCACGCGGTGAGCCCCGCAGGGCTCATTACTCATCTAGGTTCCTAGATCTCTTTAGACTATGTTAAATCTCAGCTCCTGAAGAAGTTTAGAAGCCTAGTCCCTTACTCGGATAAGACATCATGAGAGGTAAAATTCCCCAAAAACAAATTCACCAAAACCTTTGCCTCTCTCATTTTTTGAAAAAACAGACTGCTCCGGCTTCATATAGGATCAACACTAGATCCCATCCAGCACCCAAATCCTCCTTTAATCGTTGATAATCCCCGAAGAATTTGCATGTGAGCATTTCTAACTCTAGAAAAATCGCCTACTAATAGGGAGCCTCTTAAGAACAAATTATGTCCCTCGAAAACCCTGTTGTCTTAGAAGATTCATACACTTTGATTTACATCATACACATAACATCTTTAGAACTAGATCTCACACGATTCCTACCTTCTTCATCACTTTAGCCTTTTCCACAACAAATGCGCTCAAAATCGAGTTCTTTGCGCCAAGTGTTTTCTTCCACTCTAATTCATACTACCACTTTACGTTCAAAACACTCCATTTCAGCCCATTTTTTGTAAAACCACCTCTTGTAAATCCTACACTTATTTCTGTGCATGGCAACATGGTATGCCCCATTAGTGTTACCACAACCTCTACTTCCCTTAACAAATTCATTACCAATCCAAAATCCCTCACTTCAATCGGAAAAGACTCGAAAAAAAGCCCAACATCATGTAGATAGGATGGAAGATGCATTTGATTACATGGAGATAGAAGAGAAAGAAAGCTCGTGAAGATAGAGGATATTCGCCTCAAAGTTTAGGAGGATATGTAAAGAAATGGTTTAAAAAAATTACCTCCTAACAAACATAAATGATCTCCCCCGCCTTACATTAAAAATTTATCAACAAATGGAAACTCAAAAGGAACCACTCTCCAAATACTAAAGCAAGAGTATACCAGACCTCAAAAGAAATAAAGGGGAGAGTGTCCATGATTACTCCACTAGGTTCAGCCGTGTTTACAATGCTCTCCCCACCTCACATGAAACCTCCCCAAGGCATGGCCTTCGGTAAGGTATCCCGAAGGCCTTGATGATGAAATGACTTATGAATGAAGGGGGAGAGATTATAGCTGTAACTCTTGGAAGACATGCGTAGAAAGGAGCTTTGAGTGTAGAAGAAAACATAATCGAGAAAAGAAAATAGGTTGAGGTTAGAGAAGAGAGGTAACTTATAATGATGACCTAATACCCTCAACCTCAGCTTTTTGACACTAAAAATTGACAACCTAGTGAAGGTGATGGAGAGTGGATGCTTGAAAAGGTCAGGAATTTAAATGAGGCATCACCAAGAGAACCTATCAAAACAATCAAAAGCAGAAATAGAAATCATAATTATAGAAGAGAAAACAATCGAAGACAAGCAAAAGGAAAGAGACCAACATATTAGACCTCCCTTCCAACGAACCTATGTAGATCAATATGAGGAAGATAGGGAGTTGGAAAGGTTGGAAGAATCTCATGTAAACTTGATTGGATCAGTATAGTGGGGATGATGTTTTCCTCACTGAGGAAGAAAAAGGTTTCTTCTCTTATGATCAAAATACAAACACCTATGAAGATTCTCATGACTATAGATTGGGCTTTGAAAATTCAATCATGGAGGTACACACATGTATGATGTGATCTTAGGAGCAAGGGAAGCATAGATAATTCAAAGGATAAGAACACTAGCACTACTATCAAGAAAAACGTAGAAAACTAGCCCAAAAATACAACAGGGAAAACCAACATTTTGGCCAAGAAACTAGACTTAAACAAAGACAAAAATTTCCGCTAAATGTTGAGCATGTAGCACCCCTAGTACGCAGCCTAGTAGTCCTAACAAAACTCGTCCCCAATTAACAGTCCAAACAAGGTTCAACAAATCAAAGTTGCTGAAAATAATTCAATTGAAAAGGCGGATGTAAATATCAACAAGTCAATTATTCCTTTTTTCGAAACCCTTGAGGGAGAGATTTCTAAGATAAAAATTTTGCCATTCCCCTAGAATGAACTAGTAACCCAAGAAGTGTACTGAAACCAAGTTTTGAAAGCTTTGAACTTAGGAAGTGATATTGACACCTTGAACTTGACAGATGACAAACAAGTTGTTGTTTTGGTCCACAAGTTGAAGGAAAATACCAAGAAGGGGTTTTCCCTCCCTTCATGTTAGCTTGAACATACACGAGAAAATTTTACACAACTCCATGTTAGATTCAGGGAGCTTCACAAAATCTAATTCCCCAGAGGTGGTAATGGAAAGCTTAGGCTTAGAGATTACTAAACCATACAAATATTTGTATTCCTTTGACTCTTTAGCGAGCAGTCAAATGTTTGGGTTTAATTAAAGATTTATGTGTTACTCTAGCTCAAATCCTCGCTAAGAGTCTAGTAATGGATAGTAGTCAGAAGCCGACATTCCCCCTAAGTATGGCATGCTCTATCATCAACATCTTAGGGAGCCAAACTTCAGGGAATACTTCAAATGGACATGTCTTATGCCACCATCCCTCGTTTTCAACCAAAACGAGAAGACTATATGGGAATCTCACATGAAGTACATGGTGAGAAACATAGACAGGAAACCAAACAACACTCCAATCTATTCTATTCAATCAAGTTTAGATTCCTTTATCTTATGTAACGAAAGATGAAATCACCCAAAGCCGCATAAGGAAAACATGTACCCAATCGGCTCACCGAACAATCAAATATTTCCTTCAATCAAATTCAAAACATCGACAATCAACAAAGAACAAGAAACCGAAAATGAGGCACAATGTACTTTGGAAAATAAAATTTGATGGATCCTATAACAAAAAAAGTGCAAAAGCGTGTGTTTGGATTCAAAATACGAATCAAAGTTTTTCATACAAATTCGATTTCCCATGCACTAACAATATCGTCGAGTATGAAGCCCTCCTCCTAGGCTTACAATTTCTTAAACGATTAGAAGCCCGGACAGATACTCGATCTTAGGGGATTCTCAACTTATCATAAAACAAATTAAAGGAGAGATACTCAGCTAAAAATCCAAAGCTTAGGGAATATCTGAATGTCGCCCTTGATTTATTGAAAACCTTCTAAAAAATATGAACTCGTTTTCATCCCTGAGAGCATCGAATCATATAGCAAATGAACTTGCCTTCAATGCCGGCAAGAATCGCCAAATACCTAAGATAAAAATGAACAAATCCATGTAAGGGTAAAACATAGGGCCCGTTGTGCCCGATAATGAAGATCACCGGCAGAGTGTTTGAATACGATAAACACATAGACATGATTTCTTGAAATCGGAAAACGATTTCGACGATATCGATATCAGAAACCAGACCATAAATAAAATTGTTTGTGAGTATTGGACAAATCCCGGTAGTTGAAATGACATATTTTGCTGATATAAATCATTATGAGAATCCTTTTATAACCGACAACGCGTGAGACCAAGAATACTTGGAAGTCTTACAATGAGAAAAAATGATAAAATCCCAAGAGGTCTCACACCTTTAGAACACCTCGTTTGATTTTAACGATGTAGCCAAAGAACGAGAATGGAGCCTATGGAAACAAACGTGAAGAGCATAACATAGGCGGTCTAGCGTAACCCAAGATGATCAAACTATCCAAGCACTCTCCCATCTCACATAAAAATGCTAATGCATCAGAGTTATTCAAATAGTTTAAATATGTGTTCGCTAGGGGATACAAAGACCTAAAATCATATGATACTAGCATCATCCAAGCACAAGATCCCACACGAAGGAAAATAAAAAGAATTTTTAAACAAAAACTAAGATGAATAAACCCTCTCTTACTACCTTTAGTTAAGTGCAAATTGAAAAAATGCATGATGCTCGGGATCATAGGTACCCATTAGAATCAGGAGGGGGTATCAAACTTAGTTTCTATTAGAAATAAATAGGGGAAATCGGGGCTCGTATCGACTTAAGAAATTTAAATAGAGCCTCCTTAAAAGACAACTACCCCTTACCCAAGATGGACCATATACTTCAAAGTGTAGTTGGTTCAAGAAGGATTTCCCTCTTAGATGGGTTCTTGGGTTACAACTGGGGTGTTAGTGCTCCCAAGTGATCAAATCAAAACTGATTTTACCACACCTTGGGGCACACTTATGTATGTCAAAATTCCCTTTCGGATTATGTATGTTAGAAATTTTGTTGTCATTACATGAAGAAGAAAACGCTCGTAAGCACCCTTTTTTCCTTTTCCCCCTTCTTCCAAAACTAACCTCATTTTACCCCTCCATACTTCCCATGAAAAATCCCTCATTTTCATGTCTTTTCCCCCTTTTCCCCTTCATCAAAAATTTTTGATAAGGCCATAAGATATCTTTTCTTTCGCATACCTATCGAAACCCTCAAAATCCTTTGAAAAACCATTGAAAAATTAGTAAAAATCACATTTTCACATTATAGTACTTAGAGCCTCTTGGGCTAAGTCTTTAACCCTTCCCTTCCATATGACCTAGTGCCAAGACCAAGCGTTAGCCTTCCAAACACTTATCGCATCGCCCAATTGCGATTAGCCCCCCTCCTTAACCCCGCGACATCGTATCTTCCATGCGCCAAAAGGCCCCCGTTGTACGGCGCCAAGACGCATGTGTAAATTAATATCTTAAACCTTCGATTATATTAATTTTTCGATGTTTATGCTAAATATTAAAATTTTTCACGATCCAAAGTTCAAGTCGATCTACACCGTCGATTTGATCTGCAGTTGATGACGCGCAATCCATCGCCCGAAGTGGTCCCCGCCATCCACTCGCCGCTACAAAACCATGCGTATCCATCGCACCGCTTTAAGCGCGGGGCGGTGTTTTTCATTTTGCAGCGTTGATTCCATACAATCGGCTGACACGTGGCACCGAACGCGATCGTTCACACAAACCATCGTCCATCGCACGTTAAAGATCGGACGTGGACCCGAGCGCGATATTGACATCCACCATCTGATCCGAGGCCGCTCATCGGACCTGCGTGATCGCTCACCAAAAAAACCCTACGTAGCTCAACCGTCAGATACTGTGCGGTCATTAAAGACATCTCTCGTCGTCGATCCGATCCAGCAGATCAACGGCCCACAATTAATGGCCCCCGATTCCTCCACTTTGACTTTTTGCCCTCCCCGCCCCCGACCGTCGAGCTCTACGCGATCGACGCGGCTCCAATTCAATTTCTTTTTCCGCCTTTCCTTTGAATTCCTCCGATAAATCTTGACCATTGGATAATGCCATCCAACAACCATGTTTTCTCCATGTGCCTTCGGCCCGTGAAAACCTATACATGCATGATTTTATAATATTTTTTGTATTTTGCGGGTGGGCTTTTAAATGGTTTTTTCCGCCATGACCGAAGAAATTTCAAAGGCGGAAGGGTGATGATCCTCCCCGCCTTTCGATTCACCAAAGAAAATCATTCGCGAGGGTTTAAAATTCATGTTTCATCCTGCGTGATTCATGAGGCATTCATGCCATATCACCCCCGCGTTAGAAATTTCCTCGCATACCCAAATGGGCGAAACACGGTGAAACAAGCACATTCGTAGAGTATCGGTCAGAAGAAAAATATCTCGTAGCCGTGAAAATTGAAGACAGCAGTCTATGGGATTACGGCTAAAATGGATTATCGAGAAGCGTAAAACATAGTTTAAAGAAAATCATGAGTGTTTTATCGAGACAGAAACAAAGCTAGCTGCCACATCGTAGGAGCTAACTAAATTCCCAACCACATGACGAGCACCCGAAGCCTCAAAGCAATCAAAAAAAGGTTGAAGTTATTACCAAAAACCAGGGAGGTATTTTGCATCAATACAACTGAATACAGCTATTTCAACCAAAAGGACATTATTGATTACCGTCGCCGAGAAGTTATTACATGGATAAAAAAGATCCTTGAAGTCAACAAATTCTTTCCAAATAAACCTAATAGTTAATGTAAATTATTTTATACGAGAGGACACCTATGTAAGTTGCTTCATTGAGCCCCCAAAGGCCAAGAAGCCATTTAATTTTGTATTAATTATTTTTAGAGATATTTTATCGTATTCCACCTCCTCTTTTCTTTTATAAATACTATATAGCGAAGAAGACTTTAGTCGTTGGTTGATCACTAGTTGTAATATTGGAACTCTGCGAAATAATACATAGTTTGTTGAAGTTGAAGAAGAAATTGAAGTCTTGAAGCCACTGATGATGTTGTTGCATGCTTTGTTACTATGAAGGATCTATCATTGGATCCATGAGCGTGGGACGTTGGTAGTGAAATATTTTGAACTATTTTATGTTTTCCCCTTGTTTTCATTATGTTCCATAATTTCTTACTACGATGAGGTTGAAAGTTTTAGGCTAAGAAATGACTCACGGAAGCACCTTAGACCCGTTCACCCTTCACTCAAGTTTCATGTTTTTCTTCCTGAAGTATTTTAGAGTCTTTAATCTCTCTCTTTAGTCTTCATGCCCGTTTTATTTCTTGAAATAGTTCGAATAGTTGGTTTCGAAAGCATGATTTATGGTTTTCCCCTACTTGATTTACGTCGCTACTTAAAAATCAATTTATTGAAGTCTCCCTTTGAAATTTTCTATTTACAAGTGAGCCAAGGAGGTCTCTGTTATGATCTTGCCCTTTGTCCTTACTTAAAAAGTTGTCTCAAAGGTCTTTGATGAAGTTGTAATCATAGATGTGGTAGGTGTTCCCTCTTCTATGATCGCAATTATTAGTGAATCTTTTATGTTTTTTAAGTCATTTGAAAGCTAAAATCTTTCGAGGAAATAGTGGTGTTCCCCAAATCTTAGATTTCATTTTAAAAGTTGTTTTGAAATCATTGTTTGCTTAAAGGTGTGATTTGTAGAATTCATGGTTAGCCCCGTCTATCAAAAAATCTCTTTATTGTTCAAATTGTGTTTTCAAATTCCCCTTTGTTGAGAATTAAACTTCTCTTTCCAAATCATTGATGTCCATTTCATTCCAAAAACCAAAGGATCCCGTGGCCAAGTTAGATTTGGCCTCCGATATCCCATATCCCGTTGATAAGTATGTTATGACCTCTTTTTGACTCCATTGCCCAATGAACCAGATTTTCTCCATTCTATATATCTTTCCTAGGCCTTTCATGTTCTCGTCTGTATCAATCCAACCAAACAAACAATCAAACACCCGCACTTAAAAACTAGTCCAAAATCCATACTCTAAGCACGCAAGATAAACCTTTGCAAAACAAACATTTGAGAGAGATCCCTCTCCGAGAAGCAGGAGGACTAGATCCCGTAACTCTAAAGATTGATTACTGATGTTGCCTTGTCTTTTGATTTTCCAAACTATCAAAACACCGGGACACCAATGTACTCCTATAGAGATAAGTAGGGGCAAGTTGAGCACCTTAACCCTCGTGGAAATTCATGAGGAGTCTAACATGGTAGGAATAGAGCCTAGAGTATCTCCCCTCATAGGTGAAGTACTTCATGATAACCCAAAATCAAGGGTGAAAATCCGTGTTTGAGGTGTGATAAAGGGAAAACTCAGTCTCGATGCCTTCTCTATACCTTCGTTTTGATGAATGGCTGCAAAAAAAGTCTTTCTCGTCCAATTTTCCCCTTCTTAAACCACTTCTCTACCTACAATAGGGATACACGTGGCCTCAAAGATAGCTACCGTAGTGAGATCTCAAAATCTATTCCCTGCGAAAGGCTTGGGAGTGCTTTTTGTGTAAGTTGAGAATGAGGAGCCTCTTGAAGCTCGTGGTGGCTCTTCACTTGTTTGACCTTCTCACAAAATTGAAAACATCTTGCATTATAAAAACATGACGAGAGATCCTAAGAGAGGAGGAGTGATGTGCCACTGCTCTTTTAGAGTTCCAATATATTGACTTTCCCTCCCTTATGTTTTTGGTCTTAAAGGCCTTTGACCACTTTCACACTGCTATTGCTATTTTCAGCTCCTAACATAATGATAGGAGATGTTGGTTGGCAATCTATGGTTTCGGGTGAAGCAAGGTGAAAATGGTGATGAAGTAAATTTTTGTGAATGAGTGATGTGGAGGTTAGGGTTTCTTAGGATTGAGTTGCCTTGGAGCTTAAGGAGATTTTATTAAAAGTGTATTTGCATCCACCCTAACCGAGTTACCCTCACATGATATCAAACGTGTGGTTTCAAGGAGGTTTTAAAAACAAAGGCTCCTCTCGCATGCAAGACCTAGTGTTTACCCACTTAGAGGTTTTCGAACATTCAAAGCCACAAAATAGTAAAATTTATTGAAAATTTCTTTGGGATAAGTGGAGAATGTTAATTTCCAATTCACGGCCTTTCTACAAATCTCGGAGGCAAGTATAGAGGGTGGAATTTAGAATTAGGGTTGCAGAGTTTTCCGCGTTAGCGCAGGTGCCTTGCCCGTACGCCGGCGCCGCCCTGTTTGCGCAAAGGCCGGCATGCCTACCCATGGAGTTAGTGCAAATGGCCGTGCGCGTGCGATAGTGCGCCGCCGGGCCTTGCGTGAGTCGGGCTCATGTTTGTGCAACGCCCAAGATTAGTGCAACCCCTGTGATTAGCATAGCAACGTGAAAAATTTTCGCGCCGTCGTGTTGTTCTAAACAGGTGGAGGATGGATTAGCGCAATGCCAACCCTTTTTTTTGCGTAGCGCCATTGGGATTTGCGCATCGCCGTAGGAAAAACTTGCCTAGAAATAGTCGAGAAAACTACGTTTTCTCTCTTGAAGTCTTTTTTTCTCTTCACCAAGTGCTAAATGAGTTTGAAATGAAACTTGAAACACTGTGATACCTCTTGAGAAAAAATAAATCAAACTTATAAACCCACTTTACTATGTTTTCAACCATTATGTCATTTGATTGATTACCCTTTATATCTTTTGTAGGGGTTTTTTGAAGGCTTTCTCGAATCTCAGGAAAGGGCATCTTATATTCGTTTGTGAGTGATAGTCAGTCGGGGATGTAGATGTCCTCTTTATCCTTTTTTATCTTTTAAATTTTGGGCACTCTGTTCAAACTATTTTTGGCATGTATTTGACAAACTAAAAACACTTTTCTTATCCCTTTTGGCATTTTTGATTGCACGTGACTCCGAAACATGTCCTTTTACCTCTTTCACCGATTTTTTATAGCGATATGCAGATCTATTTTGAGAAAGAGTTTAAACAAACCATACCATGCCATGTGTTCCTCTGGCCACTTCGATTTTCCGTAGGTACCTATAACACATTTTCTTTTGGTCTTCTTAGTCCCTTTTGGAGTTTCCGACACCTCATTTTCTCAATAGTGAACTTATGCTCAAAGCGTGGATTTTCTCCTTTTGTCACTTTATCTCATGCTTGCCTTCCTTTGATCATTTTTTAAGACATTTGAGTCCATACCTTTGGGAAGCCTAGGCTCCATCACACTAATATTCTCTACTATTTCTCCCTTTTCGTGTGTAGGTGAAGCAAAGTGTTAAGCTTTGACAAACCCCCGGAGAACACCTTGGACATCCTTTTGGAATGACTTCTACTGTTATGAAGGAGGACTTATTATCTTCATTTGACCTATTTGTCTATCTTTCGAAACTCTTAGGTTTTAGGGTCTAGTTAGAGAAGAATAAGAAGTGTTGTCTTCTAGAGTTCTCTCTATAGCTCTTTCAAGTTCATTAATTTATGTTCAGCTTCACCTCATCTTTTTCCCTTATTCATTCATGATTTACTGAAAATCTTCAATGTGGCCTTGGTTGTGTTACTCGTGCCTTCTCGCCTTAGTGGTATTTGTGATGGTTCCTTGCTTGGCAATGCTATTTTGTCAACAAATCCCAAAAACCACCGAATCTCATCGTACATAGGCCTCGCTTCCTTTTCCTTGTTGTAGATGTATTCTTGTGATGATTCACTCCTATTACCTTACCTCTTTTTATGTTGATGGCCATATTCAATCATTCTTTGCAAAATGTGAGCAAGGGTTGTTGTCCCTTGTAGAATTTTTGCTTTGACCAAGGAGAGCCTTTCTTGAGGGGTTTTTGATCAGCTTTGGACAAAGTTACTCGACCTTCTTCTTCTTTGAATGCATCTTCTTTACACGGAAAAGCAGATATTTTTAGTACACCAAATCCAACCTATGACCTATGAAACCCCTAGTGTGACCTAGTGGAAGAGCTCTTTGGACTTGGCCTTTGCTTGAAAATTTGATTTGGGATCCTTGAGTGTGTAAAATAGAGTTTTGTACAAACTAATGTACTCGAAGATCCAAAATCCAATGTACTTAATTTATCTAAAGAGCCTAAAGAGATAGTTTTGAGACCATGCTAATGCTTGAGGTATTTTTTGGAGATATAAGAGAGTTGGTTGATTGGTGGCCCTAGGTAGCAAGTGGAGGTTTTAGGCAAAACAAAACATAGGATTGAGGCCAAAGGTTATAAAACATAGACAAAATGAGTGACATGAGCCCATGATGGGTCTTCTGGAATTGGTGAGGTGAGCATGACTTGGAAGGGATGATAAGATAGTGAAAATAGGATAATGAAGGCAAAGTGAGATTTCTATAACTCACAATGTTCATGAAATTTGTTTCTATGAAAATCTAGGATAAGCATTTAGTCATCGAAGTATTAAAGGAAAAAATTACGTGATGACTAACATGGTGTTCCATTTTGACACTCTGGACCTTATGATTTCTTCCCTTTTTACCATTTTGAGGGAAATTAACTACACTTGAAGGCTTAGTCTCCCTCACACGATACTCTTTGTATTTCCCTCCCTTTGATGCAATGAAGCATTGTTGCCTTGATAAACCATGGAGGTGATATTTTGATCTCATTATTCAAACTTCTTCCTATTTTCATCATGGAAATTTATGAGTCTTCATTTCACTTCTTTGCCTACCTTCTCAAACTTTAGGGCCGTAAGGCTTTTTTCCTTTTTTCATTTATAATTTCTAGAAATATTCAATTCATGCTTGGTTGGGTTGATGTGCCTCTCGTACTTGTGATCCTTTTGCATTGGCTCCTTTGCTTGGCAACACCGTTTAGCCAATCACTCATGAAAACCCAATTCTTGTTTGAACTTAGGCATGATGTCTCTCCTTTGCTATGAATGTCCTTTGTGATGATTTAGCTCTCTTACCTTACTTCTCTTTGTTGATAGCCATCTTAATCATTCCCGCATAAATGTTTAAGATGGGTAGTTGTCTCTTCTTCAGAAGTTGTAGCTTTGACCAAGGAGGCCTTCCTTGAAGGATTTTTTATACCTTTTGGACATTCATGTGATAACCCTCCTTTTCATTTGATTTCATCTTTTGGGAACATGTAAAATAGTGATTTTAGAAAACTAAAACAATATATGACCTAGTGGAAACCCTAAAATGACCTATTGGGAGGCTTTTTTGGACTTCAGCCTTTGGTCGAAAAATTGGCTTAGGGTTTTTTGGTGGGGGGAAAAGGTCAGGGTCGCTGGCAGTCCAGTGAGTGTAAGTATGAGGGTTAGGGCAAGTCAAAAACAAGAGTGGTAAGGCGTTAGAGGTGGAAAAACATAGTGAAAATTAGTGGCATAAGCCCATGATGGGTCTTTTTGGGAGTGATAGGTTGGCCATGATATGCTGGGATAATAAAATGAGTGAAAAAAATGATCCTAAGGATAATGAAGGCAGAGTGAGATTTCTAGAACTAAAAATATTCATGAATTTTGTTTCTAGAAATCTAGTGATAAACATTTAGTCATCTATAGAAAGCTAAAAAGTTACCGATGACTAATAGTGGCTCCACTCAGGGAGGCAAAGACATTTCCAAGAGGAGTCCGAGAACTTCGAGATCTCTAGTTTTTGAAGAACAATGTCTCGGCCCATTGGGAAGTTTTTTACTTATTTTCATTTTGCCGATGCTTCGCTTGAAGTTGTGATCTCAATATTCCGAAAAAAAATGGTTAGCTCAAAATCACCTCTCACCTACCCTAGCACCCTTACGTGGCCTAGCATTTTTTTCTTCCTAGGGTGGACTTGAACTCGGAAAACCCTCGACATTTTATTCTTTTGAAAGAAAAACAAACTATCTACTTATACTCTTATTACTTCTAAGAGTTTAGATTATGCGAATGGAATCTTTTTATTCTCTACCTAGTCTAACCGATCGTCAAGATTAGGCTGTATGATAGACTTCATTCTCTAAGCTATAGACATGAAATTGAAAGCAAGGTTTAAATCACGAGATTAGGCAATCCGACTTACCATGAGTTGTGGCATTAGGACAAGTTGTACTATCAAACATTATTTTTTGTACAAACAAAACTAGAAAAACAAGGGTTATGATTTATCATTTGCATGCCCTTATCCCCATCTTTCACTCAGTCTCGGGCTTTTGAGCATGTGAACCGATTTTTTCCAGACTTTCATCCCTAATCTATCATTTTTGACAAGTCAAGTTTGAATGATTTGACTAAAGCCCTCTTTCAATAAATTATTAGAAATAAATTGAAAAATATGTCTCAGCCATGATTATGCTAGATGACTGAATAAGAATTTTGGCACAAGTAGTGGCATTTAGGGCCGGCACACTTTCGAGTACTACTTTTTTTTGGGTATGGGGTCGTACCTATTTTCAAATCTGCCATCTTTTTCTTTATTTCTATGTTTTTCGTATAATTTTTCTCATGCAATGTTTACATATCTGATGGATGAAAATGTTAAACTAAGAGTTTTCAGTAGCAATGGTACTTGGAAGCATCCCGTCCTCAAAAGGATCTCCTATCATTCTTTGTCCATTCATCTCTAATAAACACAGAGAATCATAGTTACCTCCATTTGAGGTCATGGTGTAAGGACTTTTCCAAAAGAAATTTCAAACATATTGCATGCTCCCCTTGGTATTTCCTCTTTGATTCTTGCTTCCAAAACTTGTTCCTATCAAAGATCCTTCTTAGGTGGAACAAGTATTCTTTATCAACTTCAAAACGTATGATGATGTCATCAATGTATATCATAGTGAAGGAAGTTGAAAATAGGGGCCATGACTCTTTCGAAAGGTATCTTCAACACTCCTTAACCCGTGAAGCAATTGGTTAAACATGTAGTTGCTCCACAGGAACTTTTTAAAAATGGCTTTTATGATGATTGATCGAAAGTGGTATCATCTAATGGTAACTTTCGAAAACACTATCATGTAATGACATTTTGCTAGAAACTCTTACCCTTGGTATAGGATGACTTATATTGGGAAAAAGGGTATGTGCACTTCATGGAGGTTTTTTTTGGGTGCCTAAAGTCTATACACAGCTTGCATCCTTTGGCTTTCTTTGTTAGTGACTATAATTTGTCCAAGGTTTTCAATTTTTCTCTTGGAAGGAAACCTCTTTCAAATAATGCCTATGTCACAAGGCTTTAAGCTTTCATCCCCTATATACAAAATACGTCCCGAAACTTCTTGCATAGCCTTATGTATTTCAGTTTTGTGTGTCATGACAAGGTTATAGATAACTTAATCATTTTTGGCCTTCCTAGGTTGCCTACCTCATACTCCTCTATATCGGGCCCAATAGCATACCCCTTGTGGTCCATAGCAACATTTCGTGAGAGTTAATAACTCTTTTCAAGGGACAAAACTCTTTGATGATGAGGTGTGTCTATGTAAGGCAAAGACATAAGACTCTTTTTATCCGGATTCCTAAAGATTTCCGTTATGTGTAGAGTATTTTAGCACTTCTAGATTGGCAAAGGGGAAAGTGAGGTTATGTCCTTTATTAGGATAGTTTCATTCTTTTAAAATAAAATGGATTTAGGGTTGCAAGCTTAAATGCACACATGAAAATGATGAAAATGTTAGAATAATGATGGGTATGTATAAAGAAGTTGTGCAAGGCATGTAATAAAACATCATCTGGCATATTAATAATTTCCCCTTCCCCACAATGTTCCAGTATTCAAAACCTTCAGTTAAAGAGGCTCAGAGCATTTCTATGACTTTTGATGGGATCAGACCCAAGGCTTGATGACTGATTGGTAAAAAGTACTAGACTCCCTTCACAAAATCCTTTTCCTCAACAAAATCCCTTTTCCTAAGTTTAAAACGCTTTTTTATCTAGGAAAAGTAAAACCCTCTTGACTAATTCCCTTTTTCATACAAAATCCCCAAAAAACCTACAAAATGCTATTTATCCTAAGTATTAAGTTGGAAATGTTAAAATGGGGCCACCATTATGAAATTCCGCCTTAAAAAAACATGATATTACACTTTACTTAGTGTATTTACTATTTTCGCATCCATTTCATATTAACACTTAACTTATGTATTAAATCCCCTATACCCTTTTTCCCGTATTATAATTAACTCCATTATTTTACAGTCCTCCAAAACCCACAATTTTAATATAACCCAAATTTTTATCTACCCACATGTCAAATCTTCGGGCCCCGCATATTGAAACCCCACCTATATACATAGGCACCATATAAAACTTTGGTTATAACCCAACCCCGAATAAAACATTAAAATACCCGATTTAGACTTATACAAAGTCAAAATCCGGCCCCATACACCCGACCTCATGTCACATTAAAACCCCCGTAATTTGATTGTGCGACTGTTGTCAGATCAACCTTCCCCCAAATCGGACGACATTCACATTCTTCACTCCCCAAAACTTAACCAACCCAATCAACGCGAAATGGGTGGTTTTTCCCATTCACTCCTTCACTATGTGTCGCCACCATGTGTTATTGCATTCATTCGCGAAAAACCACCATATGCCTAAAAGCAGTGCGAAGAATCCCATTACCCCTTTCGTGCAATCTTCCAAACAAGGTACTATTCATCCATACCAAATGTTAAAGTAAAGTTTAATCAATGTTTAAATAACGTTAATAGTACCCCTCCAAGTCAAATGTTTCACAGTTTGTTAAGAAAACTTCGAGAAAACCTTTTTTCGACCTATTACAGAGAAATTAACTCCAATTAAGCTATTTTGAGCCCAAATTAAGCCTGAATCCAAGCATTTAGATTAAAAAACTATTACAGAAGCAGTCACAAGCATCCTAAAGACTATCCCAGAGAAACCCTCCTTGCAGACCTCTGTTTCATTAACAAATTGTTTGATTTTTGCAGGTTATTCTCGGAATATGAAATTGGGCCAATAGTTTCAATACTAGTTGAAAAAATTGTTTACTCCAAATTCTTATATTTTAATTCAAACACTTCATTCAATAAAGAATTTGTATACAAAGAAAGGATTAAATCAAAGTCAGAGAGAGATTAGAGAGATAAAATTGCATAGTGAAGGGTAAAAGTGAAAATGTGACAGTGCAGTCAAGGTAAAAACAGTAAAAGTAAATACAGAGGTAATAATGGTTAAAAAGAGATGAAAACACTTTCACCAACAACAATGAAGTTTATCTAAAGTAAAATTCAAAACAGTTAAAAGAAAAATAAGGTTAAAATATGAAAACAGAGCAAGAAGGGACATTTTTCAGAAATTTCATGTTTAAGTCATAGTTTTGCAGAAACTATTGTGGCCAATCCAAGATGAATTTTGAAAAACTGAAGGAGGTTTATGTTCCTAAGATGTCCACCTACCAAAACCTCTCTAACATTTCTAACATCCATTATGGGTTTCGAAATATTAAACAATATTTGACAGTACTTTTTACAAAAACTTCCTGTTTAGTCATCATTTTGCAGAGAAGATTGTGGCCAATAAGAAATGAATATTACAAAACGGGAGGAGCTTTTTGTTCCTAGGAGAATCATATAAAAAAACCTATCTCACTATTTACACAGGTATTACATAATGAGAGATACATGCACATCTTCACAGCTTATTTTTTCGTACTATGCAAAGTTATGTTTTAGAAAATGTTTTGCGTACTATATTGTGAATATCTAAGTGAAATTTAGAAATGAAAGAATTTTATCTCACCAATATATTTATCTACAATGAATTCCTTCACTTTTTACATATCTATCTCGGATTGAGATATAAGAAGGTATTCATTGGACCCCAATTTTGCAGAAATTTCTAGAGTAGAATGTACAAAGGAAGGAGATAGTAAGTGACTTGGATGCCTCATCATCAACTAAGAGTTGATATCAAATTCGAAATTCTCTTCTTTGTAACCCATCAATCCATAAGTATAGTTCCAAATAGATTCATTATTTTTTAGTGTCCTTTATTTAAGTTCTATTTATGTAATACAGTTTGAGATATTTGTAAACCAATCTTGATATTGTTTCAAGATGTCCTAGGTTAGAATTTGTATAAATACTTCATCAGTTGAAGTATTAAGTGTGGAATAAATTGCTGAATATTTATATAGTCATTTTTGTTGGAATTGAAGGCTTTTTGTTGAAAATTTTGAGTAGCAGACGAAATCAGATCATCTAGCATCATATTTCAGGATTCATGCGATGAGCCATTGAAGTGAAGTATTTTCTACTTGTCATTGTTTATCTTATCAAGTTTTCATGCATCCATTATGTATTCTAAATTTGAATGATAAATCAAGAGTATTATTACAATATTTGTTAAAATCACCTTGTCTCTAACTGTTTATCATTTTTATGTTTTCTGCTGATTTCCATAGTAGGGAATCCTTAATTGCTCCCTCTTTCGAATGACCTCTGTCTACTCCCTCCTTATCCGGATCAAATAATTCTTAGTTGCTCTTTATCCCGATCAAACCACTTCACCAAAACAGCCTTCCAAGATCTTCAAAGGCTTATCTATCTTGGCCTTAAAACATTTGAATTTTTGACCTTGATACTATTTATGTCTACTTGAATTTTGACTCCTTAGCCCAATGGACAAACATATTTCCCACTATCCATCTCATTAAGTGATTTTTCCCACCAAACCAATCCAAATCAAAACCAATTTGTACAATCATAACTAGCCTAATATCTTATAATCAAAACAAAGTTAAATCTTAAAGAGAGAGCCCTCTCTGAACCTTAGGAAGGCTAGATCCTAGATTTTAAAAATAAGTTTGTGGTTACCTCGGACTATTTATTTCTTTAACCTTGAGAAATTATTGAGTGATAACATATTGGCGATCATACTGGGGAAGACTAACATTTTCTTTAGAAATATTTTACAGGCTCAGATCTGATCTATGATGGTGGACAGTGATCAGACACAAAAAGGTTAAAATCATCCACTTGGCGACTCCAAATAAATTTCACAATCAAGACTCCATTGGGGGAATGAACCTAAAAGAACAATATAGAAAGATAAGGTTTTCAACTTGGATCTCAATCTAAGACATCATGTTATTTCTCATTAAGAAATTTTTTCAATGTATATTGTATTTTAGAGAAGATCTTAGATTAGTTTTTGATTATTTTCCTTAAAAAATTGTAAATACTAATTCTCTTAATCTCTTTGAGAAAATTTATTCTGAATCTAATGATGATAATTTTCCAATTAAGAAGCCTCAAATAATCAAGACTGATCTTACAATCCCTGTACATATTCCTGTACCTTGTAAAGTTCCTGATAGATACAAGCCCCTCATTTTACCTCCTATACTCCATGATTTCCCTAAAAACTATTACAAATTTCTTCCTAGATTTGATGGAGAGAATGGTATCACTACCCAAAAACATATTCAAGGATTTGAAATGATTTGGATTTATTTGAGTTTGATGAATATGATGTTAGAATTAGACTTTTTTCTCTTTCTTTGCAAAATAGAATAAAGAGTTGGTTCAAGAATCTTCCTAATGCAAGCATCTCAAATTTCCAACAGTTTATCATAATGTTTCTTGACAGATGGATAATTAAAGTCAATATTTTTGTGATCATAGAAGAATATAATCAGTTAAAAAGACATCCAAATGAAACAATACAACAATTTCTGATAGATTTAATCAAGTTTATTATTCAATGCCAAAAAATATAAGACCTCCTCATGATTAAGCCCTCTTGCATTATCCAAGTGCCTTTTATCGAGATATAGAATTTTAGTTAAGAGAAAGAGATTCAAAAACACTTGTACAAATGCAGAACATTGCAGTTGATGTAGAAGTTAAACTGCAAATAAGAAAGGAAAAATTGAAAGCCAAAGAAGAGAAGAACAACATTGCAGAAGTAAAACTCAGCCTATTGGTAAGAAAACTAGATGAAATCATATAGAAGATCACTATGAAAGGTGGATTTTTTGTTCAAAATCACCATGAATAAATAGAAGAGGTTGATAGCCATGAACAAATTCATGCTAATTCCAATTATCATAGATGAGAAAATGGATTTACAGATCAATATGTGGAAGAGGAATCTACCGATTTAATGTGTATGTTTGATGACATTCCTTCATTTAATGATTTGCCTCAGTATGATAATTATGATGATAGTTATGTTCTCTAAACTCAACCTAAATTTACAAAGCAATCAAAAGATATTTTGGAGGATGAAGAAATACAGTTTCAACAAATTGAAGACAGTAATCAGCTAATGCAAATCAACTATGACAGTAAGGAAGAAAGAGTAAAAAATTTGGAAATAAGTGAAGGTTCTTTACCTATTTGTTTTGCTTCATTTCAGTTCATTAGAGAAAACTTTCATGCCATCAATAATCAACAGTCTTTAGGAATTGTGATTGACAACAAAGAAGACAATGAAACTCTTAATCGGGATTTCTCATTTTCACAAGTACAGTTATCAAATTCGATTGAAATACCCGATCACATGATACATGAGAATTCCATACCACTATGTTTTGAATCATTTCACATTTTAAAGGAAATGTGTTATAAAATGTTTAAATAAAAGGATGAGAAACTTGTTGAAGTTTATGAAGTCCCATTGAAATCCATATCCAATATATTGCAACCATCCTCACAAGTTTTTCATGATCCAATAGAAAATATGTTGGATATGGAATGCATTCAAAGACCGCCTCCATTAACTAACTATGAGTTTCAGAATCAAGATGATAAAAGTTTCAGCAGTCGAACATTATAATCAGTAGGAATATCATCCCAAATCTTATCTGAAATTTTGCAAGGAGATAAAGATGAAAATAAGATTTTAGTTTCATGGCAGGGAAGCCATCCAAAACAGATGTACATTTTTTTAGATCAGTTAAATATTAGTGTATATATCTTGGAATATCCTTTTGAAAACTTTCTAGAGTCAATAAAGGAAATCAAGTATTTCCTTATCCTCTCATTTATTGACAAGTTTCTAATAGGTTTCAGAATTATACTTTTGATAATCAAAAAACAAATGCAACAAAATCTATCAAAGTACATAATTCTTAAATGGTTGCATTGGTTGTTTCATTTTACCTAATTAGCAGTTGGACAGCTGATTAGAGTAAGTAGGTAGGATTTTAGCTTATTACAGTTTATAGTTGTTAGCTAGTTTTGAAATAATTCATTAAGATTTGAAGCCAAGGAAAAGGCCCTAAGATATTGATGATTTAGTAGTTTCTTTTGAAGGTTGCATCACCTTTAAGTCTGAGATCAGATTTCAGTTTGCAGAAAAAAGTCTAAATTCAGTTCAAGAGTTTTAGTCATAGAGATTTTATAACAAAGCAAATGCATGTTTGGGATTGGCTCAAAGGATCAGGCTACTAGTCGAAGGTGTTCTTGACTTCTCACAAGGAGATGTCATCCCCATGTGAAGCCGCTCTTAGGGTCCTATAATAATAGGATTCATAATTTTGAGTTTACTCTGTTAAAACCTTGACATATTGTACATACCTTTGCTTTCTGTAAATGTATTCCCAAATTAAAAAAATGAAAAGAGGGTATGTCCTAAAAGAACAATCAAAGGACAAAAAAAACAAAGATTAAAAAAAAAATATTAAATATGAACCCCATCAAAAATAGATCATGAAAGTGTTGCAAGTTTAAATGCCACTCCTATTAGTTTACTTTTGCAAATAAGATTGTGTGTAGCTTGTCCTAAATGCCATAATCCATGAGGGTTAAACAACTTAAACTTGACCTCTCATGCTTTAAATTTCATGTTGTTAGATAGAGAATAAATATTTGTCAAAAAATTTAAACTTGACAAATCAGTAGATAGTTAGAGAATAAAAGAGGAGCTCAATAGTTTAATCTGAGCCCTCGGATGAAATAAGGTTAGAATTAGATCGTTTCATGCTTTAAAATAAAAATGGATTTAGGGTTGCAAGCTTAAATGCACCCATGAAAATGATGAAAAAATGTTATAATAATGATGGGTAGGTAGAAATCAGTTGTGTAAGGCATGTAATAAAATATCATATGGAATATTACTAATTTCCCCTCCCCCACAATGTTCCAGTATTCAAAACCTTCAGTTAAAGAGGCTTAGAGAATTTTTCTGACTTTTGTTGGGACCAGACCCAAGGCTTAATGACTGATTGGTAAAAAGTACTAGATTCCCTTCACAAAATCCTTTTCCTCAACAAAATCCCTTTTCCTAAGTTTAAAACACTTTTTATCTAGGAAAAGTAAAACCCCCTTGACTAATTCCCTTTTCCATACAAAATCCTCAAAAAACCTACAAAATGCTATGTATCCTAAGTATTAAGTGTGAAATGTTAAAATGGGGCCACCATTATGAAATTCCGCCTTAAAAAAAACATGATATTACACTTTACTTAGTGTATTTACTATTTTTGCATCCATTTAATATTAACACTTAACTTATGTATTAAATCCCCTATACCCTTTTTCCTGTGTTATAATTAACTCCATTATTTTACAGTCCTCCAAAACTGATAGTTTTAATATGACCCAAATTTTTATCTACCCACAAGTGACATCTTTCGGGCCCCGCATATTGAAACCCTACTTATATGCATAGGCTCGATATAAAACTTTAGTTATAACCCAACCCCGAATAAAACATTAAAATACCTGATTTATACTTATACAAAGTCAAAACCCGGCCCCACACACCCAACCTCACGTCACATTAACACCCCCCCAATTTGATTGCGCAACTGTCATTAGATCAACCTTCCCCCAAATTGGACGGCATTCACATTCTTCACTCCCCGAAACTTAACCAACCCAATCAACACGAAATGGGTGGTTTTTCCCATCCACTCCTTCCCTACGTGTCGCCACCAAGTGTTATCACATTCATTCGCGAAAAACCACCATATGCCTAAAAGCAATGCGAAGAATCCCATTACCCCTTCCGTGCAATTTGCCAAACTAGGTATTGTTCATCCACACCAAATGTTAAAGTAAAGGTTAATCAATGTTAAAATAACATTAATACTACCCCTCCAAGTCAAATGTTTCACTGTTTGTTAAGAAATCTCTGAGAAAACCTTTTGCTGACCTATTACATAGAAATTAAATCCAATTAAGCTATTTTGAGCCCAAATTAAGCCTGAATACAAGGATTTAGATACACAAACCATTGCCGAAGAAGCCACAAGCATCCTAAAGACTGTCCCATAGAAACCCTCCTTGCAGACCTTTGTTTCATTAACAAATTGTTTGATTTTTGCAGGTTATTCTTAGAATATGAAATTGGGCCAATAGTTTCAATACTAGTTGAAAAAATTGTCTACTCCAAATTCTCAGATTTTAATTCAAAAGCTTCATTCAAAAAAAATTTTGTATACAAATAAAGGATTAAATCAAAGTCAGAGAGAGATCAGAGAGATAAAATTGCACAATGAAGGGTAAAAGTGAAAATGTGATAGAGCAGTCAAGGTAAAAACTGTAAAAGTAAATACAGAGGCAGTAATGGCTAAAAAGAGATGAAAACACTTTCATTAACAACAATTAAGTTTATATGAAGTAAAATTCAAAACAGTTAAAATAACAATAAGGTTAAAAGATGAAAACAAAGCAAGAAGGGACATTTTTCAGAAATTTCCTGTTTAAGTCATAGTTTTGCAGAAACTATTGTGGCCAATCCAAGATTAATTTTACAAAACTGAAGGATTTTTCTGTTCCTAAGATGTCCACCTACAAAAACCTCTCTCACTTTTCTAACAGCCATTATGGGTTTGGAAATATTAAACAATCTTTGACAGCACTATTTACAGAAACTTCCTGTTAGTCATCTTTTTGCAGAGAATATTGTGGCCAATAAGAAATGAATATTACAAAATGGGAGGAGGTTTTTGTTCCTAGGAGAATCATCTACAAAAACCCATCTCACATTTTACACAGGTATTACATAATGAGAGTTACATGCACATCTTCACAACTTATTTTTCAGACTGTGCAAAGTTTTGTTTTAGACATATTGTTGCAGAGTATATTTTCAACAGCGGGAGCGTAATTTTAGAAAAATGAAAGAGGTTTATCTCAAAAATATATTGATCGACAATAACCTCTTTCACTTTTTACATATCTATCTCGGATTGAGATATAAAAAGGTATCATTGGACCCCAATTTTGCAGAATTTCTGGAGAAGAATGCACAAAGGAAGGAGACAGTTAATGACTTGGATGCCTCATCATCAACTAAGAGTTGATATCAAATTTGAATTATCTTCTTTGTCACTATAAATCCATAAGTATAGTTCCAAATGAATTCATTAGTTTTGAGTTTCCATTATTTAAGTTCTATTTATGTAATACAGTTTGAGATATTTGTAAACCAATCTTGATATTTTTTCAAGATATTCTAGTTTAGAATTTGCATAAATACTTCATCCTTTGAAGTATTATCATGGAATAAATTGTTGAAGATTTCTATAGTCATTTTTGTTGGACTTGAAGGCTTTTGTGTTGCAAATTTCAAGTAGTAGACTGGATCAGATCAATTAGCATCATGTTTCAGGATTCATGTGATGAGCTATTGAAGTGAAGTATTTTCTACTTGTCATTGTTTATCTTATTTGTTTCATTTATCCATATATGTGTTCTAAAATTGAATGAATAAATAGAAGTATTACTTCAAGATTTTTTAAAAGCACCTTGTTTTTATTGTTTATCATTTCTATGTTTTCTGCTGATTTCCAGAGTAGGGAACCCTTAGTTGCTCCCTCTTTCATTTGACCTCTGCCTACTACTTCCCTTTTCCAGATCAAAGAACCCTTCATTTATTTTTATCCTGAGCATACCACTTCACCAAACAACCTTCCAAAATATTCAAAGGCTTATCTATCTTTCCCTAAAAACATTTGACTTTTCAACCTTGATCCTAGTTCTGTCTACTTGACTTTTGACTCCTTAGCCCAATGGACAACTAATTTTCTCACTATTCATCTCATTAAGTGATGTTTTCCCACAAAACCAAACCAAATAAAAACCAAATTGCACAATCATAACTAGCCTAATATTTTATAATCAAAACAAAGTTAAATCTTATAGAGAGATCCCTCTCTAAACCCTAGGAAGGCTAGATCCTAGAGTTTAAAAGTTGGCCTATGGTTACCTCGGACTATTTCTTTATTTAACCTTGAGAAATTACTGAGTGATAATAGGTCCTAACAGTAATTAAGTTTCTATATCTAGAAGTTTTCCAACAAATATTTTCTGGGTCATCAACTATGGTAGGCGGATTTGGGTCTGGATGAGATCTAGTACTGATCCTTTGTGAAGCCAGATTTCAAACTCAAAATTTAGAGAGGTTGAGAGTTTAGGACTGTTTTCGAAAGGCTGGCCTATCTTAGTGTTTGCTAAAATCACACAGTGTGTGACTAGACCTCTAAACTCCTTAGGGTTGATTTGACACAATCCCAGGGAGTCTAATGAGAGCTAGTGAAGTAATAGGCCCACTGGAGGCTAGTGGAGTTGCCAGGTGCATATTTTTTGTTGTTTAAGGATGTATGTTTATGGTCCACCACCAATAACTAACAAGAAACCAATATAAGGATGTTTTGGGGTTTTTTGAGTTCCTTTATGTAGCCCTAGGGTTTGTGAGAGTGTCTTATAGCTAAGTCATCATTTTTCTAGGATGGTGAAACAACTGGATTCTACTCTTTGGCTGACAGTTTGAGTTCTCTATGTTTTGATAAGGGTTTCTAAAGTCCCAAGGGATAATTATATTGTCACTGGCTTAGAGGTCCCACCGTGATCACCAGAATGTTTGGCGAGGAATAATTGGATACTACTTGACAAGGGCTTTCTAAAGTCTTTAAGGATGCCTAGGTTGTTAACTTACTCAGAAGGTCCTACCGTGATTGCCAGAATGTTAGTGTCACTTGGTTTAGAAGATTGGTAGAAAAAATGCACAGGGTAGCATGAAAATTGTCTTTGGAGTCCTAGGACCTAGCCTTACTGGACTCAGAGAGGGCTCTCTCTATTGTATGCAAAGGATGTGAACTTGTTTTCTTTAGATGATTGATTTTAGGCTAGTTGTGAAGTTTAGGGTTTGTTTGTTTGTTTGGGTTGGGTAAAATGATCAAGTAGAATAGGTGGAGTGAGATTTCATCAAATAATTGGGCTATGGAGTCTATGAAAGTCATGGATATCTCAATAATGAGTCAGATGCATCACAAAGGAAAAAATAGTGTGGTCAATGGATCTTTTAAGGTTATGTGTGAAGTGAAATGGACATTAAGTTGGTTAAATAAGGTAGGGAAAAGGGAAGTTCAGAATCCTTTGTCATATACCCATAAAAAAGAAGGTCTCAAATACTGATAAGAAAAATATAATAATCATGAGATAGGGCAAACCATTAACTCAATGACAATACTTAAACAAATAGATATTCAAGATGAACAATTCAGTGAAACAAAGAAAGCAAGAAAACTTATCTAACTTTAGTGATTTCACCTTCATGGTTTGAAAACATATAAGATGAAAAATAACTTTAATCAATGAAGAGGGAACTCCTAGACATCATCAATCAATCTATAAAGGACTTTGACGCAAACTTACCAAGCATGGACAAAGGGCATGATCAAAACATGGCCTCTTTGGCTAAAACTAGCAAGTAACCCATCAAAGAGAGATTCCATAAACAGAGTTTAGATAGCATCAAGAAAGAATGGCTAACCATAAAAAATATTTGGAAACTACCTTATTAAAACATTAATGAAAAAAAACAAGATTAGGTGGATCTAAGGAGCAACTAAGAATTCCTTAAACTAACCCAGCAAAGGAAAACATAAAGACAATAGTAAACAGGAAGGACGAAGGTGCCTCAAACAACATTTCTTAGCCTATAATTTTCTGATATACTATAACATAGAAGGATGGACACAATGATAAACAAGAAAACATGAAAAAATTAGAGACATGTCACCATTGACCAAGCTCAGGGATCCTGCAAGAAAGCTTTCATCATCATCAATCAAAGCAAATCATTCAAAAGCTCCATAACACCAAATTTCTCTTCAACCTCAAAGAACCATGTATTGCTCTCAAAAATCATCAAATGCCAGCATTAAAAATGATTCCTAAATGCTCTATTTAACTAGTAAGAAGGGGAAAAATCTAATAGAGCATCTAGAAGCCTATTGGCTAATCAGAAATGTCACTATTGTCCTTGAGATATTGCAAGGCCCAAGGCACAAAATATCTCTTCAAGCATTTTCAGAAAAGAAATTGACATTTGAGGTATGAAAAGCCTCCTAAAACTTTTCAAGTGTACATTGTTGAATTTCCCTCTGCTAAGGGCGCAACACTGTGTTTTAGGATGAATTTCCATGCCAAGGGCGTAGCACTAGAGAAGGAAAACTGGGTCAACTTGCAACAGTGTTTTGAGAGCCTTCCCGATGTCAAAAAAGGCTCCATGATGGCCCGTTGGAAATCCCTTTGAGTCTACTTTCCAAATATACTCTTGGTTATCTTATTTAACCTCTGAAACCTGTTCAAAAAGAAAAAATTCCAAGGCTGGTAAAGGCGGAGTACATGTCTTGAAAAGTAGGCAGAATGGTGAAAATTAGGGTGTTTTTGACCCTTTTGGAGGACCAAAACAACTCCAATTGATCTGAAAATTTGTGAGAATGCTACACTCAAGCTAAGGATTAAAAAAATGTAAGCCTTTCCTCCTGAAGATGCTATGAGAAAAAGCGTAGCACCATGTGTGCTACCCCCTTGGCCTCAAAATAAGCAAAAAACCAAAACTTGTCAAAATTCTGCCAAATTTGGTGAATGAGTGCCTCATGGGTTTTGAGAGACCTGTAGAGAAGCTTGTACCAAAATTCCAAGTCTAGCTTGGCCTTTTTCCTCTTTTAGTGCTTGGATATTTTCTTGAGCCTTTTTTAGTTTAGCCCTTGCAATTTGGTTTCTTCGGGCATAATGTTTAGTCATTCTTCTTTGGAGGTCAAGATCTTGATTTTATTTCTTAAAGTTAGCCTCCAAGTGTATGTTGTCTCTCTCCAAACAAGGCTCCCAGTCATGTGATATCTCCATGGCCAAAAGCTCATCTAAAGGGAGTTTTTCTATTAGGGATGATTCTTGATCCCTTTGTTTGGCCAATGCCTTCTTCAATCCCATGGTTCTAGGTCTCCTCCTAGATTGTCCTTCCCCATCCTCACTCTCTTCATAAGTACCCATGAACTCTTCTAGTTTCACCTGTGCCTTTTTGGATTATTTCTCGGCCTTGAGGGCTCTAGCTTCATAGATTGCAATTTGTGCTCCTAATTTCCTATTCTCCAAGTCAAGGGCGTCATTCACACTCTTGGACCTATCCAAATGTGCTTGAAGGTCTTTGATTTGTGCATTTTTGTCCTGGAGGAGCAAGTTTGCGATTCTTTCTTCATTCTCCTCATCACTATCCACCTGAATGATCTCAAACTCCCTCTCAACCTCATGATCTTATTCTTCTTCCTTTACCTTTTTTTTTCCTTTGTCTAGCGGCTGAGTTGAGGATGATGGCATGGTCCCTTGCCTTTTGCAGGCAGAAAACACAAGCTTTGATCCTTTTTTATATGTGAAAGGGAAAAACTCAAATTGGTTTAATATAATGCTCTTACCATGACTGACCTCAAGACCGCCTTTCTTTTTTTCAATGATCTCTCCATTTATTTCTCCTGCATTGTGTTCTTGGCTACCCTCTTGAGAGTCACTTGCATTTTCCTCTATGCTAGCATTACTGTCATGATCTTCACCCCTGTCATCAACCTCTTGATTGTCCTCTTGGTTCATAGTGTCATTGTTGTCATCATTATTATAGCTATCAGTCATCATGTTTTCTTCTTCATTTCCATGACTATCATTAGCTCTTCTTGACCTTTTTCATAATTATCATCTTCATTTTGTTCATCTCTGTCACTATCTCCATGACTTAGGCTTGTTTCATAAGTGTCATTGCTATCCTTATTCTCTGCATTGTCCTTACTGTCATTATATTTTTCATTGTCATCCTCTTCTTCATTTCTGGCCTCTGTGTCACTGTCCTTTTCATCACTTCCCTCTTCCTCCTCTTCATCATTATCTGTGTTGTCACTTTTAGAGGTGTCTTTTTCAGTGTCTTCATTACTGTTTTGTGCATTTTCATCCTCTTCCATATCTTCTGCATTTTCATTTTGTTCTAAACTGTCCTCTTCATCATTGTCATTGTTTTTCCCACAGTCATGCTCACTGTTTTCATATTCATCACTGTCATGTTCACTACCCTTTTCTTCAAATTCTACCTCTGTCTCTTCTTCTTTATCTGCCTCTGTCTCTTCTTCTTTATCTCCCTCTGTCTCTTCTTTTAATTATGCCTCTGTCTCTTCTTCAAACTCTTCCTTTGTCTCTTCTTCTTTATCTGCCTTTGTCTCTTCTTCTATTTCTACCTCTGTCTCTTCTTATGTATCCCCATTATCACTACTTTTCTCTTCATAATCTGCCTTTTCATCATTTGTTCCTTCTTCATTTGTCTCTCCTTCCTCTTCATTGTTTTTCTCACTGCCTTTATCTTCATAATATGCCTCTGTCTCTTGATTTTCATCATCATCATTTTCTTCCTCATGACTGTCATTTTTTGCTTCCTCATGACTGTCACATTCTTCCTCATGACTGTCACTTTTTGCCTCATCATTTGTTTTCTCTTCCTCACTGTTCTTTGTTTCTTCCTCATCATCACCACTTTCTTCATTTTCATTTTCCTCTTTGTCATTATTTGTTTCTTCCTCTTGACTGTCATTTTCCTCTTTGTCATTGTTTGTTTCTTCCCCTTGACTGTCATTTTCCTCTTTTTCATTGTTCTCTTCTGGTTCTTCATCATTCTCTTCTTGTTTTGATGGTTTAGGAGAAGGTGAGGGCGAGAATTTTTCTTGAGGAGAGGATTCATGTGGAGAGGATGAATCATGGTTAGTGGGGGGTGATGGAGGAATGGAGGAAGGTGGATGAGATGATGAGGGAAAAATTTGCAAATGAAGAGGCTGTGGATTTGTGAAAACATCATGGGTGATGAACACTTCCCATGGGATACCCTGTTGCTCTAATTGATGCGACATAATCATCTTGATAAGAGAACAGTGAAAAAAGACTTTGCATTTGTTGTGAAGGAGGTCTCTTTTGCACAATGTATGACATATTTTCAATACTTATATAAAGATAATAGGGAAAATCTAGCGGCTTGGCCCTTGTGAAATGCATAAGCAGTCTTATATGGTAGGAATAAAGTCTAGAAAACCTCCCCTCACATGTAAAGTACTTCATGATGACTTTCATTAAGGGGGAATATCTCTCCAACAATTGGGAAAAGGGAAAAATATTTTTGCAATCAACTTGGTATCTTGGTTTCAAGAAAGGTTGATAATGGCTCAAGTCCAAACTCACCTGCTTGAACCATTTTTCTCCCATACAAGGTATCCTAGTGGCCATAGCAATTGTATTGGTGGATAGCTCAAAATTTACCCCAACTAGATGCACTTGATGGTCATGGAGGTTGAGGATAAAAAGTCTGGTCAACTCAGAGTGACCTTGGACTCTTTGTACTCTCTCACAGAAATCAAAACAACCCACCTCTTGGAAATATGCAACTATTATAGGGGAGGTTGTCAACTCCTTGGTGTTCAAAGGTTCAAACCTGTTACTCTTCCACCCTTTCTTTATTGTCCCATAGGTATTTGGCCTCCCTTTCCACTGTCACCACTTCCTTCTCTAGACATTTTATCTTTTACTCTTGCTTTGAAATCAAAACCCTGAAACTATTTGTGAAATGATATAGAGAGGGTAAGTGAGATGATAATGAGAAAGGCATTGATTTGCAGGTGAAGGGGAATGATGAGTGAAGAAGGAAAATTTGGGCCTCAGTGTGCCTTTAGTATGTAGATGGATGGGTGCCCTTTAAATAAGAGTGGTGTTAGCAGGGGATTAGGTTTTCTCTTCCTTGAGGATTTTTTACCTTTCTCTCTAAGTTTCACCTTTCAAAATAGTATGAGAGGGGGCATAGCATCTAAATACCTGTTATAAAAACTCTAGGAAGTGCCAAGTATAGAATTTGGAGGATTCTTGAGTTTTTTGGAGGATTGCACTGGCTTGAAGGGCTCTGTGGCTAAACACGTAACACAAGAGCGTAGAAGTCGAGTCCCTGCACGTGTTGTCAGGTCGACCTTGAATGTCCTTGTGTGCAGCGCCGGGTCAGTCCGTCTTCTTTACACATCCCTGTGCATAACGTCGAGTCAGTCGGGCTGCTCTACACATCCCTGTGAATAGCAATGGTTTAGTCGAGCTACTCTACACGTCTTTTCGGGTCTTTTCTGAACGAGTTTCAGTTCACGGGTGAAGGCTAGCAGGTGGTTGGGCGAAGGCTGAACGTGCTTTGTTCAGAGCATAACACCCGGGCCTGTCGGGTCGGCTCTGCATGTAGCAGTAAACGCGTAGCATTAACTCATAGGTGCACAGTGCTCTGTTGAAATTTCAAAGGGAGGCGCACACAGGTGTGCAACAAGGTTTTCCTGGAGCGTAGTACAAGGGTTTTTCTGCCCGAAGTTTGCTAGAAATCTCGAAATCTCTCTTTGAAAACCTTTCCCTCTCTTTTGAAAATGACAAATGGGCTTAAGTGATAAATGAGATACTTTTATACCCTTTGATAAATAAATTAAAAACAGAAACCCACTTTTGCTAGGTTTGTTTCTGTTACTTTACAATTTTCATTGATATGCTTTTGGCCTTTCTGCAGATGGCTTGAAAACCTTTCAAGGCATCTTTTCTTCTTCCTGTGGTGATGGCTTGCTGAGGAGATGAAGGTGTCCCCTTTTTATCTGTGAAGGTCTCGGTACTCTTGAACCTCTCTCTTTACTGAGAAACTAAGAAAAAAATGTTTTTATACCCTTTGGAAATCTCTAAGTGTAAGTGATCCAAACATGTGTTTTCCTTACTATTTTTAACAGTGATTCATTTACTTTGACAAAGACTAAAAATTAGGTCTTTCATTTCTTCCCTTAGCCACTTCTGATCTTTGGAGGTGCCTATGACACAATTCCTTGGTCTCTTTTGTCGTGGTTTTGAGTTTTGACAGTCTTAGTTACTCAACAGCAAACTCATGATTGGCTTGGTGTTCCATTTTGACACTTGACCTTATGATTTCTTCCCTTTGACCATTTTGAGGGCAATTGACTGCACTTGAAAGCTTAGTCTCCCTCACACTGATACTCTTTGTATTTACCTCCCTTTGATGCAATGAAGTATTGTTGCCTTGATAAACCATGGAGGTGATCTTCTGATATCATTCTTCAAACTTCTACCTGTTTTCATCATGGAGATTTATGGTCTTCATTTCACTTCTCTTCCTATCTTCTCAAAATTTAGTCTGTAGGGATTTTTCCCCTTTTTCATTTATAATTTCTAGAAATCTTCAATTCATGCTTGGTTGGGCTGATGTGCCTCTGTCCTTGTGATCCTTTGCATTGGCTCCTTGCTTGGCAATACTGTTTAGCCAATCAATCATAAAAACTCTAATTCTCTTTGAACTTAGGCATGATGTCTCTCCTTTGCTGTGAATGTCCTTTGTGATGATTTAGCCTCTTACCTTACTTCTTTTTTGGTGATAGCCATCTTAATCATTCCTGAAGAAATGTTTAAGATGGGCAGTTGTCTCTTTGCAGAATTTGTCCTTTGACCAAGGAGGCCTTCCTTGAAGGATTTTTTATACCTTTTGGACAATCATGTGCTAACCCTCCTTTTCATTTGATTTCATCTTTTGGGCACATGTAAAATAGTGATTCAGAAAACCAAAACAATATATAACCTATGAAACCCTAGGTGACCTAGTGGGAGGATTTTTGGACTTTTCCTTTGGCTGAAAACTTGGCTTAGGGTTTTTTGGTGAGGGGAAAACGTTAGGCTGCTTGGAAATCCAAGGTGTAAGTAGAAGGGTTAGGCAAGTCAAAAACAGAGTCGTAAGGTCAGAGGTGGAAAAACATAGTGAAAATGAGTGGCATAAGCCCATGATGGGTCTTTTGGGAGTGATAGGCTGGCCAGGATATGATCGCATAATAAAATAGTGAAAAAATGATCCTAAGGATAATGAAGGCAGTGAGATTTCTAGAAATAACAATATTCATGAATTTTGTTTCTAGAAATATAGGATAAACATTTAGTCATCTATAGAAAGCTAAAAATTACTGATGACTAATAGTTTGCACTACATTTCCACATTCAGGTTTCAGACCAAGCTTCAGTCTTGTGGTACAGCGCAGTTTTTGTTGACAGATGTGCTGAGATGTAGGGTGCAGCAGTGGAAGATTGTATTGGGTGTTTTCTGAGCTAGTTTTGCAGTGGAGGAAGGTTTCCTTCGATTGTGAGTCCAGTCTAGGAGCCCCTTGGGCTTATTTTATATATTTCGCATCATACCAAGGTGATTTTATCCACCATTCATATTTAGTGTATTTCTGGAAACCCATCCTGGGTTGTCTTGGAAAAGTGTTGAGGAGCATAAATCTCCATTTTTGGCCCTGTATGAGCATGATCTTATCAGATCCATTTATATATATGTTCCAGTTGCAGTATTAGTCACTAAAATCGCACTGTGCTTGCTTCATTACTTTGTGTAGCAGTGTATTACATGTTTTGGGTGCAATTTGGCATTGGAGGCTTCTTTTACCTATCTTGAGGGGCTTGATCCCCAAGATCTTGTACTTATTTATTGTTTTTATACATAATACCATGGATCTATCATTTGTCTCACATATAATGTGTTAATACTTGCTGCTATTTCCATTATTATGAGCTATATTCCCGCTTTTCCCATTTGGGAATATTACATGGATCAATTTTATGCTTAAAATTCAAAGTTCTCAAAATGACTTGAAAACAGTACCTATGCATAGATCTCGTCATCTTGAATCTGACGCAAATTGTTTCACTCAAATCCGGCATGAGATTCTCTCGATATTGCATTCCAATCATTTTGGGAAACAACAAAAAATTTGTGTTCTAGTTGTACAAGGGTGCATAGTTAACAGTCTATACTGCTAACTGTACCATGACATGGAAAGTTGACTATTCTCCATAGTCCAATGGTTTTTTGACACTTGGAATATTTTTAGTGGTTCGATTTTGGTGGAATTTTATTGGTTTACAGGTTGCCTTGTTGGACCAACCAGAGAGGACCACGTGGGCCAACTAGAGGTTGTTATGAAACTAGATCCAAAAATAGAAGAAAAGAGAGATCAATGCCTTAGAAATCAGACACTTCAAGGGGGAAACCTCCTCTACATTACATAAATGAACAATTCTTGGATGATACAAATGAAAAAATAGAGGCTACCATGTAGCCTCCTGGTGGCCATGAAATTTTTTTTTTTAGGATGAGAAGCCCACCAGACTCGAGCACGATACCTCCGACCAACTATGCTACATTGTGACTTAACCTATATAGGGTCAAAGCCATAAATAAAGTTTCATTGATATGCTACCGAGGGTGGGTACTGAGGTTAACCCCTTACCCAAGTCCACATACCATGGTTAAAGGCTAACCCTGGCTCGAGACATTGCATTAAAGTTATAAACCAATGTTTGATAGCAATGTATTGTTCCTAGGGAGGAATGTATTGTATACACCACCAAACCTTATGTTATAACCACATAACCCAAAGTCTATGCAACATGTATCAAAAGATATATTTCCAATCGAACTTTGGTATATAGCCTATGTCCAAAGTCTGTGCAAAGGTTAGGTTGGTAGTCACCATGGCAGTTTAATCCCATTGGAACATGCATTCACATGCAGACGGGTTTCCACATTTGTTGCTACGGTTAGGGATAACATTTTTTAGAGCGGAGTTATGACAGTTAGGGTGTTCACATGTGAATTTCAACCATCTGATGTCGAGGTTATTTTAAATGTTTGATGGTGCAATTTGTAGGTTAAATTCTGGTGGTTTGGGGGTTATCACATGCTATGGTTTCGAGAGGTGGTGATGTTTTATGTTTAAATGGTTTATTTAACATTGAAAACACCTATCAGTCATTGCATGAGCACATGCCATAGTTACAATATGTTCCACGGTCAAGGGGTATGGCAGTTTAGTGCATAACCTGCCTTGAGCAGGGTTCCCAGTAACTCCAACCCGTGCCAAGTTTTAACCCCGAGCTATTCAAACAAAAATTCAAACTAGAGTCAGGTCCATAAAATCAGTGGGAAATTTATTCAAACCATGAGATCAACGATGGAAAACACACAATGTGGCACAAGATTAACTGGGTAATGGCCGACATAGGCTATTTAACCATGTGACAATTTGCACCTAGTGTGATGGGAATCTCACTGGTGTGGGGTGAAATTTTCGCCCCACGTTGCCGCAAAAGGCAGAATTTGTAGAATGAATTGCAAGAAGGTGCAAATTGTAGGGAAAATAGTGCATAACTTCATTGGAGCATAACTCATTCAGGTTTTAGCATTTTTTGGAGCATAAAGAGTCCAACTAGGGGTTTTTAATTGTTATGGAGCCACTGGAGACATTTTTTAAGCCATTTAAGCATAATGAAAGAGGTCCAACCTTTGGGATCTAGACAAGGAGATGTAGCACAGGAGGGCTGAACTCCTTCATCATTTATTGTTTTGTGTTTACTGTCATGGTCTGAATGTCTTCAATATTTTTGCAAAAGTAGAGTTTTAATGAATATTTATGTGTTAATGAATTTTTCATAAAAGGTTGAAAACCCTAATGTGTTCACTTACAAATTTTACCATAAGACCTCAAGCTTTCATATATAGATCAAATTTATTCCCATAGAAGCAAAAAAAATACAAGGTCTGGACTCATACACAACATGATGCTTCCAGAAGTATGTTTGTCCTAATAAAACGTCACAAACTTCAAGGGGAGAAACATCACATAATACCTCATCCATGAAATCCTTGACATTGTAGGGTGTTGAAAAATGTAACTAGTTTCAGTCTTCATAATTGTCATTATACGTATGTTGTTATGTATATCTTATGTAACAAGAAAAATAAGAAATACAAATTATTATTTTCAAGCATGAGTTTAATGTTTATTTTGATCGTTCTTCTAGGTAAATCATGTTATTAATGTTTTTGGTGTTTGTGATGTCATAAGAACTACTTTCATTAGTCAATATCATTTATGTAAGACCCTATTGGGAAATTTGTATCAATAAAGAAACATTATTTGTGTGTCAAAATTGTCAAAGTTTTCCTCCAATACCAAGTCACCCTTTCCAGTCAAAATCAACCCAGAAAGGGATAAATTGACCTCATGAAGAAGGTATATATAGAGACATCTTTGACCTAATTTTCAATTTGATATGAAATATAAATAAAAAGAAAAACAAGAGCGAAGGACAAAAATCAAGAAGCAAACCCTAGCAAATAAGTTAAGATGAAATTTTGAAATTTTCTGTCCACATGTGTGAGAGGATTGGATTTTATAATCTACTACAAGAGGCTAAAAGTTGCAAGCCAAAATTTTGATGTCACTTTTGGTCTGAATTTTTTAAATTACAGCTCAAAATTTGAGTTTGGAGCAAATTTAAAGAGGGATTGATTCTTGTTAACTAGAGTTTACTTTTGACTTATTTAAAGGCTTCTTTGGAGGGTTGGCTTGGTGCTTGGAGGGGGTATTTTTCAAGGTATTTGGGTATTTTTTTTCTCATTTGAACAAAATTCTATAAGAAGAGAAGATATTCTTTTTTATTTTTCCCCTTAGAGGGGTTTTGCCCTATCTTGTAGCCTAATTCTTGTGTCAATTTACTTTATTGTTTTTTATCTTGATAATTATTTGATTGAAAGATATAATAAAGAAACATAAGAATATAATTGAAGTTCACAATAAATTATTAAGGTTAAGGAGAACTGGTTTTAATAACTTCCCTGCTACATTCTCCAACTTGGTATTAAATCTAAGGTGAAGGAAGAGAAGGCAACTCAAAGATCATGTTGTTGACATAAGAAGGGACTGGTTGTCAAGGGGAATTATTTATGAAAGAAAACAAGGAATGAAGAAGAAGACCTACTGACCAAGAAGGAAGGTTACTGTTAGGTCCCTATAATACTAGTGTAGCCCCCTTATTATTATTGTTGCACCCTTACATTATTATTGTTATGTAGTTTCAAATTATATTGTGAACCCTTAGACTCCTATATATACCAAGATTATATTTTCATTTGAATGATTCAAGAATTATTCATTTATGTGATGTAAAAGGAGGTTTCCCCCTTGAAGAGGCTTATTTTAAAGTCGTTGATCTATTTCTTCTTCTTTTTTGGGATATGGTTACATAACATTTGGTATCAAAGCTTTGGATGATAGGGTTTCACTACTTCAAACATGCCATATTGGAATTTTCACTATAAATTTTTTTATACGAGGCTTCAAAAGATGAAATTTTGACCACATGAAGCCAAAACCATGCTTAACGTTGTGTAAAAATTTCAGATATTTTTTCTCTATATTTTATGAGATATGGTCTAAATAAGTTAGAGTTTTTGAATTCTCTAGAATTTTGTCTCAAACAGGTGACCTAGGGAGAATCATCATAACTTTCTCTATGAGAATCATATTTGAATTTAGTAAAAAGAGACTGAAATTGAACGGAATGTAGTTTGTTTTGTATCATTTTTAGGGTAAAAGTTTGAAACAATGACATTTGTAATCTCATACAAGTTCACTTTACTAAAATAATACATAATTAGGCCATCGTGGGAGATTGGGCATAATGTTACCTTGAAGAATACAGTCTTAGTTTGAATTTTGACATTTGAAATAAGACTTAGAGTGCTACCATAGGATAAAATTCTAGAACTTAGAGAGTTGAAATTATAGATATACAACAGTTTCAATATCAAGCTCTAAAAAACAAGTAAAAAAGGTGTGTATAATTTAAAATTGCACAACTATTGTTTGAAAAATTAGTTTTAATTGTTTCAAATAATAATTAATGATATATATCATTATTTAGTTCCAACATTCCTCTCAATAAAAAAATGGATACACTCAACGAGCAACCAAAATATCTACTATGACGCATGAAGAAGATGAAGAAATGCAACATGATATATCAAAGTTACAAGAACAAGTGCATAAAATTTCACTCTCACAAAGAGAAACCAAAAATGAATTGAATGCTAATATGGATGGTGAAGAAAATAAAATAAAATGGTACATGGAAGTTTTAAAACTAGACATCGGAAATTTGAAGAAAGGTTTGACAAAGTTTCCACAAGAAAGGATTCCTCGTAGTGACAAGGTACTCCATGAGTATCATTATGAGGAAAAAAGGTATATATATTATGATTTTAGGGAATCCAATAGTGGGTTGAAGACTAACCACATTCCAAAGATTGATATGATGAAGTTTGATTGCAAGGATGCGGTAACATGGATATTGTAGATGGATCAATTCTTTGATCTAGACGATGTGCCACACACCTAAACGATATGCATTGCATATTTATATTTAGATCAAAATCTATTTGTGTGGTATCGATGGCTTTGTTCTTGTAAATAAATTTTCACTTGGAAATTTTTTACGGAAGAATTGGTAGCACATTATGAGGATACAAATAGAAATACCTTCTTTAGCCAATTGGTAAATCTCAAATAAAAGGGTTCAATGACGGAGCACATTGAGGATTTCCAAAGATTGAATATCAAGGTAACTTATATTCTAGAGTAGAATATGATTGATGTATTCATAGGGAATTTAAAGGATAACATCCAACATGAGGTTCATCTTTGGGAACCTAATTCGATGGAGAAGGAATTCAAGGTGGCAAGAAAATTTGAGAGAAAACTCACGGCAACAAGGAAGTCTACCACTCACAATTATAAATATGGAAGTGTTGCTGCTCCTAGCCTCCAAAAACATAAAAGGTTGACACCAAAAAAATTGGAGGAATAATGAGAAAAAGGGATTTCTTAGAGTTGTGATAGCAAATATATTAACATTCAGAAGTGTGTTGAGAAGAAATTATTTTACATAGATTACGAGGAGGAAGAAAAGAAACAAGAAACATCAAAAGAAGATGATATCTAGGAAGAAAACCCAAATAAAGAAGAAATGAATCTGACCATATCTTGTAATGCATTGGCAGGAGTTACTAGTTGTCAAACTCTCAATATAGAAGGATATATCAAGAAACAAAAGGAAATAGTGATGATCAGTTCTGGTAGTATCCATAATTTTATTCATTATAAGATAGCCAAGGAATTGAATTGCTTTCTATATCCAACACCAGAGTGTCAAGTGATGGTTGCAAATGGAGGAACTATAAATTGCTCAGGAAAGTACCATAATGTCAATCTAACCATGGGGAATATGTATTGAATAGTCTAATGATTTCCATTTCAATGGGTGGTGTCGATGTTGTATTAGGACTCCAATGGTTACAACCTTTGTGGATGATAAATTTTACTTTTCAAGAACGTTTCTTGAAATTTTTGTGGGAAGGAAAGGAAATTGAATTAAGGGGCATCACAGGGAAACTAGGGAAGATAATAAAATCTAATGGCATGACAAATCTTTTTAAGAAATAACAATGAGGCATAATTGCACAATTATGTTCATTACATGTTCAAACATTGAAACCATATATTTCTCCAAATGTCCAAATAATATTGGACAATCATTCCAAGGTATTCAAGACTTCCAAAGGTCTCCCACCTATTCATGATTATGATCATGTCATTCAATTTATTATAGGAAGTGTTCCTCTAAACACCAGACCTTATATATATCCTTATGTCCAAAAGAGTGAAATTGAACATATGGTTGCAAAAATGTTAGAGATAGGTATAATTCAATCTAGCCAAATTTCATTCTATGCTCTAGCAATATTGCTACACAAGAAAGATATATCATGGCATATGCGTTTGGATTATAGAGAACTCAACAAGCTCATTATTCAATATAAATTTCATATTCATGTCATTGATGAATTGTTGGATGAAATACATGGAGCAATTTACTTCACGAATATGGATCTTCGTTTAGGATATCATAAAAGTAGAATGAAGACTGAATACATTCTGAAAACAACATTCAAAACTCATGAAGGTAATTATGAATTTTTGGTCATGCCTTTTGGTTATACTAATGCACCTCCAACATTTGAAGGTTTGAGGAATTCCAGTTTCAAATCCTTCCTTAGAAACTTTGTTTTAGTATTTTTTGATGATATACTAATCGACAACAAGCCTTGGAATGATCATGCTCAACATGTTGACAAGGTGCTCAAACTATTGGAGGAAAAAAAATTGTATGAAAAAACCTCCAAATGTTCCTTTGGGGTATACTAGGTGGAATATTTTGTTCATATTGTATCTCATGGGGGTGTTAAGGTAGATCCTAAAAACGTTAAAACCATCAATGAAGGAAATCCCCACAATGATAAAGAATCTTCATGGATTTCTCTGGTTGACATGGTGTTATCCCAAATTTGTTAAAAAGAAACTAATCCCTTCGAACATCTTAAAGAGACAATGTGCCAAGCTCTGGTTTTAGTAACTCCATACTTCAAGAAAATCTTTATGGTGGAATGTGGTGCCTTAGGAGATGAAATTGGTGTTGTGTTAATGTAATAAGGAGGACGCATTAATTTTGAAAGGCATTTGATCAAGGGAAAGTATTTACACAAAACTATTTATGAGAAGGAAAGGTAGGCAATGCTACATGCCCTGAAGAAATGGCTCCCTTACCTAATGGGAGGAAACTTCAAGATAAAAAATGATCATGATATTCTTATAATTTTTGGAACAAATATTAGCTTCATAAGAGAAGAAAAAATGGGCCACTAAGATGTTGGGTTATTACTTTGAAATCATCTACAAAAAATGGAATCAAAATGTTTTTGCATATGCACTCTCAAGAAGGGATGAGAATGTGGAAGAATTTCTCTATGCCATTTGTATGATCTAACCTAACTTGATAAGTGAAGAAATGGAGGAATGGAAAAATTACAAAGAGGTGTGGACACTCATTCAAGTGTACATTTAACATGTTTATCTAGAAAAATGAATGATTATGGTACAAAGATCACTTATATCTATGTAATAATTCCCAACTAGAAAAAATATTATTTTAGAATTGCACACCTCCCCTTTAGGAGGGAACTGAGGATTTTTCAAAATTTACCATAGGCTCAAGAAGGAATATTTTTGGGATGGCCTTAAATATGATATTTAGAAGTTGGTGGAAAAATGTTTGGTTTTCCAAAAAAATAAAGTTTAGACAATTAAGACCCTGAGTTTGTTGTAACATTTAGCCATCCCAAGTTCGAAGGAAAGAGTACCATCATGATGGTAGTTGATATACTTACCAAGTATGCACACTTTTGTGCATTATATCATCCTTTTAAAGGAATTACAATTTTTATTGAATTTATGGAAATAATTCAAATGTTACATGGAAACCTAAATATTATTGTAAGTGACTCAGATCCAATTTCCACTGGAAAATTTTAGGCGGAAATATTTTCTTATCTTGGTACTCAATTAGCTTATAGCTCTTCTTATCATCCTCAATTTCGTGGGAAAACTAAGATAGTGAACATATGTTTGGAGGATATCCTCGTTGCTTTGTATCTAATAAAAAAACAACAAGGGTCAAGTGGTTACCTCTGGCTGAATGGTGCTATAACACTTCCTTCCATACTACGACAAAAATGACCCCATTTATGGAACTTTATGGATATCATCCACAATTCATCACATCATCCTTAAGAGTAAATTATAAGGTTCAAGTAATGGAAGATCACATTGATCATAAAAAAAAATTTCTCCAAGTCTTAAAGGATAAACTCACTCTGGCGTAGAATCAAAATGAAACAACAGGGAGATCAACATCACAGTGAAAGAAGTTTTCACATAGGAAATTGGGTATTTACAACTACAACCGTAAAAAAAAATGTCCCTAAATAAATCTAAGAAGGATAATAAATTATCACTCAAGTAATGTGGTCCTTACTAGGTGTTAACAAATATTGATACTATGGCATACAAATTGGATTTTCTTGCATCTTCCTGAGTAGACCAAAATTTCCATGTTTCATGCTTAAATAAGGTAATTGGTGACTTGGAACTCATAGAAAATAAAGTCATGGAATATAACCTTGTTGAAGTGGTTGTACCAGACAAATATAAGACTCAAGAGTTATCAAAATACAAGAAGGGATAAGCAAGAGCACAAAGGTTCATTATTGAATCCATTAAGGATCATCTTGTTTCCTTTGTTTCTGATTTGAAAAAATCTAGGGATATGTATGATAAGTTGGTAAAGTTATGCTCTAGAAGTACATGAGGTCAAAATATTTCCTTGAGGAATAAACTATATGGAATAAGGAAGTTAAAGGATTAATACATGGTCACTTATATTATGAATATCTCACAAATAAGAGACTAGTTGCAAGGGCTTGGGGAAACTGTTTTTGACTATGAAATGACCATATATGTATTAAATGCTTTGCCACCTGATTGGCTCAATTTATCTTGGAAGAATCTAGGATCAAGGCAAAGGATGACACTAAATCAAATGAAATGTCTCAAGCCTTTACTGCAAGGTCCAATAAGATGAATAAATGGAAGTTTAGAAAGTCCAAAAGAAATCCATATATGTCCAAGATTTAATTATTTGGATTCAATTAGTATGAAAACTTTAAGAGTGATTTTTTTTATACACAAAATGACTTCCTCATTAGCTCAGAGGACAAGGAAACTTTCACTAGAAGAAAATCACTAAGTTGCAGGCCCATTTTCTAGGGTAACTCTCTAAAGTGTTACTAGATATTTATGGGATTATGGAGGTCAAAGCACGAGTTTAATGAATGGCACTCCTATTTTCACTCAAATTCCATCTCAAAATGAAGGAAACATATGCCTCAGTCCTAACTAAGGACATTGCTAATCCTAGAAAAGATACAAGGGAAGGGAAAGAGAAATAAAGCGGGGAAAATCCAAGCTTTTGCCTCATTGGAACTCGTGGGGTAATTGGCAAGATGATAGCCTATCTTGATCAATAAATCAAAGGCTCAGCCATCGTAACAAAGATCATAATATTGATATTAGCATTGTTATGATGTCGAAGAATTGAGAGAGAGAGAGAGGGGGAAAGGGAGCCAAGGAGCTAAGGGAAGACTTGATTCAAGAAACATGGTTGTAATCATTCTTCTCTAATCAAATAATATAGATATTCTATAGTTTTGTCTACTTGATGATGTTGAGACTTATTTTATTTATATTTTGATTCGATTTAGATATTGATAATCCTCTTATATGCATGCTAGTTTTATATTCTCTTGTATTTTAATGTTTTTAATCATCAAGTTTTATATACTGTGAAGGTTACTTCTTGTCTTGTCTACGTGCAAGTTCTATTTTAGGAGCGGGCTGAACAGTTCTCCCTTTTTCACACTGAGATCTCCAGTATAGCTACACTAGAGATTGAGAGGTAGCTCTTCTCTTTTACATTGTCGATTCTAGATTAACATGAATATATGCATGTGACTACTAGCACCCTCCAAAAAACCAAAGACGGAGTAGGTTCATCTATTTAGGTACCAAGGAAGCCCAGCCTAGTCACCTTATTTTTGTCCCTAAAAATTATTTCCACTAAGGTTACCTCAAATCACAAAAACCACCGAGTGAGTCACGGTCATGGATAGTACTTTGTGTGGGCATGACACTTGAGTCCCCTACTCAGTTTTGATATCCCCGAGGGGATCCCCAGTACACTGAATAACCACTAGAAATGAAATCAAAGATGCACTACCTTCTTTCACACTCTGATGTTGTCTCACGCTTAATTCCTTTGTTAGGGAGTGATCCCGGATGATATGAGTGCTACAGGATTTAATTAATTACATTAGTTTCATTTTTGTGATCTTGGGAAGTTTACTCACCACTTCCTAGTCCAAGATCCTAGCTTAAACTAATCTGTGTGAGATTAAAAACAGAGTTGTTGATTACTTTTATCAAGCGATTGATTTTACAAGAAAAATGCTTTAAGTTTTTCAATCGATGAAAGAGAGCTTCTTACAAGGAGAGATAATACATCATTTTAGAAATACACATCCAAATGCAGCTAAAGCGCATGCACAAAATGCATACATACAATGCTCTAACAACTAACCAAATATAATAAGAAACAAACTAGCTAAAACAGAAAGCTAAAGTAATTTTTTAATTTTCCTTTTATGAAAATTATATGCAAATAAGTTATTCTCTAAAAATAAAAATGACCATGCAAGAAAGAAACCAAGAAAACACCACAGTTGCAGATCTCAAGGCTAGAGCACAAGAAACCTATTGACCCAAGAATCAACAGAGAAAAGTGGATATGAATATAATGGTTCATTAACGCATCCCAGGAGGAAAATTAGAGCATTAGTAGCAGAACTAACGTACTATGCAAGATACTAGGAATCATTCTAATGCTCTGTACTACATAGGAAGGTTTGTTACAGAGAATCAGGATGAAAAAAGAGTCCAATTAGGGTCTGAGAAGAAAATGTGAGTAGAAGAGGTTGAGAAACACACAAGGTGATCAAAATATGAATCCAGAAGAGCAGGCAAGCCTAGAGAGAAAGAGAGATCTAGGAACAAGAAGAGAAAATTAGGGAACTAAGAGTGTTCCCCAGTGGAGTCACCAATTCTTCTATATGGATTAATGCATAGGTGGTTGTGGAAAGAAAAATCCTCTCCAGTCACCCGGGACCCAAGGTAAATGGAATTAGATGATGTGAAACTGCTCAAAGACACATGCATATATTCACGTTAATATAGAATCAAAAAATTAAAAGAGAAGAGTTACCTCTCAATCTCTAGTGTAGTTCCATCAGAGATCTCAGTGTGACAAAGGGAGAACCACTCCACCCTCTCCTAGAATAGAACCTGCATGTAGACAATACAAGAAGTAACCTTAAAAACATATAAACCTTGATGATTAAAAACATTAACATAAAAGAGAGTATAAAACTAACATGCATCTAAGAGGAATATTAATCTTGAAATCGCATGAACATATAAATAAAATAAGTCTCAACATCATCAAGTAGACAAAACAAGATAAGATCTATATTATTTGATGAGAGAAGAATGATTACAACCATGTTTTCTAAATCAAGTCTTCCCTTAGCTCCTTGGCTCCCTTTCCCTCTCTCTCTCTCTCTCTCTCTCTCTCTCTCTCTCTCTCTCAACTTTTCAAAAACATAATGATACTAATCTTAATATTTTGATATTTTTTATAATGGATACTAATCTTAGCTGCTCCCTTTACCCATCATGTCTGCGACTGGGGCTAAAATTGAAGTAAAACACAAGTCCTTCAATCTTGAACCTATTCCACCTATTGAAACATCTTCCTATGCTCTTGTACACTTGTCCAAGCCTCTACAACATGTTTGCAACTAATGAAATAGGCAAAGAAAAATTCTATGACATGATAAACCTATTCTTCCAACTTTAGGATCAAGACCAACACCTCCAACACCTCAAGCAGTAACCTCAACATATCTAACACCTCCAGGACTTGTAGAAGCATCTATGACACCTATATCAGCAACATCCTCAACACATACAATAATAATATCACATCCATCTTCCTCCAATACTAATGGAAGCACCTCCAACACAAGCAGCCAAAACAAAACACGTGAAGCAATAATACAATGTCTCCAAAACATGTAGAGACATATACAACACCAAGAGAAACTCTCTAACCTCATGCAGCAACAACATCTCCAATCAACAAACCATGAGTGGAATTCATCTCCTCGGCACCAACTAGGTATATTCATAGTATGTTGACATCAACGCAAACTAACAAGGCCATCAATCAACATATATCACCACACACTCGTCACTCATGCACATCACTAGCAATACCTCCAACCTATTGACATCAATGTTAACACTACAATCCCAACAAAAGTATTATTAATAATATGAAACTTTTTAATTTGATTAAATATTTCAATTTCACCTAGCTCATTACTTAAACAATAAGACTCTTCCCTGATTTTAAATGAAATTGAATCAAAAGAATATATTCCACAAAATGTGTTTGTTGCAGAAATTTGTTTCTCCCATATAGAATGTTGAGAGGACTGAAATGCATGATAAGAGATGAATTCATTTTTAAAATGTAAATTGACTTCCTCTTGCACTTTATCAAATTGATGTGTTGAAAAATGAAAACCTATAGGAACTGAAATAATATCTTGAGAATTAGAACCATTAAATAAATTAAGATACAAATAAAAATGAGTGTAAGAGGAAATGAAATAAAAAACATCTCTTGAATTAACAACCTTGACATATGATTTCAATTCTTGTTCTTTAATAGTGAACTGATTAGTGTCCTTTATATTCTCTTATTGAAAATATGAATACAAATCATTAATTAAAACATAATCATGTCCTTTGTGATATAATAATAATGAGAGCTAATTACAAGGCTTCTTGAAATAAGAGGGTTTTATAATAATTTATGATTAAGGGTTCATATAATGGACAATAATATAACTCTCAAGAAATCAATTTTGAATATGATAATTATTATTATGAGAATATTGTTATATATCATCAATGCATATTTCATATTAAACTTATCCTATTCTTGAGGTATTTTTCATAATTTTAGAAATGGGACAAATTTTTAAATGTTATTCAAAATCACTTCATTCTTATGTTCTTGGGTAATTTAAATTTCATTGTTTACGTAAGAGATTTTCTCATTAAGCGATGAAGATGTAGGTAGATGTTGTCTTGAGGGGTCCTGAACCAGGTTTGGATTTAAGGTTTTCCAACAAAACCCTATAATACTGGCCCTTTCAGAAATCACCCACTTTTGCAGGCTAAGGTCTCACTCGAAGTAGTAGGGGTGGGTGTTGGAACCAGGGTTCCGCACCCTAGGAGAAAGTGGGTAGTCAAGGAAGTCTTGTTGAGATCTATAAGGTTCACATAGAAACAAGCTTATTACCTAGCCCTTAAAATTATAACCAACATGTAAACATAAACAAAGCTACTATTATTAAGCAGATCATAGCATCACCTTCGCATTCACATGCACATCAATAATTATCATCACAGAATCACAATCACAGCTAATGCAGAGGTACTTCAATATTAAACACAACTAGTTCAGATAACATAGAGATACTTCAATATATTTCATGTTCATTAACATCCAAAAACAAGTTACAAACCTAAGTCACAACCCGCGCACACAGCCAGCGGGGTCCACACATAGCAGGATTGAGGATCTCCGTGCACACAGCCAGTAGGATTCCTTACCCAATACTACCCAAAACAGGTCTCAATAGTTCGTATTTAGCATCAATCTTTCTTACTTATCTCTAGACTCAAATTATCTATCTATTTATATCATCATAGCTTGCGCTATCTTGTGGTCTGAAAACCATGGTTTGTGGACTCTAGGTCTACCCTTTGACCCATTACAATACATTGGGGGATTTGACCTGCCCCAAAGCCCCTACGCTAGACTAATTACTACAAAAATATATATATAAAAACATAGCTATGGGACCCCGTTCCAACAGCCCCCCAACACAATCTTGTGACTCGTCCCGAGTCACAGTGGCCATGGGGTTTGCATATTTTCCTCGAGCTGCTTGATTGCATCAAATAGAGGGGGCAACACTCCTTTGATTTGCATGGCGACGTTCTGCACAATGTCCACCAACTTTTGTGAGGTTGGGCCTTTAGTGGTAGTGGTGAAACTCTTCAGAGTCTGATTCAATTGTTTGACCACAACATCCAAGTCCTGAGATATCTTGAGGGCTTCATCGGCCCATGGCTTGAGGTGGTCACTCAAGACCTTCTTCTTATGTCGAAGCCCTTCCAGGTCATCTCTGAGTGCATGGATGGCTCGCAGACATGCCAGGCGTTGAGTTGGGATTAGAGTGGGCATTGTAGCCTCCATTTTCTTGAATTCTTCTTCCTTCTAGTGTAGTTCTTGGGTAAATTCACATTTGAGAGGGTCACACTACACCATAGACCATAGCGCATAGTTGTCTCAAGAAATTCAATGCCTTGAGTAATCTGAGTTGTAATGGTGTTCATATCTTCTGTGATCGGCATAGCTCTCTAGGTGCATACCTCAGGAGGGGTTTCCGACTGCAACTTAGTTTGCAATGCAACAATCTGCTGCTCCATCTCAATCTTAACGTTCTGGATCTCAGTTCAAGAAGCTTTCAAGGCTACGACGAGTCCCTCAATCTTAGCTTGGGGGGTGGCAGAGGCCAGAATCTCTTCGGTCACATCTGCACAGATTCTGTTGATCGGGCACTCCTACTCGGTCTGTTGTGCAGTGGAAAGGATACACGCGACCTGTGCCTGGGAAACCTCAGTGTTTTTTTCTACAATGGTCTGCTCGGTTGTATTTAGCTGCTACTGCAGTCACCCATCTCTGTGTTAGATTCCCTCAAAGAGGGATGTGTGGAGAACTTGCAGCAGCTCGTGCGGAAGCCGGGCCAAGTCCAGATGTACTTCTGCGCAGGCCTAGACTTGCGCACATAAATCGGGGGGACTCAGAGTGATCATTGCACCTGGAAGGATGTAGAGGCGGCTCTCGCTCGTGGAGATAAACTCAGTGTTGGTCACTTGAGGCAGCCTCGCTTGAACAACGCTCGTCTCCAGGGTATCAACTTTGAGATGAAGAGCTTGGAGCTCAAACTGTAATGCAGTCACTGCTGCTTTCTACTATTCTTCCAAGGCAAGCCACCTGTCTTCTGAAGCAAGGGTGACCACATCTGCAATTTTCTCCAAATCTTCCTCGATTAAAGTAACCTCAATCTCCCTACCGGGCCTCGTAGCCCGTCATTTTGTTCGCTGGCCCTTGAGAGGTTCAATTGTCTGTTTCATGCCACTGGGGGAACCAGCGCCCTGCGCATCTAGACCCTCAGTCTCCATGTCCTGCTGTGATTCCTGCTCCACGCCTTGCTCTGCATCTGGGGGAACCTCCATCCTGGCGGAGCCTTCCGGGCCACGACCTTTTGAGTTCTTGGTGGTAGCAGGTAGGGTGGTGGTCTTCGGAACTGCACTTATACCAGTTATGTTAGTCGTTTCCGATTTGAATCTCACTTTCCATTGCGGTGGCCAAGTGGTGATGAGCTGATTTATTTCCTCATCGGCGACCATGTAAGGCAGCGACCTCCAAGCGGGATCCTTACGGCCCGGAATCTGCACGTTGTCCATTGTAACCTAGAATGCCACGATGCGCTTATACTTTTCATAGATTGTCGACAATAGGCATGGCTGGGAGTGAATTTCTGTTGCGATCGCACGTTGAAATAGTACCAAAAATACTTTTTTTTTCTTAATACGCTCTGCATCCTTTGAATCCCACAAGTTTTCATATCATGCCCCTTCACACATGTCCGGCTCGAGCTCAAGGAGGACTGATCCTTCAGGGGCTTCCCATGTGACCAATGCAATTAGGAGCAACAACCAAGAGTAACAGAATGCCTTCCCTTGATCCTGGGCATCGCGCACATTTTCCAAAAACTCGTTGCAGAGGAACTGTGACCAGTTAAAGCATACCCCCTTTTCGCAGTGGCCAACAAGCTGAATTACATAGGCAAGGAAAGTTGTGGCCTGACACTTGCGCATATTTTACAAACTAGCAGCAGGGTACCCATGCACACTCCAGGGTCGGCAATGGTGCTGATCAGGAACCCTTTAGTGTTTTGCTCAACATGGTAGTCTTCTCACACCTTTATAGCGATCTGTTGCTCATACTTCTTGCTAACACGCTCCATGGGATTCAGACCCTCCATGGGGAGACCAGTAATGCGGCGAATTAGGGCAGCATTGATGGGAATGCGGTCCCGGATCGACAAGATGTTGTCATGGATCAGGGCTAGCAACAGTCACACAACTTGGACGGTTAAACTGTATCGGCCAAAGTGAGGTATCCAAAACAATTTTAGTAATCCTGAACTAGCTAACCCACACACCCATGGCACTGGTACTACCCGTAGCATGTCATCCTCAGTAACCTTTCGAGATATAGCTTAGATGCCAATTCTGGGAAGGCCTCCAGGTTGGCAAGGTCATGATTGTCAAACTTAATTGAGGGGAGTTTGCCAAATGCTTCTCCAATTATGGGGACTTAATCTAGAATTAGTGGCATTTGCAGATAGGCACGAACACCATCGAGATTCTTCAGTGTGCACATCGAGGGCCTTCGAGGCCGAACATAGGGTGGTAGCCAAGTTAGTGGGGCAGCGAGCGGAGCTTCTTCTTGAGAAGGAAAAGGTCACTTCGCGAGGTTAGGATTACTAAATTTGCTGTGGAAACCTCACTTTGGCCAATACAGTATAACCGACCAAGTTGTACGAAAGTTGCTATCCGTGATCCATGACAGTAGCTTATGGATCCAGGATCACATACCCATCGATGCTGCCCTAATTCACCGCATTACTGGTCTCCCCATGGAGGGGCCGAATCCCATGGAGCGCTTCGGCAAGAAGTATGGGCAATAGATTGCCGATAAGGTGCAAGAAGACTACCATGTTGAGTGAAACACTAGAGGGTTCCTGATTAGCACCATTGCCGACCCTGGAGTGCGCATGGGTACTGTGCTACTAGCTTGTAAAATGATGTGCAAGTGCCAGGCCAAAACTATCCCCGCCTATGTAATTTAGCTTGCTGGATGCTGTGAAAAGGGGGTCTGCTTTAACTAGTCATAGTTCCTCTGCAATGAGTTTTTGGAAAACGTGCGTGAGGCCCAGGATCACGGTAAGGCGTTCTGTTACTCTTGGCTGCTGCTCCTAATTTCATTGGTCGCATGGGAAGCCTGTGAAGGATCATTCCTCCCTGAGCTCGAGCCAGACATTTTTGAAGGGAAGCAATACACAAACTTGTGGGATTCAAAGGATGCAGAGTGTATTAAGGAAAACAAAGTATTTTGGGTATTTTTTTAGGGTGCACTCGTAGCAGCAATTCACTCCTAGCCACGCCTATCGCTGATGGTCTATGAAAAGTATAAGCGCATTGCGGCATTCCAGGTTACAATGCACAACGTGCAGATTTGTGGTCGTAAGGATCCCGCTTGGAGGTCGCTGCCTTACATGGTCGCCGATGAGGAAATCGATCGGCTCATTGCCACTTGGCAGCCACAATGGAAATTGGGGTTCAAATCGGTAGCAACTGACACTGTTGGTACAAGCGCAGTTCTAAAGAACACCACCCCAGCAACGAAAACATTTATTGTCTTGAGGGGTCTTGACCTAGGTTTGGATTTAAGGTTTGCCAACAAATCCCTATACTACTGGCCCTTTCGGCAATGACCCAGTTTCGCAGGCCAAGGTCTCACCCAAAGTAGTATGGGTGGGTACTGGAGCCAAGTTTCCGTGCCCTGGGAGAAAGTGGGTAATTAAGGCAGTCTTGTTGAGATCTATCAGGTTCGCACATAAACAAGCTTACTATCGAGCCCTTAACATTATAACCACCATGTAAACATAAACAAAGCTACTATTATTAAGAACATATTAGCATCACCTTCGCATCCATGTGTGCATCAGTAATTATCATCACATAATAACACAATCGCGGCTAATTTATATATCACAGACACAATCATAGCTAACGCAGAGGTACTTCAATAGTAAACGCAACCAACTCATATAACATAGAGATACTTCAACAGATTCTGTGTTCATTAACGTCCAAAACCAAGTCACATCCTGCACACACAGCCAGCGAGGTCTACACATAGTAGGATTGAGGATCTCCATGCACAAAGCTAGCAGGAGTCCTTACCCAATACTACCCAAAATAGATCTTAATAGTTCATGTTTAGCATCAATATTTCTTACTTATCTCTAGACTCAAACTATCTATATATTTATATCATTACAATACATTGGGGGCTTTGACCCACCCAAAGCCCCTGCGCTAGACTAATTACTACAAAACTATATATAAAAAAATGCAGCTAGGGACCCCGTTCCAATAGTAGATGAGAAATATCAAAGGTCACATGTTCTTCCTTTGAATTTTTATGTTCTCCTTGATTTACATCTGTGAGAGTGAAAAAATTTGAGATAAAATGTTGTTCATTTATGACTTCCAGATCTTCAGAATTTTCATGTAAATGTAAATCATTATTTGAATGAGTATTAATGTATGATTTACATTTATTGATGATTAACTAATTTAAATTATCAGGAAGAGAAACAATATGATCAAAATATTCACTAATAGAAGGAATATCATTACAAGGAAATATATAGCAAAGATGAATCAATATTTTAGAAAAATATTTGATTCATTGGATTTTTTCCTAATATTATTTAATTCATAGTATAATATACTAAAATCATATTTCTAAAAATAGAATAAAAAATCACCCATAAATTGATTCAATGAATGGATTGATGCAACTAACAATGTCTCACACCAAGTCTTTGTTTGAACTTCAAAAGTAAGAGTGAATAACCTGCATATTACACCTTCTTGAAACATGTTATGAGAAATACAATTGTCAATAATTTTACATACATATTCATATCCTAGAAATTCACTTTCACCATCGAATTTAATTTTTAACAAGGATTTTACTATCTTTAATGGAGTGGTTCATGATACTCATCCGGAAACACAACTCCAAATAGATATTTTGGAAGAAGCCACTAAAAATTAAAAATAAGGACCCAATGGGTAATCTTGTAATTTTGTTGTCCTTATTGTGCTAAAATGTTAATTCCTAGAAATAACTAACCCAAGATACAGGAGATCACCTAGTCAAGGCGTAATTTAGAACCTTTTCCATTTGGGATGGTGATTCCTACTAGTACATGGGCCTAGTTTCCACCTAAATATTTTCTACTCAAAAGGAGAATTTCTAATATGATCTTCTAAAGCTAAATGCAACTTAGACTAATATGAAAATGACAGAAAGAAAAATCCTATCGCTAACCTAAAACTAACTCTTCTAATCTATCTTGACGAAGAGAAGGAACAATCCTAATGTTAACCAATTACAAGGTCAAATGGACCAAAATTTAATATAAGATTATGGTGAGACAAAAAATCACAAAAATGGTTCATGTGATTTACAAAAATTGAAACATATTTCCATATATAGTCATCTGAATAAATAGGTATCATATACACATAAGCACATACTTTGATTCTAATTTTAATAAATGAATTCAATATTTGATATATTGTTGCATCATATAAATAGTTCCCATGATGAAAAAACAATGAGAGATGATACAAGGTTGCAATTAAGCTATTAAATAGTTATCAAAAATTGCATATAGGTCTACTTGAATTCATAATTCAATTCTAATCGAAATCTAACCAACCATGAAAATGAAGCTTTTCATTGATTTTAAATAAGCATGCAAGTGTCTGAAATTAATATTATTAACAAATAAAACAATGCATATTGATTTAGAACAAAGATAAATCAAAATTTGATTAAAATGAAGGCCATCAAACTCAAAAAATAACGCATATGATGTTGGCCCAAAAGTCACACCGGGGTGGGGGTGAATCAGTGTGGAGTCAAATTTACAATTTATCAATCTCAATTATTGATGAATTCATGTAGTTGTATTCATAATAATTATATAATTTTCAATCAAAATGCATCATCATATAAGAAACACACTTAGAAGCAACAATAAGGAATCACATCACAAGGAGACATAAATTTTTTAGGTGGAAATACAAATGGGAGAAAACCACAACCTCTTATTTTGGTCAATCTTTAATGCTTTACATAAATTTGCAAGCCCCAACTCGTAGGAGGAAACTTCCCCCATAATATGCAAGTTGCCACTTGTGGTAGGCTACAAACTGATTGAGGCACCAACCTCAAAGTTGCAAGCGACTTCTCACTATAGTATACAACCTAATTTGGGTTCCAACCTCAAATATGAGTAGGCTCCAACATACTCTATACTCCAACACAATTGAGGTTCCAACCTCTCCAATGAGTAGGTACCAACTTGATTGAGGCTCCAACCTATGCTCTTCAACTTCCTTGCAGACCTATATTTCATCTCATTTTAAAATTGGATCCATTATCATCATATATCACTAAATATTCATATTATGAGACTCTCACAAACTAAAATCACCTACGAATATCACAACTTCCATAAACACTGCAATTGTATCAATCATTATCTATGCTACATAAGCTGAAATAATTGCACTACCATAAAACCTACAACCACTCCACTATTAAACACCTTGCACCAAAATGTGACATCAATTACTCATGTTGGGTTTCACACTATTTCACATATTTTCCTTCAACTAGAACTTCAATATGGTCATTCAATCCTTTCCACATAACTTCTTTACTTCATATATCCAAAATACCTAGAACATACTCATAAACCTCATAAATTAACATTAGATAATTTTTCCATTAAATATTATTCAAAACAACATCAAACCCCTATGGCTACATTCATCTTTGAACTTTGATTTCCCAACTTCTTCTAGATCTCAATTTGGACAAATATAAACCCCAATAATACAAAATAACCATAAAGAACTTTATATTGCATTAAATGTTCTACAAATTGTTCCTTTCTCGGTGTTGCCCAAAAATTTTTCGAATTCCATCATCGGTCACGGGAAGTGGTAAACTTTTTGACAAAATGACAAGATATATTTAAATAGAAAAAATTGACCTATTCACTGGTGAGGGTCAACTTGTGACCACAATCCCATGACATATACACCATACCAAATCCACTATCATGTGGATTGTAAATCCATTATGTTCCCTTTAGTATATTTATTATACAATGGTATAGTCAGGGTCAGGGACACAAACCTTCCCCAACAACTACATCAAAATTTATGTATTGGTATCCTCCAATAAATCATGACATACCTTGCAACATCAACCATCCAATCAAATATAATGAGCCACACAACATTAAACCTTCAATAAAATACTACGAGTCATGAATCTCATAGCATTGGTTTGTTATAAAATGCGGGGTAGTTTCCCTTTAAGTGTATATTGCAATGTGGTGATGCCTTAGTTGAACTCTGGAATGGGATAGTCATTCCAAACCATTCATGTGGCTTCAACCCAGTGATCAAACTATATGATTCCTTGGCCCACTCAAACTAGTGCTCAAACTCTATGTGGCTTCAACCCATTTGAACAAATTCTTGCACGATATGTAGTTTGGACTCATTAAAATCAATTATTAGACTATATGTGGCTTCATTCGATTCAAACTAGTGCTTGGATGATATGCAACTTCAACTCATTCAAACCAATGCTAATACGATATGTGGTTTCGACTCATTCGAACCAGTGCTCAGAGGATTTGTGGAATTGACTCATTGAAATGAGTTCTTGGACGATATGTAGCTTCAACTCAATCAAACCAGGGCTTGGGATTCAAACCATTCAAGCTAGTGCTCATAGGAAATGTGGCATTGACTCATTGAAATGAATGCTTGGAAGATATGTAGCTTCAACTCAATCAAACTATGGCTTTGGATTCAGACCATTCAAACCAATGCTTAGTTTGTATGTGGCTTCAACCCATTAGAACTAGTGCTAAGATGATACGTGGCTTCGGCCCATTCAAACTAGTATTAAGACAAATAGTTACACCTTCACATTCTTCAACTAGAATTTTAGGACAAAAAAAAATGTGGGAAACAAAACCACAACCTCTACAATGAAAACACAATGTTTCACCAACAAATCATACCTTATTCACTAAGTTTCTTGAACTTGAAATCAAATCGTGCACATGATCACAAACCAGTATGGGTCGTATATATATACTAGGCCAATGGTCGCAACCCTTATAGGGTTGACCCCTAGGCACTCATAAACCATGGATTAACCAATAAAATGTTTCATTAAAACTTGCACCATCGGTCTTAAGTGGCAAAACCATATGACAATAGTTGTTAATTGTCTAACACTTGATGTCGACATTATCCACTCCTTATGACCTTGACCTTAGGGTCATAAGTTGTTCCTTTGATGACATCATCATGACATCATTGATCCACATGGAATCTTGTGAGGGGGACATGTGTCACCTTTTTTTGAAATAATCATCAATCCAATGGTTCCATTCTCACTTGCATGTGGTAGCCACTAGTGGCACCAAATCTACATGATGACACCAATAAACTCCACATGATGAAGAAATCGAATGATGCCATGTGTTGACATATGATTGGTCCTGGAAGATTTGTTAAATATTGTGTTATTTTTATTTCATTTGACCATTGATTTGTTGTAAATAATGTTGTTTAGTTGGAATTGAGGTCAACCTTTAGGTGACATGTAGTATATGTCAAGATTTGGATTGCTAGTATGATTTATTTACAATTTACTCAATGAAAGTGTGTTGCAGTTTTGTTTTCTCTTGGTTGTTGGTGTTATCATGATTACATTTTTATTTCTAACATTCTAAGGTTGTTAGAACTGTGTATTCCAGTGTGATGATTATACATTTAGGACATGTTGTGGATATGGGTGAAGAATATTTAGTTTTCCCCAAATTATACAACAAAAACAGATTAGATAGGGGTTCTTTGTGTCCATAACCCAAATTTTCATTGTATTACTAGTGTATGTAGCCCAGAATAGCTGGAAATAACTCGCGTTTATGCATACAGGTTAAGAAAAAAAAATCTTGGGATATTACCAAAGGTTTTCCCCATGGTATTTGTTGTGGGATCTTACATGATTAATCAATTTCTATTTGATTTGGTCATCAAAAGAATTTGTGAGTCATTATTGTGTTCGTTTAATCTATCTTCACGAGGGGGAAATTAGCATAAACATGGCATTCCAATGTTGGAGACTAGTTTATCTATTGTGAATAATGAAGTGGATATTATACCTATAGAAGTGATCATCTTGGAGGGAATTTCGCAAAGGTTTAGTACATCATTGTAGATGCCATGTTTCATGAGCTTATGTTGTATTACACTATAACTGATGATTGTGATGTGTAACTAAGTGAGGTTTAGTACTATTGTTTTTTATGATGGAGATATATTGTTGTTGATTATGCTGATTAAAGGAAGGTTGTTGTTGAGTTATTTTTGCAGAATGGGATCCAATTTGAAAATGAATTAAAGGGTGGTATAAAGTATTCGAGGAGGTTGGGGCCTCTGGAAATTTGTGGCTTGCTACATAGGGAGTTGGAGCTTCCTTGTTGGTTGTGGCCAGTAGAATTATTTGTGGAGGTTAGTACCTTCCGCAAGTTGGGGTTTGCTAAATAGGGATTTGGGGCTACGTAGCTACTTGGTTCCAACAAATCCATGTAAAATAAATTTGAATATTAAAGAGAACAAGAGAAGCAAAGAAATAGTTTGGTGCTTTTTCTCCCCTTAAGGGTTTCCACCTAAAATACATGGTATTCGTGTGTATTGTTTCTTATGTTGTTATCTTAAGTTGCATGCATGTTAGATTTGTTGTTCATGTACTATGATATTACTTGTTAAGTGTTTAATTGATTTCGGGAAAAAAAAATAGATTATTTAAATTAACGTTATACTGATTTACCCCCCACCCCTTCTCAGTATAACTAAGTTTCCAACATTTGGTATCAGAGTGGGTTCCTTATATTGCATTTTAATCATTAGAAGATGGATCTAGGTGAATCATGGGTTATCAAAGTGCTATGTTGCTTAGTCCTGTAAACTTTCAAAAATGAATAGAGAAGGTGAAATCCTGATTATTTGTACTTGGATATGAGGTATGGAAGCTGTTGATGAATGGTTATGGTGAAGAACCCCCTTCAAAAATTTTATGAAACCAGCTCAAAAAATGGAAGAGAAGAGAGATCAATGCCTTAGAAATAAGCCACTTCGAGGGGAAAACCTCCTTTACATTACATAAATGAACAATTATTGGATGATACAAATGAAAAAACCTCCTTCTATATATAGGAGTCCATGGGGTCACATTATAATCCTAGATGACATGACAATAATAATGTAAAGGCACAATAATAACAATATTGGGGTTACAGGGGTACAACAATAACAATAAGGGGGCCACACTAACAACAATAAGGGACTACACTAGTAATATAGGGACCTAACATGCCCCTCTCCTTCAGAAAAAGTGTTGTCCTCGACACTTGAGTAGCTTTGGGTGCTTATGTATAAAATTCTCATCCTCCCATGTGGAATATTCAGTGGGTAAGTTCTTCCACTTGATGAGATACTCTGAAATTGATTGATTTCTTAGTTTTTGAGTTATTTTTTCCGTGACTACTTTAGGTTCCAATATTATTTTTCCTTCCCCATCAAGTTCTAGAAATATTGTTTAAACTGAAATTTTTTCACCTATAACCTTCTTTAAGCATGAAAAATGGAAAACAGGATGCACTCACGAAGAAGCAGGAAGCTCCAATTTGTATGCCATAGTACCAATATTTTGCAACACCTTGTAAGGACCATAGTACTTTGGTGATAATTTATTATCCTTCTTAGCTTGATTGATGGACATTTTTTTGTATGGTTGTAGCCTTAAAAATACCCAATCTCCTACATCAAAACTTCTCTCGCTGTGATGTTGATCCGTCTGTTGTTTAATTCGATTTTGTGAAAAATTTAGATTATCCTTTAAGAGTTGGAGAACTTATTTTTGATGCTCGATGTGATCTTCCATTGCTTGAACCTTAGCATTTTCTCTTAAATAAGATGTCATGGACGGTGGATGATATCCATAAAGTACCATAAATGGGGTCATTTTTTATGCATTATGGAAGGAAGTGTTATACCACCATTCAGCAAGAGGTAACCACTTGACCCATTGTGTTTGTTTATCAGATACAAAAAAAATGAAGATATCCTTCCAAAATTTTATTCACTATCTCAATTTGACCATCAGATTGAGGATGATAAGATGATCTATGAGCTAGTTGAGTACCCAAACAAAAAAATAATTCCATCCAAAAATTTCCAGCAAAAATGGGATCTCTATCGCTTACAATAATCTTTGGGTTTTCATGTAGCTTTTGAATTGTTTCCATAAATGCAATAGAAACTGTACTTGCTTTAAAAGGATGAGATAATGCACAAAAGTGTGCATACTTGGTAAGTCTATCAACTACCACCATGATGACACTCTTTCCGTCGAACTGAGGTAAACCTGTGATAAAATCCATTGAAATTTCCTCCCAACGTTGACCTGGAATGTATAAAGGCTGTAGAAGACCCGAGGTATTAATTGTCTCAACTTTATTTTGCCGGAAAACCAAACATTCTGCCACAAAATTTTGAATATCAGATTTAAGGCCATCCCAAAAAAAATATTTTTTCACCCTGTGGTAAGTTTTTAAAAATCCCGAGTGTCCTCCTAAAGGAGAAGTGTGCAATTCCAAAAGAATCTTTTGTTTTAGTTGGGAACTCCTACAAAGACATAAGTGATCTTTGTACCATAAGGAATCATTTTTCCAACTAAATGTATCATATGTACTAGGATCTTGTTGAAAATTTTGAATGAGTGTCCACACTTCTTCGTCCTTCTTCCATTCATCCCTTGCTTCGGTTATCCAATCTGGTTGGATAATAGAAATGGCATAAAGCAATGCTTCCACCTCTTCATTCTTTCTTGATAGTGCATCTGCAACAAAATTTATCTTCCCTTTTTTGTAAATGATTTCAAAGTCATAACCCAACATCTTTGTGACCCATTTTCGTTGTTGTCCTGAAGATAGTCTTTGTTCCAAAAAGTGTTTAAGACTATCATGATCAGTTTTTACCTTGAAGTGTCTTCCCATTAGGTAAGGTTTCCATTTCTTTAGTGCATGTAGTATTTCTAAAATTTCCTTCTCATAAATAGCTTTCTGTAAATGCTTTCCTTTGATTGGGTGACTTTCAAAAGCAATGGGTCTTCCTTCTTGCATTAAAACATAATCAATTCCATTTCCTGAGGCATCACATTCCACAATAAAGGTTTTTGTGAATTCTAGCGTAGCTAATACTAGTGTTAGGCACATTGCCTCTTTAAGATGTTCAAAGGCCTTAGTTGCTTCAGGAGTCCATGAAAATGCATCTTTCTTCAATAATGTTGTTAGAGGTGCTTCCATTCTCCCATAATTCTTAACAAAATTGCGATAATACCTTGTTAACCCGAGAAATCCTCGCAACTGCTTTATGGTTGTGGGGACTTTCTATTACTTAATGGATTTAATTTTGTTAGGGTCTAAATTAACACCCTCATGAGATATAATATGACCTAGATATTCCACCTCTTGTACTCCAAAGAAACATGTTTTTGCATATAATTTTTTCTCCTCCAATAGTTTGAGCACCATGTCAACATGTTGAACATGATCCTTCCAAGACTTGCTGTAGATTAGTATATCATCAAAAAATACTAGCACAAATTTTCTAAGGAAGGGTTTGAAAATGGAATTCATCAACCCTTGAAATGTCGAAGGTGAATTGGTAAGGCCCAAAGGCATGACCAAAAATTCATAATGACCCTCATGAGTTAGAAATGTTGTTTTCGGAATATCTTCAGTCTTCATTCTAATTTGATGATATCGTGAACGAAGATCCAACTTAGTAAATTTATATTTAATAGTGAGCTTATTGAGATCCCTATAATCCAGACAAATGCACCATGATCCATCCTTCTTGTGCACCAATACTACTGGAGCATAGAAAGAACTTTGACTAGGTTGAATTATACCAGCCTCTAACATTTCTGCAATCATACGTTCAACTTCACTCTTTTGGACATAAGGATATCTATAAGGCCTGATGTTTGGAGGAACACTTCCTAGAATCAAATGAATAGCATGATCATGATCATGGATAGGTGGGAGTCCTTTAGTAGTTTCAAACACCTTGGAATGATTGTCGAAGACTTTTTGGATATCTGGAGAAATAGATGATTTTGATGTTGGAACTTTTATTGAGCATAATTTTGCAATTAGGTCTCGTTGTTCTTTCTTAAAAATATTTGTCATGAAATTAGAGCTTATTATCTTTCCTAACTTCCTTGTGATACCACATAATTCGACTTCCTTTCCTTCCGAAAAAAAATTCAAGAAAGGTTCTTGAAAATTAAAAGCTACCATCCCCAAAGATTGTAACCATTGTACTCCTAGTACAACATCAGCACCTCCCATTAGAATGGAAAGCATTGGACTATTCAATACATATTCCCCCATGGTTAGCTTGATATTATGACATTTTCCAGAGGAATTTATAGTTCCTCCATTTGCAACTATCACTTGACATTTTGGTGTTGGGTATAGGAAACAATTCAATTCCTTGGCTACCTTACAATGAATAAAATTATGGGTACTACCCAAATCAATAAAAACTATTACCTTTTTCTTCTTGATATGTCCTTCTATATCGAGAGTTTGAGGAGTCGTAATTACTGCCAATTCATTACATGATACAGTCAGACTCATTTCTGCTTCTTCTAGGGTTGGTTCCTGGTGTATATCCTCTTCTTTTGAAGTTTCTTGTTCATTTTCCTCCTCCTCTTCACAATCTCTGTAAAATAATTTCTTCTCAGCACACTTATGGCCTTTAGTATATTTGTTATCACAACTATATCAAAGCCCTTTTGCTCTTTTTTCTTCCAATTGTTGTGTTGTCAACCTTGTAGGTTGTGGAAGTCTAGGAGTAGCAACACTTCCATGTTTATAGATGTGAGTGGTAGGCTTCCTTGTCACCATAATTTTACATTCAATTTTTCTTTCCAACCTGAATGCCTTCTCCAATGAATCAGGTTCCCAAACACAAACCTCATGTTGGATATTATCCTTTAAAGTCCCTATGAAGACATCCTACTCTTATATTCAATTTTTGGAAGTCCTCAATGTGCTCCACCACTAAACCCTTTTGTTTGAGATTTATCAATTGGCTAAAAATGTTGTTGCTCTTTGTATCCTCATAATGTGCTATCACTTCCTCCGTAAAAATTTACCAAGTAACAATTTTTTTACGGCAGCAAAGCCATTGAAACCATACAAATGTATTTTGTTATAAATATAAAGTTGCAATGCGTACCTTTTGTGTGTTTTTCACATTATTGAAATCAAAATATTGCTCCGTATGTTGTATCCATGTTACAGGATCCTTGCCATCAAACTTCCTCATATCGATCTTTGGAATATGGTGGGTCTTCCATCCAACATTATATTTTATGAAATCACGATTAACATTTATTTTTTTCTCATCATGAGTTTCCTCTACTATTTTTTCACCATTAGGAATCATTTCTTGTATCAACTTTGTCAAGCCTTCCATGTCTGCTTTTATATCATTCTTCATGTCCTCCATTTTCTCTTCCATGTCTTCCATGCCATTATTCAAACCATCCATCTTAGCTTCCATTCATTTCTTTAAACCATCCATATTAGCTTCCATGTCCTTCTTCAGACAATCCATCTTAGCTTCCACGCCTTTCTTCAAAACATCCATTTCATTTTTTGTTGCTCTTTGCGAGAGTGAAATTTGGTGCACTTGCTCTTGTATTTTTGATATATCATGTTGCACTTCTTCATCTTCATGAGTCATCGTAGAGTATTTTGAGGGCTTAATGGGTGTTGGCTTATTTTTAAGGGGCATTTTAGAACCCAATACTAATATCTATGCCTCAATATGCTCTTGGAATCACTTCAAACTGATTTTTCAAACAGGACTTATGAAATTTGAAAACAAATACACACCTTTTTCTTTCTTTTGAGGAGCTCTATCTTGAAACTAAATTATATCTATGATTTAAGATCTTCAATATCTGAAAATAGGTCCTATAGTAGCCCTCTAAATCTTATTTCTAATGCCATAGGTCTAACCTGATTTGGATTCTTCAAGACAAAGTTATGCCCAATCTCCCACAATGACCTAATTATTGATTGGTTCAGTATATCGAACTTGTACGACATGACACGTGTCATTTTTTCATCCTTCGGCTCTGAAATTGATACACCAATAACAACAGTCTGTGTACTTGCAGACAATTTTTACATAATTTATAATCTGATGCTCAGAGAGAGAGAGAGAGAGTTATGAAGATTTTCCCAAGGTCACCTATTTTAGATGAAATTTGAGATCCTACAAAAACCCTAACTTCCCTAGATGATATCATCGAAAAAATGTGAACCAAGATCTAAAAATTTTACACGAATTTCCTTAGGATCTCAGCTTCACGTGGTATAAATTTCAGCTTCTGAACCATTAGAAATAGTAATTTATATTGAAAATTCCATGATTACCTATTTGGAGTAGCGAAACCCTAGAATCCAAAGCTCTTATACCAAATGTTATGAAACAGTAGCAAAAATAGAAGAGAGATCAATGCCTTATAAATAAGCCACTTCGAGGGGGAAACCTCCTTTACATTACATAAATGAAAAATTCTTGGATGATACAAATGACAAAACCTCCTTCTATATATAGGAGTCCATGGGGTCACAATATAATCCTAGCCAACCTAAGAATAATAATGTAAAGGCATAATAATAAAAATATTGGGGTTACAGGGGTACAACAATAACAATAAGGGACTACACTAGTAATATAGGGACCTAACAAAAACAAGCTCAATAATAAAATTACCAAGTTAAGTTTGTAATCTATGATAATATTCATAATTTGGATTTTGAGAAAGTCACGGGTCTCAATTTTTCAAAGGATATTTGGGAAAGGTTCGAGGCCCTGCTTGAAGAAGAAACCAATGTAAATTCTGGAGTAAAGGAAAAGAAAAGGAAGAAGAAGAAAAAGGTCCCTTCAGAAGGAAAGTGATCAGAAAAATAATGTCTCCTCTCCCAACATCAAAGTGGTTGATTTTCATGGAGGGATATTATTTGGAGATCTGGCTCAAATTAGATCTGCATTTTCCAAAATAGAAATTATTTCAATGGAAAACAAAGATATAAAAAAACTCCTTCAAACACTTGAAGAAAAAGAGAAAGCTTTCAAAGAACAAATTATTAATTTGAAAACCCAAATAGAAGAAGGAAGGAAGATTGGATAAGGAATGAATAAGAAGTTAAAAAAAAAGGAAAATTAATGTGAAAGATTAGAATCTAAAATGGTTTCAATGAGAAATGATTTAGAGAAGAGGAACATTCAGCTGGATGGAGAATCTAGTTCCAAGGTAGCATCCAAAATGAATCTCAAGGGAAATGAATCTGAAAAGAAAGGAGGCCAAAAATCGAATCAACACCCAAGAAAAGAGTCAAGAAAATGATTATCGGCTAGAAGAACCTTTTCCTCATCATTGGAGGATATAAAGTTCTTTACTTGCCATAATTCTTGACATGTAGTAGTTGATCATAAATGCATAATTCTTAATCCTTATCAGCAGAGTGGGAAGCTAAATATGGAGCATAATAGGAATCCCTTTTAACCTAAAAATCAAGGAATATCATCATAATTTATTAGGTATAAAAATTCCTTTTATGGTTATTGTTACTTATGCAATGTTTTTTAGCATAAGGCTCTTGAATGAAGGACCTACACAAAGAATAAAGACAATAGAAGGAAGATATAAAAAAAAAAGATATGATCCTTTTCCACCATTCCTTAGTCACATAATATGTTTTATATGTAATAACCTTGGACATATGGCCAATAATGGCAAGTTTTCCATTTTTTTTTTGTAATCCACTCAAAAAGAGAATCTTATTCGAAGTAGATTGAAAAGAAAGTTTGAAAAGGATCCTTAGACTAGAAAGTAGCATACCAGGCTTTTAAAGAAGAAGGAGCAACAAGAGACCTCAATGAAAAATTTAAGAAAACTTGATATTTGGGGGAGAATGTAGCATAAAGTGTTGTGTTCATGGAGAGATCCATAGAGAAAAGGAAGGTTTCCTTATCTTTTTATTGTCTCAATGTAAAGGTTTTGTATCGGTCTTGATATACATTTTGACCATGCTCTTCGAAGGTGTTATGATGGATTTTTTGTTGATGTAATCATCTTGTGTTTGTGCAACTCAAATTGATATTTGAATTGAATCCTTGATCTCCATTTGAAAGAAATTTTCTAACCCTACGTGCAAGTATGAAAATCTATGATATGAATTAAAATTTATTAAATAATTGGTTGTGGTCGAAAAGCACTGATTAATGTGTTGTGATGATGAAATATGAAACAATTGGATACCAATGGCAGTCTGGAGTGATATCATGTGTATAGATTGATTTTAAATTTTAAATCCCAACAAGTGGACATGTGGCCGAATATAATGGAGAGAAATTAGAAATAATAACTAGTGTGCATGAATTCAAGAGTGCAATGTGATTGGTTATCTACTTGTGGAGAAAATGCATTTAGATCGCGAGACTAATCAGTGTGATGGATACAAATATGAAGTGTATCATGTTTACTATTGATTTAGTTTTTCCACGATATGTGAATAAAAAAGGTGTTCACTGATCTAGTCATCTAATGAATAGTGGAGCGTATTAGTTGATACTCTAGTCAATCTACCCATTCCTCCAATGAATCAATCTGGTCTTGAAATGCATAGAGGATGTAAAGAATGTTGAAATGATCAAAACCAATTGATGGATTCATTCCTTAGTGATCTAATTCATTCATGGTTGATCATTAGATTGAGTCCCTAAGGAGTAATGGAATTGTTTTAAGGGATTCATCTAGTCTACGTGGGTATGAAACAAGATAATTTATTTGATCCAGAATAAGTGGTGTTATCACAAAAAAATGGTCACCTAACCATTTCTAATTAGATGGATCGAAGTACACCATGTAGGACCAATTTTACCATAATAAAATTTCTTTCACTATAAGAAATAACTTAATAAACCATATTTTATTAAGTTATTTCTGGTTAAAAGAAGAAACCCTATGAGTAATAATTAAATAAATCCTTATTTATTTGATTTTCCTCTAGGAATAATTAATTAAACCACTGTTTAAATACTATTCATGGTCATATTCAACTCAATTATGAGAAATAATTAGATCAATCATTATTTATCATATATTTCTCTAGGAATAGTTAATTAAATCATTATTTAGTTATTATTCCTTATTAAATTTGACTAAATCACCTAGGAATAATTAAACAAATAATTATTTGTTTATTATTATTTAACCACATTATTGAAATGATAAATAAATCATTTATTTGTTTATTATTTCTAAATAAAGGTATTTAACCAATTTAAATATTTGTTCCCTCCAATAAAATATAATAAAATATTCCAAGCGATTAGATCTAGATTTTGGTTAATAATATTTTATTATTCTCCATTATCGAGGATAACTCGATATTTTGTTATAAATAGGAGGGCTTTTCCATTCATTCTTCACATTTATCATTCTCATTGTCGTTATTATTTTCTTTTGCCATCTGATTTTCCACTTGAGTTCAACACGTGCTTTGGGGTTTTATACACCATTGAGAAAGAGAAACTTTTGAAGCTAAAGCATTGATGACAACCAAGAACCCATCCTGTTACACCATTTTTTGGTCATCTAACCTATTATCATTAGATGGACCCAAGTACACCATGTAAGACCAATTTTACCCTAAGTAAAATTGGGATCACTATGTTAAAAGCAGAAACCCCAAAAGGAAATATTAAACAAACCTATGTTGTTTGATTTTCCTCATGGAATAATTAATTAAACCATAATTTAATTATTATTCCCAGTCATATTTAACCCAAAATCAAAGAAATTAATTAGATAAACCTTTATTTATCTTATGATTTTCTAGGAATAATTATTTAAACCTTATTTAGATAATATTCCTTGTTAAATATGACCAAATCACCCACAAATAATTAAATAAATCACTATTTATTTAATTATCTTTTAACCACTTCCTTAAATAATTAAATAAATCATTATTTATTTGATTATCTTCTAACCGCTTCCTTAAAAAGATAAATAAATCATTTATTTATTTATTTTTAACAAATTAAGGGATTTGACCCAAGTCAAATACCTTTTCCCTCCAACAAATATAATAAAATATTCCATAAAGAGTGGATCTAGATCTGGTTAACCCATGCACCAAGATCTAGAATGACCCAATATTTTGTTATAAATAGGAGGGTTTTTCCTACCATTCTTCACCTTTTGTTGCCTATTAGATCACTCTGGATCTATACACTTGGTCACCATTTTCTGCCATTTGCTGTGAGAGCTCCCTTTGAGTTCCATTCTTTGTGTGGGTCTTCTAAACCAACAAGAGAGAGAAATCTTAGATCTGAAGTGCTGAGGACTTCCAAGAACCCATCCCACTGAGGGGAATTGGATACACCTTTTCCTCCCAGGTGCCCCATTAATATAAAAAATTCTTTCAAAAATTGTTCTTGTCTTGTCTATTGGTATATGGAGCAAACCCTTACTTTTTCTGCTTAATGTCTTTCCATGCATAGATCTGGTTTTTTGCAGCTCTTTTATGTCTAACTAACCGCATATCTGAAGATATTGGCAACCACTTTTGTTGTTAGGGCTATTAGTTATGCGTAGCTAAAGTGGTCCTTTTTCGTACACTTCGACAAAAGATTCATACTAACAAATGGCGACTCCACACGGGTTTTAAATTACGACCGCTGTCGTTTTTCATATTCCTGCATATCCAGCTACTTCAGGCCCTAGGGCTTCTTTTCAGCTGCTTAGTTTTCCTATTTTTATGTCATTTTTCTCACATAAAACCCTAAAAACTTAAAATTTCTAACTTCCGTGTGTTTCTGGCCCTATTGCGCAGGTAAGCGACACTGTAAACAAGAATCGAGACGACAACTTTCTCTCGAAAATCTCGCCGCCAGATAACTTTAATAAGATTCTACTTTGGCTCATAAACTCGACCGGACCTCCAAATCGCACTTTTTCTGCCTTCTTTCTACGACCCTACCGAAAACAGGTCGTAAACCTGCGACTCCGCCGCTGATTTTTCCGCAATTTTTCCGGGTTCCCGCCGCAGCCTTTCTCTCGGTCGTGTTTTCCAAATCTCTTATCTCCTGTTCCCCCGCCACCTCTGCCCCGATCCGTTTTTACTCATATAAGTGGGAACCTAGCCCCCTGGGGCTTTAGTACCCTCCACTTTTGGTGGAAGATTTTTAGCTGTTTTAGCCGTCTGTTTTTCAGAGCTTCAGCCTCATTTTTTTCCAGATCTGTTACCTCCCTTTGAGATCCATCGTAATTAGCTCTTCTACCTCTCAAATCACCTCCTGAAGATTTGTTTGGATCTAATTTTAGGGCCTTCCCCTTGCCCCCTCCGCTTTTTTCTGATTACCTTCCTTTTTCCAGCCACCTTGCCTCTGTCTCTTGGCTGTGATCTGCACCTCTTTTCAGCAGCTTTATCCTTTAGATCCTTGTCCCTTTTGACCTTAGATCTATTGGCCTCTTTTCCATGTGTTTTGCATAGCTTTTTCCCTTTCCTTTCAGTTTATTTTTGAGAGACCCACCTTCTTGGGTTAGATAGATGCGCAAGTAGCTGTTATTTTTCTGTTATTTCAGCATTACATACTATTCTCTGTAGGTTTATTTTCAGCTACACAGCACACTTTTTTCTTGCTCTCAAAACAGAAAGGGTTTAAAAATTAAAATTAACACACGCCTAATAATCGACCCTAAGCAAAGAAGTACCGTTAACACCGCTCAAAAAGACTTCTAAAATCAATTGTCAATGCACATTTTCTACCCTTGACCTACACTGTTTTTGCCCTTTTCACTTCGCTCTCTTTCTTCTTTCCCACATCATTTGGTCTCTAAGGTTTTTCCCGAGACCTCGGCCTTCACCCTCAGCTTCCGTCGATCGACTCCATCTGGACTGCCGTCTTCGAGTCGCCCTCCTTCGAGTCCGCATCCGACTTTCCGATCTATCGGGTTCCTCCTTCTTCTCCCTGTTTCCCCCCTCTACTGTGCTCATATTGTCCCCAGGTCATAACACTAGCGGCTCCCGCCTAATGCCGGCCCGACTACTAGCGGAACCGCCACAGGAACGACTCCGGCCACCCCTTTGCTGCCGTACATTGCAGGCCTCAGCCTCCCCGATTTCAATCAGTTGATCAATGACCCCATCCACCACGATGTTGGTTGGCCTGCCATGCCAACCAAGCTCCCTTCCGACATCCCAAAATTCGAAGGCCAAGCTGGTGAAGATCCAACCAATCATGTCCGATCTTTCCACATGTGATGTTCCTCCAATTCTATTACCGATGACTCCATCCGTCTTCGTTTTTTCCAACGCACGCTTACCGGCGAAGCTTCCAAATGGTATGTTGAACAAGCCACCTCTTCCCATACCACCTTTGCGACCCTTGCTCAGGCCTTTTTGTCTTATTTCCAGCTCCCTCTCCGATACGACACTGGCACGGAGCTCTTGACTTCCTTCAAGCAATCCTCTTCAACCCGCCTTTCCGCCCATGTTCAGGAATGGCGAAGAAGACGGAGCTTATGTCGAGCCCCTCCCTTCGAAGATCGGGTTTATATGGACTGGTTCCTCCGCACCCTTCCGGCTCCCATCGGCAAGGATGTCGCCTCCCATTTTCCTCAAACCGAAGAAGCCGCCCTCCAAATAGCCTTGAAATATGACCTGATCTACGCCCAATCTGGTTATGTTTATACCGTTCTTCCTGACCTCCCCAGGCCCGGTGGCGCTAACGCCCCGGGGGCATCTCATTCCACCGACGGTATCGTTGGAGCCCTTTCCCATCCATATGCTCAACCTCCTATGGGCTATGGTCTCCCTCGGGGAGGGGCTAGCTCCTCCAGCACTCTCCTCCCTCCCGGTAGCATGTATCCAGGATACGGCATGCCTCCTCCTTTTGCCCAACCTCATGCTTACCTCAATGTTGCCCAACCTACCCATTACCCTTATCCGCAGCCTGGTGCGCCAGCTCCTCCAGCATATGCACTTCCTCCTCCCTTGCCTCCTCAACCCCAGCACCAGCACCTACAGCCCCCTCCAGGGCAAGTATTTGCACAGCAGGGCGCGACTAATCCCCCTTCTTCTCAAAGAAGGCGGAGAGGCAATCCAAACCAATCTGCCCCTGGTACCCGTGGACCCAATCCCGGTGTGGACCCTAACACTGCCAACCAGCAACAGGGCACTCAGCCCAAGCCGGACAGGCCGCTTCGCACAAGTAAGCCTTGTTCGTGTTGCAGTGTTTATGGTCATTACACCCACGATTGTCCCCTCTTACCCCAGATGCGGCAGATGTGGGAGTCTCAAGCCACATTGCACGGACAGCACGCCTCCCCTCATGCTCCTCCTAATGTGGCCACTACCCAGCTAGCTGTGTTTGCTGATCCTTTCCCTCAGCAAGGATTCGTGGCTACCCAACCGCCCGACAGCCAGGTAGCCACCCCCCCTTCCCTTTCTGGTTCCTCTGATTACCAGATCCTTATGATGCACTCCGATCCTAACCCGTCCGTCGATCTTCACCTTCAAACTCGGTCTCGCCAGTACTCCAAGCCTCCTGCTCAGTCTGCTCCCGAGCCTCCTTCTTCAGGTTCTCCAGAGCCTCTTTCGTCACCCAATGGCCCCTTACATATCCCTCAACCAAAATTTGAGGTTCATACCAAGATACCTAAGGGCCCACTACGTCGAAACGCTGCTCCCAGTCGAGCTGCCCATTCATATAGCATAGTATATGATTTGGTGCAATCTCCTGCCTCCATTTCCACACTGGAGCTCCTCCAGTCGTGCCCTTCCCAAAAGAAGGCTCTACTATCTGCCGTGGGTGTTGTAGATCCTGCTAATGACCAAATGATTGTTTTCGACGCCACTCAATCGGACCATCCTCCTCTCCCTCCTTCCGTCGCCTTCCAAATCCCAGTCAAAATCCGGAATGCCAACGTGTCCCGGTGTATCATTGATGAGGGGGCATCCACCTGCGTGATGTCTGCTTCGGTTTGGAAGCAACTCGGATCCCCTGAACTGGCCCCTTCCACGATCACCCTTCGAGCATGGGACGGTCATGCCTCCCAGCCCATTGGCCTGTTTCGTAATTGTCCTATCACCCTCGTCGGTAAGACTGTTTGCGTTGACGTCGAAGTCATCGACGCCCCGCTAGATTACAACATTCTATTGGGGCGAAGCTACACCTATGCTATGTCTGCTGTCCCATCCGCGGTCTTTCACAAGATGTCTTTCCCCCATAATGGAAAGATAGTCACCATTGACCAGTTGACATATCATGAGCCAAAATCTCAGACCTCCCCTGAGACAACCATCTCTTCTGTAGCCAACAAGCAAACCGTTGATTCCTTGACCAGTGTCTCCCCCGGAATTTACAAAGATTCCTCCCTGCTTGGAACTTTCCCTAACCTTCCCCCCCCTCCTGTCACCGATCCCAGCTCATCGAATGTTTGCATGATGCAATCGTCCCAGGCCGCCCGTAAGCGGCCTGCCTCGGCTAGTCAGCAACCTCCTCCTCGCCCTCCGCAACCCGCTCCTAGCCATTCATCTCAGCCAGCCGGACCTCCTCCTTCTGGCCCTACCCCTACAGCTAGTATCCCTGAACCCCTTTATCCTCCTGGATCAGTTCCTCCTGGCCTTAACCATCTCGAAGCCATCCCTCCTGGTCATTACCCTGCTGGGCAGATCCCTTTCCTAGCTCCCCCTCCCAGAGTATATTCTGTCCCCGTCATGGCCACCCTCTCTCTCCCTAACTTGACCTTGGGCATACCGGTCTGGTACCTTGATCCCCCAGCCGCCACCCCTCCTGGTCATCCCAAGCCCTATATGGCTTTGACACCGGTTCAACCGGTCCGCCTAGCTTCCTCCGTTGCCACTGTACCCCCAGCACCTCCACGGGACCCTTCTCCTGTCGTGACGGCTCCCGGGAAGAAAGGCAAAGCCCGCAAGGGGGCACCTAAAGACAAGACTACCACGACTGACCCGGCCCCTTCTCCGCCCACGAAGCCTTGCACCTTATGTGATGTCACCGGTCATGCCACCCATGCTTGTCCCGAGTTGCCCCGTATTCATCCCATGGTTAAAGTCGCATTCCCCGAGCCTACGGTCCCTGAAGCCCCTATTCCTTCTCCGTCCGTAATCAAGAACCCCAAGACTCTCCGCACCAACAAGCCCTGTGCTTTGTGCGGAATTCATGGCCATTACTCCCACCATTGTCCTCACCTGACGCATTACCGCGCCTCTTTAGAGGTAATCCGAGAGTATGAGGTTGAACAAAATCAATCCGCCTCTCCTATCCTCGTGCAGTACGCTTCAGGCCAGCCTGAGGATCCCCCCGCTCCCATCGACATTCCCCCCCCTGATGTTCAGATGACGGAGTCTACTATAACCATTCTTTACCTATCCTCCTCTGCGAGACACTTGGAGCCTAGCCCATCTGCATCCTCCCCTGTTGTGTCCCTCGACCACCCCTTTCCTACACGAGATCACTCCACCCGTGTCTCTGTTGACCTCCGCAGCCCGAGTCCTCACCTTACTTCCGATAGCCCTCATATACCACCCTGTATGAGTCATGGTCATCCTGCTCCTTGCACTCCCTCCTGCGGTTGCCGCCCGATGACTTCTGTGCACTCACGCTGCCGTCATTGCCTTTCCTCCCCTCATTTGTTGTCTTGTCACACCATTCCGCAGGACCCCCCGTCCACACCCTTTATCGGTTACGCCGATGGTGCAAGTCGTTACTCCAGGAATCTAGCCTCGGCAGGTTGGGCCATCTTCACCCCCTTGCATGCCCTTGTTCTTTCTAACGGGGTATGCATTGGTTCTACCACCAACAATCAGGCCGAATATGATGCAGTGCGTGGTCTCTTAGCCGATGCCCTCTTTCATCGCATCCTCCATCTGCACGTTCGTTTGGATTCCTTACTTCTTGTAATGCAACTAAATGGTGTTTATCGTGTGCATAACCCTGTGCTGTTTAGACGCTATTTACGAGTGAAAATCTTGATACGTGCATTTGAAACCATAACTTTCAACCATGTACCTCGAGAACAGAATCACTATGTAGATAGTATTGCAAACCATGTTCTAGATTTGCATTTATCACACACATTTCATATAAGACAATAACATTCATAATCATCAAAAAATGATGCATATCCATAATATGTGTCGCAAAACATGTGTTTAGAGTCCGTCTACTCTGATACATATGAAATGCCCATAGCATGTTAACCCAAAAGCGGGGGCACCACACCTTTCCCCTTACATCATACGGGGCGACTGTGCCCTAATCACTATACGGAGGATCCGAGGGTAGACCAACACATGGCTCTATGAACTGGTCATCTAAGTCCTGCCACCCGCGCTCTGATACTCCGGTCAACAACCTTTCGCATCTACGGTGGATGTCCTCCAGCAGGGCGGCTGCATCCTCATTCTGCGCTGCTCTCGACCCACTTGGACCTGTAGCTCCAGACGCTGCCGGTCGTCCCATATATCCGGCCGGTTTTACCGGTGCTATATCTGCATACCAAAAGTACATGAATCAGTATCATTAATTACTATTCAAAAACTTTAACATGCCCACACAAGAATAGCAATTTTTCACTTACCATCGGGCCCCCAGACTCGACCAGGCGGAAGTGGCAGATCCGGATCTCCACAGTAGCTCATCCCACTATAGGGATAGTCGTCTATGTACAATGGCATCTGATCCCAATGGGCAAAAAACTCCGGTCGAAACACCCGCCCGACCACCCCTCCTCCTCCTCTGCACAGTAGCCGTCCCCAACGGCGCATCCTGGGCTCTCTTGGGCCCCCATCTGGAAGCTGTACACGAGGCCTCAAGGTCGGGATCTTCTCAAAGAAGAAAGCGCACAACAAAGTCCCATATGAGCAATCATGGTTCACCTGCCGCCTGCATAGTGACAACTGTCGCTTTAGCGACACCAACATCATTTGGGCCCACCCATAGTAGGTCCCACCCAAAACACTTTCCACTATCATCATCTGCCCCATCAGATCATCAACCTTGTAGGTTGTGGAAGTCTAGGACTAGCAACACTTCTTTCTTTATAGATGTGAGTGGTAGGCTTCCTTGTCGCCATAATTTTACATTCAATTTTTCTTGCCAACCTGAATGCCTTCTCCAATGAATCGGGTTCTCAAATGCAAAATTCATGTTCAATGTTATATTTTAAATTCCCTATGAAGAAAATCCTACTCTTATATTCAATTTTTGGAAGTCCTCAATGTGCTCCACCACTAAACCCTTTTGTTTGAGATTTATCAATTGGCTAAAAATGTTGTTGCTCTTTGTATCCTCATAATGTGCTATCACTTCCTCCGTAAAAATTTACCAAGTAACAATTTTTTTACGGCAGCAAAGCCATTGAAACCATACAAATGTATTTTGTTATAAATATAAAGTTGCAATGCGTACCTTTTGTGTGTTTTTCACATTATTGAAATCAAAATATTGCTCCGTATGTTGTATCCATGTTACAGGATCCTTGCCATCAAACTTCCTCATATCGATCTTTGGAATATGGTGGGTCTTCCATCCAACATTATATTTTATGAAATCACGATTAACATTTATTTTTTTCTCATCATGAGTTTCCTCTACTATTTTTTCACCATTAGGAATCATTTCTTGTATCAACTTTGTCAAGCCTTCCATGTCTGCTTTTATATCATTCTTCATGTCCTCCATTTTCTCTTCCATGTCTTCCATGCCATTATTCAAACCATCCATCTTAGCTTCCATTCATTTCTTTAAACCATCCATATTAGCTTCCATGTCCTTCTTCAGACAATCCATCTTAGCTTCCACGCCTTTCTTCAAAACATCCATTTCATTTTTTGTTGCTCTTTGCGAGAGTGAAATTTGGTGCACTTGCTCTTGTATTTTTGATATATCATGTTGCACTTCTTCATCTTCATGAGTCATCGTAGAGTATTTTGAGGGCTTAATGGGTGTTGGCTTATTTTTAAGGGGCATTTTAGAACCCAATACTAATATCTATGCCTCAATATGCTCTTGGAATCACTTCAAACTGATTTTTCAAACAGGACTTATGAAATTTGAAAACAAATACACACCTTTTTCTTTCTTTTGAGGAGCTCTATCTTGAAACTAAATTATATCTATGATTTAAGATCTTCAATATCTGAAAATAGGTCCTATAGTAGCCCTCTAAATCTTATTTCTAATGCCATAGGTCTAACCTGATTTGGATTCTTCAAGACAAAGTTATGCCCAATCTCCCACAATGACCTAATTATTGATTGGTTCAGTATATCGAACTTGTACGACATGACACGTGTCATTTTTTCATCCTTCGGCTCTGAAATTGATACACCAATAACAACAGTCTGTGTACTTGCAGACAATTTTTACATAATTCAAATATGATGCCCAGAGAGAGAGTTATGATGATTTTACCACGGTCACCTATTTTAGATGAAATTTAGGAGCATGCAAAAACCCTAACTTCTACAAAACATATCTCCGAAAATATTGCGAACCAAGATCTGAAATTTTTACATGAAGTTCCTTAGTATTTCGCTTTCACGTGCTAAAAATTTCAACTTATGAACCTTCGTAGAAAAACGTTATAGTGAAAATTCCATGATGACCTATTTGGAGCAGCGAAACCCTAGAATCCAAAGCTCTAACACCAAACTTTAGGAAACCAACTCCAAAAATAGAAGAGAAGAGAGATCAATGCCTTAGAAATAAGCCAGTTTAAGGGGGAAATCTCCTTTGCACTACATAAATGAACAATTCTTGGATGATACAAATGACAAAACCTCCTTCTATATATAGGAGTCCATGGGGTCACAATATAATCCTAGCCAACCTAAGAATAATAATGTAAAGGCATAATAATAAAAATATTGGGGTTACAGGGGTACAACAATAACAATAAGGGACTACACTAGTAATATAGGGACCTAACAAAAACAAGCTCAATAATAAAATTACCAAGTTAAGTTTGTAATCTATGATAATATTCATAATTTGGATTTTGAGAAAGTCACGGGTCTCAATTTTTCAAAGGATATTTGGGAAAGGTTCGAGGCCCTGCTTGAAGAAGAAACCAATGTAAATTCTGGAGTAAAGGAAAAGAAAAGGAAGAAGAAGAAAAAGGTCCCTTCAGAAGGAAAGTGATCAGAAAAATAATGTCTCCTCTCCCAACATCAAAGTGGTTGATTTTCATGGAGGGATATTATTTGGAGATCTGGCTCAAATTAGATCTGCATTTTCCAAAATAGAAATTATTTCAATGGAAAACAAAGATATAAAAAAACTCCTTCAAACACTTGAAGAAAAAGAGAAAGCTTTCAAAGAACAAATTATTAATTTGAAAACCCAAATAGAAGAAGGAAGGAAGATTGGATAAGGAATGAATAAGAAGTTAAAAAAAAAGGAAAATTAATGTGAAAGATTAGAATCTAAAATGGTTTCAATGAGAAATGATTTAGAGAAGAGGAACATTCAGCTGGATGGAGAATCTAGTTCCAAGGTAGCATCCAAAATGAATCTCAAGGGAAATGAATCTGAAAAGAAAGGAGGCCAAAAATCGAATCAACACCCAAGAAAAGAGTCAAGAAAATGATTATCGGCTAGAAGAACCTTTTCCTCATCATTGGAGGATATAAAGTTCTTTACTTGCCATAATTCTTGACATGTAGTAGTTGATCATAAATGCATAATTCTTAATCCTTATCAGCAGAGTGGGAAGCTAAATATGGAGCATAATAGGAATCCCTTTTAACCTAAAAATCAAGGAATATCATCATAATTTATTAGGTATAAAAATTCCTTTTATGGTTATTGTTACTTATGCAATGTTTTTTAGCATAAGGCTCTTGAATGAAGGACCTACACAAAGAATAAAGACAATAGAAGGAAGATATAAAAAAAAAAGATATGATCCTTTTCCACCATTCCTTAGTCACATAATATGTTTTATATGTAATAACCTTGGACATATGGCCAATAATGGCAAGTTTTCCATTTTTTTTTTGTAATCCACTCAAAAAGAGAATCTTATTCGAAGTAGATTGAAAAGAAAGTTTGAAAAGGATCCTTAGACTAGAAAGTAGCATACCAGGCTTTTAAAGAAGAAGGAGCAACAAGAGACCTCAATGAAAAATTTAAGAAAACTTGATATTTGGGGGAGAATGTAGCATAAAGTGTTGTGTTCATGGAGAGATCCATAGAGAAAAGGAAGGTTTCCTTATCTTTTTATTGTCTCAATGTAAAGGTTTTGTATCGGTCTTGATATACATTTTGACCATGCTCTTCGAAGGTGTTATGATGGATTTTTTGTTGATGTAATCATCTTGTGTTTGTGCAACTCAAATTGATATTTGAATTGAATCCTTGATCTCCATTTGAAAGAAATTTTCTAACCCTACGTGCAAGTATGAAAATCTATGATATGAATTAAAATTTATTAAATAATTGGTTGTGGTCGAAAAGCACTGATTAATGTGTTGTGATGATGAAATATGAAACAATTGGATACCAATGGCAGTCTGGAGTGATATCATGTGTATAGATTGATTTTAAATTTTAAATCCCAACAAGTGGACATGTGGCCGAATATAATGGAGAGAAATTAGAAATAATAACTAGTGTGCATGAATTCAAGAGTGCAATGTGATTGGTTATCTACTTGTGGAGAAAATGCATTTAGATCGCGAGACTAATCAGTGTGATGGATACAAATATGAAGTGTATCATGTTTACTATTGATTTAGTTTTTCCACGATATGTGAATAAAAAAGGTGTTCACTGATCTAGTCATCTAATGAATAGTGGAGCGTATTAGTTGATACTCTAGTCAATCTACCCATTCCTCCAATGAATCAATCTGGTCTTGAAATGCATAGAGGATGTAAAGAATGTTGAAATGATCAAAACCAATTGATGGATTCATTCCTTAGTGATCTAATTCATTCATGGTTGATCATTAGATTGAGTCCCTAAGGAGTAATGGAATTGTTTTAAGGGATTCATCTAGTCTACGTGGGTATGAAACAAGATAATTTATTTGATCCAGAATAAGTGGTGTTATCACAAAAAAATGGTCACCTAACCATTTCTAATTAGATGGATCGAAGTACACCATGTAGGACCAATTTTACCATAATAAAATTTCTTTCACTATAAGAAATAACTTAATAAACCATATTTTATTAAGTTATTTCTGGTTAAAAGAAGAAACCCTATGAGTAATAATTAAATAAATCCTTATTTATTTGATTTTCCTCTAGGAATAATTAATTAAACCACTGTTTAAATACTATTCATGGTCATATTCAACTCAATTATGAGAAATAATTAGATCAATCATTATTTATCATATATTTCTCTAGGAATAGTTAATTAAATCATTATTTAGTTATTATTCCTTATTAAATTTGACTAAATCACCTAGGAATAATTAAACAAATAATTATTTGTTTATTATTATTTAACCACATTATTGAAATGATAAATAAATCATTTATTTGTTTATTATTTCTAAATAAAGGTATTTAACCAATTTAAATATTTGTTCCCTCCAATAAAATATAATAAAATATTCCAAGCGATTAGATCTAGATTTTGGTTAATAATATTTTATTATTCTCCATTATCGAGGATAACTCGATATTTTGTTATAAATAGGAGGGCTTTTCCATTCATTCTTCACATTTATCATTCTCATTGTCGTTATTATTTTCTTTTGCCATCTGATTTTCCACTTGAGTTCAACACGTGCTTTGGGGTTTTATACACCATTGAGAAAGAGAAACTTTTGAAGCTAAAGCATTGATGACAACCAAGAACCCATCCCATTCAAGGGGACTGATAACATATACTTGTTTCCTTCACCAAGTGTTATAATATAAAATCATTCATTTAATCTTGTCTTGTTTTTTGGATACTTGGAGGTAACTTTGCATCAATTATTACTATTCCTTTTTACTATTTATCTACTTTTACTGCATAGATCTGGGTTTTTGCAGGATATGTTGTTAGGGATATTTTTCACGCGTAACTAAAGTAGGATCTTTTCGTACACTTGCAAGAATATTTTACACTAACAAATGGTGACTCCATTGTTGTGATTCAGATTCCTGTGTGACCAAAAGCTTCAATAACAAGGGTTTTTCTTCAATTATTTTCAATCTCTTGATGTTATTTCTTAAACTCTTTGCCCTAATTCTATCAAAATTCTAAATTTCGGATGTTTTTTGGTGTTTTCCGCAGGTAATAGGTATCAGTTGTGCCAGAGACGACAAATTTTCCGCAACCTACCACCCGAGAACCAAGGAACAGAAATCATAGATTTCAACCCAAATAGTGTGATTTCCCCCTGAAATCGCACTTATCTGGCCAAAAAGTGTGAGTTCACCTATTCATAGGTCAGTAACTGCAATCTGGAATCTTTTTCTGAATTTTTTCTGAAACTGCTAGGGTTTTCCGAGAGTATTGTTTTGGGTTGTTAGACCTTTGTTTCAGTCTGTATTAGGCCTGGATATTCTCAGTTTTTCTCCTTGAAGTAGAACTAAGCCCCCTAGGGTTTCAGTACACTTCCAACTTTTTAGGAAGGGTTCAGCTAAGTAGGTAGTCTGATATTTACAACACTTTCAACAATTTTTTTAGGGTCTAATCTATCCTTTTTACAGATCCTTTCTAATAGGTTTTTTTACATCCAAAACTCTCTCTAGAGTTTTTTTGGTATTTTCCTTAGGTTCTCTTTGTTTGCAATAATTTTTTAAGCTTTTAGCTTATCTTTAGTAGTAGTTTTCCCCTCTGGTTTCTTATTGTTTTATGCATTATTCCTAGGAGTACAAAGTCATTAAATCCCTATCTCATAGACATTAGATCTCTTGGCCATTTTAGTGTGTTTTGAGTCAATTTCACCCTCTTTTCGTGTGGTTGTTTTAGAGCCTTCTTTGGGTTGGGATTTATGCATGATTAGCTATTTATCTTACTGTCATTTTAGTTTCATTTACAATTTTGCAACATTTTTCTTTTTCCTTAAATAACTGTCTGGGTTTAATTAAAATAAACAGACAACTTGCACACACTAACACCTAAAGCAAAGAGCACTTGGTTTACACCACCAATGAAAGACATAAACATCTTAATTAATTAATTTGCCTCATAGATCCTTTGTTTATCACTCTTCAAAATTTCCGTGTCATTTGTGACTTTTCATCATTGCGCCCCTAAGGCATTTAACACAGATACTCCAAGGTATTCACCCTCAGTTTCCATTAGGACGTCTCACTCCACCCTACAGGGTCTGAGTTAGTCCTCCCCCGAGTCTCCATACCGACTCTGATTCTGGTTCATCAAGTTCTTCCTTTGATTCCGACCCTAGTTCTCCTCACCCTCGTACTGTCACCATGTAAGGCACCAATGTAGGTGCAGGTCCTCAAACCGGCGGTGGCCCTGGCCCTAATGCTGTAGTGACTACTAGCAAAACCACTACTAGGATCGTCCTGGATGCTCCTTTGCTACCTTTTATGGCAGGTTTAATGCTTCCCAATTTTAGTTAGTTAATCAATGACTCCATACTCCATGATCCAGATTGGTAGGCTATACCAACTAACCTTCCTTCCAACATTCCTTATTTTGAAGGAAACATTGGAGAGGACCCCACTAATCACGTCTTCTCCTTTCATATGTGGTTTTCGTCTAATTCCATCACCGATGACTACATTCACCTTCATTTGTTCCAACGTACGCTCACTGGAGAAGCTACAAAGTGGTATGTCGATCAACTTGCTGCATCTCATACCACTTTTGTGACTCTTGCTAAAGCATTTCTGTCATATTTCCATTTACCCCTTATTTATGATCATGGTACCAAGTTGTTGACCGCATTCTATTAATATTCTACAACTCACCTTTCTGACCATGTCCAAGAATGACGTAGAAGAAGGAGCTTGTTTAGAGCTCCTACATTCGACAATCGTGTCTATATGAATTAGTTTCTTAGAACGCTCTTATCCCCCATAGGTAAATATGTTGCATCACATTTTCCTTGGTCTAAGGAAGAAGCTCTTCAAGTTTCTTTAAAATATGACTTTATCTATGCCTAGTCATGTTATGTTTATACCGTTTTACCAGATCTTCCTAAACCTGGTGGTGCCAATGCACCGGGGGCATCTCATGTTGCCAATGGTATCGTTGGATCTCTTTCACATCCATATGCTCCTCCTCACATGAGTTATGGTTACCCCCAGGGGGGTACTAGTTCCTCCAATAATTATCCCCCTCTAGGAAACTTGTATCTCGTTTAAAGCACGCCTTATGCATTTTCCCAACTGCATCAGTCGATGTTAGGGCCAACTGTTGCTCAACCTATTTTCCCAAATGTTGCCCCATCTCCTTCCTATCCTTATGCATAGCCCATCACTCCAACCCCTCTAGCATTACCATTTTGGCCTCTCGTGGCTTCTCGAACTTTGCCATAATAGCCACTATCTCCTCAAGGTTAAGTGTATTCTCAGGAGAGTGTGACTGATCGCCCTAATTCAAAGAAACAGAATAATGGGAAATGAAACAAGAACCAAAAAGTGTGGGTAACCAGGGTTACTAAGATACTCAACCGAATGCACCCCAAGGGAACCAGCCTAACACTACAAACCAACAATAAGGAGATCGTCCCAAACAAAACAAGACCCTTCATACGAACAAACCTTGTTAATGTTGTGGTGTACATGGCCATTATACTCATGATTATTCCCTTTTACCCCAGATGCACTAGTTGTGAGAATCCCAAGCAGTGTCCAAAGGAAAGCAACCCACCACGTGGATTCCTCCAAACACTGTGCCAGCTCAACATAACATGTTCACTAATCCTTTCCCTTAGCAAGGATATGTTTATGCCCAACCACCTCAAGGTCAGACCAATCCTCAACCTCTGGAATATGGTACCCCTGATTACCAGATTATCATGATGAACTATGCAGAGGTCAATACCGTTGATGTCAACCTTCAGACCTGGTCACGCCAATATGACAAACAACCTACTACATCAGCAACCGAGTACCAAACCAAAGTATCCACATAGTCCATTTTGACACCAAATGTTCCCTTATAGATCTCTCATCCTAAGACATAGGTAATTCCCAAGATCCCCAAAGGGCGATTACGCCGAAATGCTGCTTCTGCCAAAGACGCCCACACCTACAGCATAGTAGATGACTTGGCATAGTCTCCTGTCGCCATGTTAACACAATAAAAAGCTCTTATATTTTATCTAGGTGATGTGGATCCTTCAGATGATCATTTGATCATCTTTGATGTTGAAAAATCATAACATCCTCCTTTACCTTCATCTATTTCCTTCCAAATACCAGTCAAGATCCATAATGCCCATGTTCATAGATGTATCCATTGACGAGGGTGCATCCACCTGTGTGATGTCTGCCTATGTTTGGAAGAAACTTGGATCCCCCATTCTGTCCCCATCCACCATCACTTTGCATGCTTGGAACGGTCACCCTTCTCAGCCCCTTGGCATGTTATGAAATTGTCCTATTACACTTGCGGGAAAGACTGTTTTTATTCACACAGACGTTATTGATTCCCCCTTGGATTATAGTATCCTCTTGGGTTGTAGCTACACCTATGCGATGTCATCTATCGCATTTTCGATTCACCATAAGATTTGAATCCCCCACAATGGAAATATTTTCATCATCAATTAGCTGACATATTACGAACTGAAGTCTCTGATGTCCCCTGAGTCCATCATATCTTTGGTGGTTGATAACTAATCAATCGCACCTCTCACCAATGTTTCACCAAGATTCTATAAAGATTCCACCTTACTTGGTTCATTCCCTCATCCCCCGCCTCTTATCACTGAGCCCAAATCAGCGAGTGTTTGCATGTTGCAAGCATCTCAGGCTAGCCAAAAGCGGCCAGGTATGACTAGCTAGTAGCCAGCGCCTTCGCAACATGATATTGTTCACTTGACACAACCATCAGGACCTTATCCTTATCCTGGTGTGTCTCGTCATATTTTTCAATGAGGAAAATTTCCCCCAAGACTTAACCATTTGGGATCCGTTCCACCAATCCATTACCCTTCAAGTCAGATACTGTAATATCCCCAAAAGGGAATGCAACAATAACTGAACACAATTGTAGTGTAAATTAGCTCATAAGATGTGAAAGGAAAATCTAACCATCAAATGAATGCTCAGTAGCAAGAATATGTCCTATGAACTCATTCTAAAGTGAGGAAATGCGGCAATATAGGGCATAAAAATGCTATTTACAGAGAATTATGCTATAACTATGAGAAGTGGGACTTGGATCCCTTAGTTCATACAATATACATCTCATATGCAGAAAATCCTGAAGCATGTGATAGCGTTATTTTAATGAGGTTTTATGCATAAATTTATGAAAAAAAATAGATCAAGAGATTGCAATCACTCAATGGCTGAGAATAATGGAGATCTCTTCCTTTTTATACAATATGAGAATCACCCGGCAAGGGCTGCATGAAAGTACAAGTATAAAATGGCAGATATGCAGATATAGATCTAAAATAATGCAGTTATACTGCAGCTCTCTATATATGTAGCTGAAATTTACAAGAAATAGAAGAAGAGGCTTTATACAATCTTCCTGGGAGAAGGGTTGGCCCCTTCCCCAAAGGACAAGCTCAAGATCAAGAGTCTTGACCCAGATACTACAACACAGAGAGAAATGATGCAATTCTTGCAAAGGACTACACTGTAGGAGATGAAAATTACATTGGCCACATGCTAAGATCTTAAATGAAGCTCTGGGACTCCCTCATTGATCTCCCAGAGAAAGAAAGGCTTCCCTCTACGAAACACAAACTGCGGAAGTGGTGTTGTGGTCCTTCCACTACAACACACGCTTTAACGTTATACTGCAAAAATAATTACGCCCAGCTGAAGGAGGATGCTTGCCTCCAAGCTGAATGTAAGCAAGTAAAATACTCCTCGAGAGGCCTCTCAAGGTAGGAGAAGTGTTGGGAAAAATACTAAGAGGGGGGGGGGTGAATCGGTGTTTAGTGCGACAATAAAACTTTGACTATTTCTTTCTTAAAAACCCATACGCTACTTTCTTGGGGAGCAACTCGCGTATATACGCGGATATCTTTACGGAGACTCGCGTATATCCGGTGATCTAATTATGCATTTGGTTCTTGACTTAGATCATTGCATTACTCATTCATCGGATGTTTAGAAAAACGGTAAGCAGTGCAGAAAGAAGACGAACAATCATCACATAAGAAACACACATAGTTCTTAAAGTTTTTAGGTGGAAACCCAATTCACGAGAAAACCACAGCGCCGTTGTCTCGGTCTTCAATCTTTATTAGTAAGAAAAAATTCTTACAACATGCGCACGACGCAGACTCATACCGACATGACACCCTGTGAGAAGGCTACAACCTTGTCATTGCGACCTCTCTTGGAAGGGAGCAACAACCCTGGCTCTCATTTACCGACCTCACCTAGAAGGGAGCTACTACCCCCGATGTGCTTTTGACTCTTGGCGAGCTTCTGCTGAGGACTAAAAGCACAACCCTTAGATCCCACTGAGACCACGTTTCATCAATTTTCAAGAAGCTGGATCAAACGGCTCCAACACAACCCTTTGCCACCAACAAACAACCTTTGCCCAATGCTTCAAACGGAAACGGTGAAACCTTGTAACGAGAATATTAGAGATAACCGGACTTCGGAATAAATATGCGAGAAACACATTCAACGTTGGTCAACCATTAGATCAGATATATCATACGTGCTTTTATTTAATCAAACCCGCGTATATACGCGCTTTCTTTGTAAACAAAGCCGCGTATACATACGTACACATTTAACAAAATAACCCTAACTATTCATACGCACCTTTGTTGAAACAGATCCGCGTATACATGCGCTTTTCACGGGGCGGAGCACACGTATAGATCTATAAAGTCAAACTTTGCACAACGGACAGAGATCTATGAACTTTTGATTTCTTCAAGATCTTCAACGATTTGTGCTGGTCTTCATTACTTCTTTTGAGATCATCCTAGAGATTCATATTTTCAGATATAGAGGTCTTGAACCTTAATAAGTGCATCATAGATTCAGATTTATCGTTAAGAACGAGTTCAACCATACGAGATTAACCCGAGGAGTGAAGTATTCGACAAAGTCCGGGTACTTGCCGCCCATTGCACGGTGAATTTCTTCTCCTTATATAAGTTTAGCCTTTGTCAATACCATGAGCTGAAAACCACTTCACTTCGATGGTAATCTGGGCGGGATCAAATAAACAATCCGGCGCTCAATACAATGAGTCCAATACCATGGTAGTAACCCCTCGTTTACACATTTAGCGCAATTTATCATACGTGACTTCAACATGATCTTTTCGTGATGCATACGCTACTTATCTCATTAGCCCGCGTATGCTTTGTGACATGTCTTATTCATCATTACTGCGACGTACGGAAGTTCCTTTCCTTCTTAACCATATACGTCTTTGTAGATACATCATCTGTACATATTTGACACATTGGATTTGCAACATCATCGAAGTCGATTTCCTTCAAGAACAACTTCATCGAGTAGGTTTGCCATTATCTTCATCAGTGGGTTGCCATCAAGGACAACACTGCGCATCATATTACCCACGACAATCTCCCCTTTGGGACTTGATGGCAACCACGGTGGTGTTTGATCACAAAGATAGATACTATTAAGCATAATGATATTCTCCCCTTAATCAAACACCATGTCACTCTCTCCCCTTTGACATCAAGGGCAAGGCGGTTCAAAAACCAACACAAGTTTTTATCCTCATGTAGAAAAGAAGAGTAATTTGTAGATGCGATGTGCTGCTTGAAGAGTTACCAATGCTCCCCACGAGTTCATGCTTAAAGTTCAAACATAATTTTCAATGAAATACATGACTCTATGACTTATGAGATCAGCAAGTGGATTTACATATGAGACTCAAGTACCCAACGAGTGGGTTTACACAATTTGACTCAACTACCCAACAAAGTGGGTTTGCAAATTTGAACAGAATGCCCATGATTGAATATAATTTTACATCATAGGTCTCAACATGACCTTTTCAACAAATTACAAATATGACTTTTTATGACCAATACCAAAGACCTCAAAGAGAGAGATCATATTACGAGAACCATCATAATGCCAACGTGCATTATAATCAGCAAGGCTAATGCTCCCCCTGGTGTGCTTCCAATGCATCCTTTCCATATGACCAAAGCTCCCCCTATGCTTGTGCATCTTGAACAATTTCAACATCAAATCATCGAGAATCTTCACCCAATAGAGAATGAAATAGAAATATAAGAGCTGAAATACACGAGACTCCAAACCATATCGGAGATGCCAAACAACACCCGCGCTTGTCTTTGAAGAAATGTTGACCTGAAAAAATTGTCAACAACCACTCATACGCGGTTTTACGTGAACTCGCGTATATCTGTGACATCTTCAGAATCCCGCGTATCCAATTTAATCTTCGAATTTAAGCGGTTGTTCTTATTTGGCAGAGACTACTCCCGGCTCTGTCTTAGATATTGGAATGCTTCCTAGAGAAGGAGGTTTGGTAAAGATATGACAACTTGTTCTTTGGAGGAACATATTCCAACTTCACCTTTGTTCAAGCACTTGTTCACGTAAGAAGTGATACTTGATGGGAATGTGTTTGGTCAGATATAACGATTCTTTGAGATACTAATGGCACTTGTATTATCACACATAATGGAGATAGGAGGTGTACATTTGATTGAAAATCTTGTAAGATTTTGCATCATCCAAAAGGAGTTGAGTGCAACAAGATGTGGCGACCACATATTAACATACCAACGTAGATAAGGCAATAGAATTTTGCTTCCTTGTGAACCAAGATACTTGGGGGTCCCATATAGAATGCACCACCCTCAATTCTTTTACGATCATCAACATTTCCGGTAGAATGTTGCCTTGATTGTAAGCATGAAGAGTAAGATCAGCATTGTTTGGATACCATAGTCCAAAGTCTTGAGTTCCTTGTAGATATTTGAATATTATTTTGACGGCTTTGAAGTTGAGACTCTTTTGGATTAGATTGGAATGAATCCAACAATCCCAATTGCATGCATAATGTTAGGTCTAGTCCAGGTGAGATAAAGTAGGCCCTATCATTTAGTCACGTATTCTGGTTGATTCACAGTGGGAGAATCATCATGAGAAGCGAGATTACATCCGGTTATCATTGGTGTACTTACGGGTTTGCATTCATTATGTATACTTCTTCGAATTTCCTTAAGATATTTTGCTTGTGATAAGAATATGCCATCTGTGGTTTGATGCTTGCAAGCCAAGAAGAGATGTTAGTTCTCCAAGTAAAGGACATTTCAAATTCTTGCTGCATGACGAAGCAAATTTCTGACTCATAGATTCTTCATTACTCCCAGAGAAATGATATCATCAACATATACAACCACATTAATAGTTTATCATTTTCAACTTTTGTGTATAAATTCTTTGTCGGCTCCCTTTGAAAATCCTTGGTGATGAAGATATTTGTCAAGATGATAATACCATGCCCTTGGAGCTTGTTTGAGACCATATATAGCCTTTTTAAGTCTACAAACAAGATTTTCATCATTTCCCAAAATGAATCCTTCCGGTTGTTCTATATAAACTTCTTCTTCTAGATCACCATTGAGAAATGCAAGTTTAACATCCATTTGATAAACTTTGATTTGTTGAAAACTTGAAAAATCAAAACATTCTTATGGCTTCAAGTCTGGCTACGGGAGCAAAGTTTCTTCAAAGTCTATACCTTCTTGTTGAGTATACCCCTTACTGAGCCGAGTCTAGCTTTGTTTCTTATAACATCCCCATTCTCATTTAAATTGTTCTTGAATATCCATTTAGTTCCAATGACATTTTATCATGTGGTCTTGGTAACAATTCCCAAGTGTGATTCTTTTCAATTTGATCAAGCTCTTCATTCATGGCTTGAATCCAACATTCATCCTTGCTAGCTTGATTGACATTGTGTGGTTCAATCGTGGATAGAAATGCCGAGATAGCTAGAAAGATCCCACAAGAGTCCTCCTTGTTTGTACACATGATTCCTTGTCTCCCAAAATTTGAGATTCGGGATGATTCTTTTGAACATATCTAGATGGAGCCTTTTCGGATAAATCATCTTCGGGTTCTTCATTGGATCCTTTTGTCTATATCATTTCTATTTGATGTAGAAGGACAAAGTCACCATCGTCTTCTACGGCTGTTTGTTTTTCTTCTTTAGGAGCTATGGGAGACTCATCGATAGCAACATCAATACATTCAACAATCTTTCGAAGCCTTTATTCTAACATTTGTATGCTGCTTGTAGATGAGTAACCAGAAGTATTCCTTCATTTGATCTAGGTTCAAACTTGCCAAGCTTTTCATCATTATTTTTGATAAAGCATTTACTTCCAAAAACTTCCGAAAATTATTCACGAGAGGAAATTACCATACCGAGTTCATATGGATTTTTGTCACTGTTACCGAACATGTGCCTTGTTGAGAATGTTTCTTCTTGTATGTCTTTCTTCTCCCGGAAAGTGTCGGTGTTCCGGAGAATCATCAAAGCATAGCTCTAGCCATTTGTTGAATTGTTCTATTCATTCTTCTGCTACGCCATTTTGTTGTGGAGTGCAGTGCAGAGAAGCTGTCTTTTTATGCCATGTTGTTCACAAAATTCAAGGAATTCATTTAGTGTATATTCTCCTCCTCGATCCAGATCTAGACACTTGATTTTTAGATCTAATTCATTTTCCATCGATTAACTTTGAAGATACGAAATTTTTCAAATGCTTCATCTTTGTGTTTAATCAACCCAATCCAGCACATTTCTAGAGAAATCATCAATAAATAAGATATATTCTTCACACGTGGTGATTTTCCTCATAGGTCCACATACGTCGGTATGAACGAGTTCAAGAGGCCTACTTGATGAACCTTCCTTGGCATTAAATTACTCTTTGAGTCTGGAAATTTACCGAATTGGCAAGATTTTCATATGATACTCTCTCGGTAGAGTAATATTGGGAAGACCACAGTGACTTAAGTCTTCTTGATTTGTTGATTTGAGAGAAGATCGAGTACTGACCTTCTATCATGATAGCCAATTTTAAATTTGCTCAAGTAACATTGTTGATCTTTGCGGTTCTTCAACTCATACGAGTTGCTTGAGTTCTTTTTCCTTTTATAATTGTTTTGTATCAAGATCACGTACACACATTCTTTTGAACTAAAGACAACCTTAGTTCCTTGATCACACATTTGACTCACACTTAACGGTTATGTCTTAATCCATCCACATACATGACATTATTAGCTTTCACCTTTTCTTTTGAAAAACAGAACCCTTTTCCCTTAATGACGGTAGGTGTATCATTTCCAAATGTAAACATTCTTTTCCTTTTCTAGGGCATTATATGCCAGTTTATTTTTGTCACCTGTCATATGTTTTGAGCATCCTCTATCAATATACCATTGATTTTCTTCACCTTAAAATAAAGCTATGCCACAATTTTCTTTGTATTTCCTTCTTTTTCCACACTTTGGAGCTTCTGGGGATCACGTTCTTTTAGGCCAGACTTTTATCACGTCGAATTCTTCATGGCCAAATTTATTGCAATAAGCACATTTCACTTCATTTAGAAGAGAGAAAAGTTGTTATAGGTGTTCTTTAGTTCAATATCCATCCTTTTCTTTCTTGCTTCTCTTATCATGATGGTTTTATGTCTGCAACACATTGAGCGGCTTTATGACCAAAATTGTGACATAGAAAACATTGTCCATTAAATAGAATTTACGTGATCATGAAATCTTGTTTGATTACACCATTGGTTGTAGCTTCTTTGAAAGATATCCTGTTATTGTTCCTTGAATTGAATGATCATGCTTTACTGTAGGAATTCTTTATTCTCTTCTTTGAGTGGCGAGAATGTAGTAAACATTGTACGTTGCTTTTGAATAATTTGGTTACCGAAGCTTGAGAAGATTCTCATTATATCCAGAACTGTCTTTTATAAGAGAGAACGTTGTACCTTGATAATCTCATCTAGGTTTGAATCCTTTAGCAAATCCAGATTAGTCTTTTCTTTCTCAAAATCTTTTCTTATACTTACCACTTCATATTCTAATTTCTCAATGTGTTTCTTTTGCTTCTTCAAAACATTTTTTCGAGTCTCTATGGTTATTTTCCTTTCCTCTAAGAGTATTTTAGATTCTTTTAAGCATATTTTGAGTTGATTGTTTTCTTCAAGAAAATCATTTTCCTCCGACATCCACAAAACGTATCATTTTCTTCTATAGATTCAAATGCCATGAGAAGTCTAAGATCTTGTTCACATTCTTCCTCACTATCGGATAACCCATCACTATCTTCATTAGTATAGTAACTTTTCTTAGTGTTAGATCGGTTCTTTATTCCTTCTTGCTACTTCTTTCCCTTTGGATGTTTCTTTATAAGGACACTTTCTTGACATAATGACCAACTCTTCACAATCAAAGCATTTGAAGGAAGCTTACCTTTGAATCTTCCGGTTCCCTAGTTGGAGTCTTCTCACAAAATTTGCCTCATCTTCTTAAGATATATCACGGTATACACTTTTTGAACTTGCCCTTTTGTAGAAGCTTTGAAAACAACTTCTTTGACTTCGGATGGTCCTCCTCTCCTCATTTCATATGCGGTCGGTATGCCATGAAGTTGCACCATAGTAAGAGTTTGAAGATCTTTTGTTTTCTTCAAGAGTAGAGACTTTTGATTCAAATTTTGCCGTTAGCGATCTTAAGATTTTCTCAGCAAAGTAGATTCTGTGATTGTTTCTCCCAGTTTTTCATATGATTTACAACATCATCAAAATGATAAAAATAAACGCTTGGCCACTTTCATCACTATGCATTTTTAAATTTTCATATTCAATTCTAAGAGTTTGAAGTTTTGCACTTTTGCCTTTTTCATCACCTTCATAACTTAGAATGATTTTGTCCCATATTTCCTTTGTTGTGTTCGTGCATGACTTTGACAAATTCGAATTCGGTTAGACCTTCGTTGAAGCATGTTAAAAGCAGCCTTTGCATTTGATTCATAGTCTTCCTTTCGGTTGGATGCTTTGTTGGTATAGAAATTTGGATATTGATATCCCTTGTTGAAAAATGGCCCATATATCCGCTCCCATAAGTGAAGATAGGATCTCATCCTTATTTTTCCGGAGAAAGATTAAATTACTTCCGTTGAAGTGGAGGCTTGATAGATGTTGTTCCTCTTGATTGCTCATCTTGCTTGATCTTCGCCACAGCGGTTAAGCCTTTTCGAAGGACCTCCTCGATACCAATTGTTGGGAAAAATGCGAGAGGGGGGGGGGGGGGGGGGGTGAATCGGTATTTAGTGGGACGATAAAACTTTGATATTTCTTTTCTTAAAATCCCATACGCTACTTTCATGGGGAGCAACTCGGCTGTATATGCGGATATCCTTTCTGAGAACTCGCGTATATCCGGTGATCTAATTATGCATTTAGTTCTTGACTTAGATCATTGCATTACTCATTCATCGGATGTTTAGAAAATAGTAAGCAGTGCGAAAGAATAGAACAATCATCACACATAAGCAACACACATGAACACTAGGATTTTTGGGTGGAAACCCAATTCGGGAGAGAAAACCACATTGCCATTGTCCTGGAGTCTTCAATATTTATTATTAAGAAAACTGCTTACAATGTCTTGGCCTTGGAGACTCATGCCGGCCACGCGAGGCACCCACTGCCAGAAGGCTACAACCTTCTCTCATTTTAACCTCTCTCGGAAGGAAACAACAACCTTTGCTCTCGTTTACCGACCTCACGGAAGGGAGCTACTACCCCACGATGACACCCATTCTCTTGCTAGCGAGAAATCTTCTGCTTTCGGACGAAGGCTTCAACCCTCGGATCCTTTGCGGACACGTTTCATCAATTTTCAAGCACCGGATCGAACGGCTCAACTTACAACCCTTTACTTGCAAAAAAAACCTTTGCCCAATGCTTCAAACGAACGGTGAAACCAACGTAACGAGGAATATCGAGAGATAACGGACTTCGGAATAAATGTGCGAGAAACACATTCAGCAGACAATCATTAGATCAGATATCATACGCACTTTTATTTAATCGAGACCCGCATATATACGCGCTTTTCATGAAGCGAAGCCGCGTATACATACGTACATTTAACAAAATAACCCTATTTGTTCATACGTGCCTTTGTTGAAACGGTTAGCGTATACACACACTTTTCACGAGCGGGCACACGTATAGATCTATAAAAGATAAACTTTTCTGTGAGACCCGAGATCATGAACTTACCCATATTTCTTCAAGATCTTCAACGATTTGCGCACAGTATTCATTGCTTCTTTTCGGATCATCCTAGAGATTCATCTTTTCGAGATCTGAAGGTCTTGAACCTTCATAGGTGCATCATGAATTCGGTTATCAATTAGGAATAGAGTTCAACCATACGGATTAACGGTAAGTATTCATTAAAGTCTGGAGACACTTGCACGCCCATTGCACAATGAATTTCTTCTCCTTATATAAGTTTAGCCTTTGTCAATACCATGAGCCAAAACCACTTCACCCAATGGTAATCTGGGGATCAAATAAACAATCCGGTAGCTCAATACAATGAGTCCAATATGACGCCCCTAGTTTTACACATTTAAATGGCAATTTATCATACGCGACTTCGCACAATCTTTCCGCGTCATATGCTACTTATCTAAAAAAAACCCGTGTATGCTTTGTGACATGTCTTATTCATCATTGCTCTAGCCCATTAGAAGTTCTTTCTTCGTAACCCTTAGTTGATCTGTAGATACATCATCTGTACATATTTGACACATAGGTTGCAACTCATCAAGTCGATTTCCTTCAAGAACAACTTCATCAAGTAGGGGATTTCGCCCATTATCTTCATCAGTGGGTTGCCATCGGAGACAACACTTTCTGCATCATATTTCCAACAAGAAGGAATTCCACAAACGGGAATGTCATGTGCTAACCCAAGCACTACGACTTTGCTAAACAGCAAGAGAATGCAAAATAGTCATACGGACCATACATCAATAATCATCCCAAGACCTTCAGTATTTGTATTCTCTTCCTTATAAGCTGGCAGGGCTCCTCCTGTGGGTCCCACCCATTAGGGTTTCCACATCACCGCAATCAATCTCCCTCCAAGCGCATTGTATCTCCCATTAGGCCACTCTCCCTTAACAACGATGTTTGATTTGGTCAAGATTGACCTCTTCTACACTGCTTCATCCCTTTTCACACCCAAGTGTCTTTAATCCAACTTTCATATGTATGCAAAAATTTGATCATTGTTCACATTGAGCTATTTACATTATTTGATCCACTCGTCTTCATGCATGTTTTTGACTTGGTCCAAACTTGACTTTGTCCACATGCAAAGTCCCTTGCCACACATGGCATGTAAATGGAGCTTTATGATCCCCTTTCACACCAAGAGGGTTTTTATCTTTGATTTAAGTTAAGTATGGGTCTCCTCCCCCATTTTATTCATCTCTTTTGGGTGCAAAAATAAAAAATCAATATTCCTATTAGCATGCATGCTAATTTAGGACTAATACAGTCCTCCCTCCCAAGTGTTGCTTGTCCCCAAACAGCTGCAAGAGATAGAAGCCCAGAAGAGTTTCCTCCCCTCCTCTACAGCATCCTCATATGATAAAATCCTCGAAAGATATGATGATGCCTCAATAATGAATCTCCATGGCTGCCTCTCCCAAGCATACAAGCTAGCATTTGGTATGAACATCCCAAATGGCCATCATCATGAAAAAGTACTCAAGGAGAAAACTAGGTGTAGTATAGAGGTCCTCTCAAGGCATGGGTACGGGAAATGCATTGGGAATTGTATGGAATCCATGCGAAACCTCCACCCCCAGTACATCATCCATACAAAATGGTCACCCTCCAACATGGGGAAACTCATGAAAAATCTTCTCCACCTTTGGCTCCTGCAATGTAGGTGGGCTAGATACTTCAGACATGGTAGACAAGATGGCATGCCCCATGTTTGTCCTACTCTCCAATTATGATAAGTGTAGAGCATATGTTGATCTTAGGCTGCAATAAGATTTCCCTCAAGTGGCAAGAAGAAGATTAGATCTCCAAAGATCCTTTCTCCCATGTCATGAATCATGCTGGCCCAAATCATACCATTCAAAATGAATGGCACGTATCCTACATTTGGCATCCAAATCAGAAAAATGCGGGAAAGGTTATATGTAAGTTTGGATGATACCAATGGTTTATCAAGTGGATACAACATATTCTTCCAACTACTTAGAACATCATGTAGCAGATTGTTTCTCAATGAATTAATAGTTGTGCATGTTTGCTCATTCACTATGTGGTAGTAATCAACAATATATATCAGCCAGAACACCCAGTCAGAACAACAATATAGTTGCCCAAAGTTATGTCATATATGGAGGTTATCATCATTATAAAGGTTGGCCCTAAAGTGACCATGTAACCCAATAATAATCTTTCTCTTATGTGGAGCAATGCTATTGTCCATAGATGGTGAGAAGATACAAATACTCAATGGAACAATAAATGTAAGTACAAAGATGTATTTCTTACCATGCATAGTGAAATAAGGTAAAAGTGAGGTCCATGGATGAGTACTCCCATGAAAATATCCTCATAAAAATCAGCAAAAATGAAGGATGCATACTCCCCTTCGGAACCTCCCATGTTAGAAACATACTCCCAAGTGACAACGTTGTTGGCCTTAGTGTTAAGGCTCTTGTCACTCCATGACTTCTCTCTTTGACATTCCACATGTAATGCCATCCCTGGCATGCAGCTATGTAAGAATATCTTCTTCCTATGTGGAAGCTACTCTCCTTGTACTCCAATGTTTGAAGAGTAGCCTCTTTGCACTTTGAATGTGCCATTCCTATCTCCAAAAAATGAGATGAGTATGGAGAAATTTCAGCTACTCTCCCAATAGTAACCATGAAAACAAGGACTCTTGTTTATGCCGTATCAAATGCAAATCATGGAGCAACAATACAATGATGGACATGAGATGTCTCTACACATGGTACAAAAATCTCCCCTTATGTCATCATGTGGGAGTTATCCTTCCTCCCAAACCAAGGTACATACATGAGATACATATCAAACAGAAATATATGTAAATACATGATACATACCTCCAACAAAAATTAAATACATGAACATAAACTTTAACATGTGATGTACAAACTCTCTTCTTAACAACCACAAAAACCATGCCTTCTTCTTCTTATGAATCTATCGTTGAGACATAAGGCATGAGATAAGAGAAAACATGAATATTTGGGTAGTAGCCATAGTCACCCAAAAGCAACCAACATAGCCATGCTTCTTGTTGGCTTGTATCATAGATACGCAAGTGGTTTGGAAACCTCTTGCTCCCATCTTGTCATCCACTCATCCCTATTGTGGGTGATGGATCTGATACACCAAATACTTGGTATCCTCCCATTGTAAGTTTTTAAACTCTCAAATATTTAAAAACTGCACTTCATAGAATATTGAAGTGCCTCCAATGGGATCTCTTAATGAGACCTTCCTCCTCATCATGGCCTTTCAAAACCAATGGGGTGTTGGATGCTGCTACAAAGTAGAAGTATCTCTTTGAGTTTAGCATGCTCAGAAAGTGTCATCTAGAGAGGAGAAATTTTCTCATCTCAAGATGTCTACCCTTTGTCATCCTCTTCCTTCATTTCTTCTTAAGTGAAATGACATATGATCTCCATGAGGAATGGGTCCTTCTTTCTTTCTTTGTTGTGCTCGGGTAAGCGCGATTTTAACTCTACTTCTCTAGGTTAGCGATGAAGTGATGATCCTAGTTCATGCAACAATAGATTTCACAATCCTCTAAAGATTTTCTAAAATAATAGAAAGTGGAAATTCAATCATACCCCAACTTGATGGAATTTTGGGAACACCTTGTATGGTTGCAAGAGTTCCTTCTTCCATGTGTGGCTCCACTGCTGTTGTTGATGTTGAAGGTTGCTCCTCCAAGGTTGTGACAACAACGTCCAAGTCTCCTCCAAGAGGAGATGAAAAGTACAGTGGCCACTTCCTGATCTAAATGGCTCTAGGACTCCCCTAACTAATCTCCCCAGAGAAATAAAGGCTTCCTCCTACGAAACACAAGCACACGGAAGTGGTGTTGTGGTCCTTCCAACACCGCAACACCCTACCTTTGTCTTATCTTTCTTGAAATAACATTGTAGATGAGCTTTGGCCTCAAGCTTTGAATGTGGAAAAATAGAAGCCCTGTCCTCTCCTCAGGAAGACCTCTTAGGAAAGGAGAAGGATTCCTAAATGGGAGATCTTGACGCCATGACACTACATCTTTGCTAAACGACGAGAACGCAAAATAGTCATGCGAGACCATACATCAATAATCATCCATCTAACCCCAAATGGCTACCATTATCTTCACTTATAAGCTATCAGCAGGCTCCTCACCCCAGGTCCTTACCCATTATGGTTTCCACATGCACATGATCAATCTCCCTCCAAAACTGTGTTGTATCTCCCATTAAGGCCACTCTTAACAACGTTGTTTGACTTGGTCGAAGTTGACCTCTTCAACTTTGCTTCATCCCCTTTTCACACCCAAGTGTCTTCAATCCCGAATTTCATATGTCTATCTAAGCTTATCCTTGTTCACATTGAGCTATTTACATTGGTGATCCACTCCTCTTCATGCATGTTGTTGACTTGGTCAAACATGACTTTGTCCACATGCAAAAGTCCTTTTCACACATGAGGGTGTGAAATCCGGCCTACTACAGTCTGCTCTTTCACACCAATAGCTTTTTTATGCTGATTTAAGTTAAGTATGGGTCTCCTCTCCCATTTATTCATCTAGTGATTGCAAAACCAAAAATAAATATTCCTATTAGCATGCATGCTAATTTAGGAATATTACGGATACCTTTTTGACCTCCCCCATTTGGAGTATTTTTAGTACATTATGTGTTAGGGTCAAGTGATTTGGCGAGATTGGTAGACCAAATGATAGATTAACATGGAACTTAGTCTTTAGAGTCCTAGGACCTAGCCTTCCTGGACTCGAGAGAGGGATCTCTATTGGGTCCAAAGGATGTTTATTTTTGCTTTAGGGTTTTGATTTTAGGCTGGTTGTTAAGTGTAGGTTTTGTTGATTGTTTTGGTTGGGTAAGATGGTCAAGTGGAATAGGTGGAGTGAGATTCTGTCAAAGCCATTGGGCTATGGAGTCAAATGAAAGTCAAGAGTGTCTAAATGATGAAACGAGTGTGTTGAAGGGCTGATTTAGCAAGGTTAATGGATCATTAAAGTGATGTATGAGGTGTAGTGAACATCAAATTTAGGAGAAAGACTAAGAGGTCTTAAACATATATATTTTAAGAGTTACAACTCATGAGGTAGGGAAAACCATTAAGCTCAATTAACAATACTTTAAGTGATAAACATCCAAGAGAAACATTCCGAGTGAAACATAGAAAGCAAAGAGCTTCTAACTTTGAAATTCTGACTTGATTTTGGGAAAAACATATAAGATGGAAACAAATAACTCAATTTGAAGAACTCCTAAAAAACATATATCAGGTTATTGGGGAACTATAAAACAAGTTTGGTAAAAGCATGGGAAAAGGGCAAGATCGAACAAGACCTCTTTGACTTAACTAATAATCAATATTCCATGAAAACTGGTAGGGTTTTGAAAGATTCAAATAAGCGGGGCATACCATGAATCATACTTTTAAGCTAGCATAATAACCATACATGAAACAAAAAAAAAAAATTTGGTGGACCTAAGGAGCAATCAAAAATTCCTTAAGATGGCCAAAGAGGAAAACATCGAAGCTATAACAAACGGGAGGACTAAGGTGCCTCGAAACATGTCTCAACCTATACTTTTATTATTTATAGCAGCCAAGAAGAATGAAACAAAATGAGAACAATAAAACATTAACAATTTAGAAGACATCACCATTCACCAAGCTATGGAATCCTGCCGACAAGCTTCTCCATCATCAAACCAAACAAGCCATTCATCCACTTCACAAAATCAATTTCTTCTCCAAGTTCATAAAACCATATATATTTCTCTTCAAGCTCATCAATGTAACAAAATACATAGGGGCCTCATGCTCTATTTATGGAGCAAAGGAGAATAAAACCCTAAATATGGTAGGTAAATGTCAAAATTAACCATAAATGTCATTTATGGCCAAAGAGACCATACGAGGCCCAAGGTACATGATATCTGAAAAGAAATAAATTCCAAAATAACTATTTGCACCTAATTCTAGAGAGTAATTTGCCTTGAAAAACTCAAAAATATATATTTGCAATAAATGAGTGTGTTTTGTTGACTTTTGGTCCAAAACACTAGGGAGCCTTTGTCTTTGTGACTCCACTTGATGAAAAATAGGGTCTCTTGTGCATTTTGAGTTTTGGATCCCTTCCCAATACACGATTTGGCCTCTTGTGATGGCTCGTTGGAAAGCACGATGAGTAAAATTTATAGAAATGCTCGATTTTTGCGAGTGGGTTCCATGTACCATTTAAAAAACCAAATTTCCCAACACTTCTATGTGCGCGGCGCCTAATTACGAAAATAGAGGCGAAAGGTGAAAAGTTTGATGTTTTTGGACATTTTGGGGGAGTCACAAATGCTCCAAATGATATGAAATTTGATGTGCGGACTACGGAAAATTTGATGTGAGGAATCAAAAAAAATTCAAAGTTGTGAGCTTAGGATGGACCATTTTGGTGCGTAGCGCCTAGGGTGTTAACGCCGCAGAGGGCTCAAAATTTCAAAAAACAAAATTTTGTCCAGAATTGCCCCAAAATTGGTGGAGGAGTCTCTAATGAGGTCTTGCACACATGTTGAAAAGGCTCGACCAAAATTCCAAGGCCATCATGCTCTTTTTGATCTTTTTAGGTTTTCTAGCTCCATGAGGGCCTTCTTCGGTTGTACAAAGCATGTTTTTCCTTGCATAATGCTTGGTCATTTTCTTTTTTGTAAATAGGGGCCTCTCTTTACCTATTTGAAATGCTTATGCTCCTCTTTGTAATAGTGAATGAAACGTTGTGCCATCTCAAACTCTCTTTCCCACTCCCTAAAGTTTGTTCATATTTGTCGAAGTAGCAATCTTGTGGTCATCTCTTTGTCCTCATTGTCACTTTCTAGATCGATGAATTGAGGCTCTTGAGAAGTCTTCTTGATTCTTTTCTTCTCCTCACCTTCTTTTGCTCCTCACTTCTTTCCATATTTTCCTTTCCATTGTCTTTGTGCTTGATAGGCTGGAGGAGAGATATGGCCTTTTGAGGTAGCAAACACACATCTCTTTTTCTCTGTGGTATGTGCATGTGAGAGGGGGCGATGATGGTTTTGGAGGTGTTTCCATCATTGTCTTTACCCTTGTGTGTCACTAGATTTCTCATTTTTCCATGGCTTCCATGAGTCACTTCATGCCCCAATGGGTGCTTGATTTCTGATCTTTAGCCTCCATCATCATCATTGTCTTCCTTGGCATTTTCTACATTGTCTCTTTTGGGCTTCAAATGAATCATTACCTTCTTCACTTGCTTAACTTTGGCTCTTGTCCTTCACTAAGGTCCTCTTCTTTGTCATTTCTTACTTTGTCACCTTGAGTTTCTTTGTCATTTAGAGGCTGATTAGTGTCATGATAGTCATAATAATTTGTCATATTGTCATGACTATTTCCTAGGTTGTCTTGCTCATTGGCTATCCTATACGTACCTTGCCTTGTTCTTACTGCCTCTTCAAAATTTGTTTCGGTTTCATCATCTGCTGCTCTTGGTCTTCTATTCTCATCATCTCCTCTTGTTTCTTCAAGATCATCATCTTCGTTTATTTCCGCCTTGTTTGCACTATCTGACTGTGCTCACTATCATGTTCAAGCACATTCTTCTCTTAGTTGTTCTATGCACTCTCTTGCTAACTTCCATCTTCATAATTTCCTTCATTGTCTCTGTGTCTTCGTACTTGATGTCATCGACACCTTTTTCTTCACTTGGGAGTGACTCACTTGTGTCATCACTCTCTCCTTTGTCTTGCTCAAGTTTTCACTTTGTCTTTTCCTTCATGGTTGTCATGTTCATCTTCCTCTTCTTTTTCATCATCATCCTTCTCTTCTTCATCAAACTTTTCTCTTTGCCCCTCTTGTCTTCATCATTTTCCATCATCATCTTCTTGTTCCTTAGTGCTACGTCATCATCTTCTTCTTCATTAAGCTATGTACTTGCCTCTTTGTTTTCCTCATTCCCACTCTCATCTTGTTTGTTGTTGTTACTCACACATACCTACTTTCTTCACTACCACTTGTTATTATCTTCACTTGATGCATTAGGAGAAGAGGAAAGAGGTAGGTTTTCTTGTGTAGAAGGAATAGCTGGGAGTGATGAAGGTAGGTAAGTGAGTGTGAAGTGGAGGGGAAATTTTTTTGGATGAGAAGGGATTGGGGTTTGAAAATACATCGTGTGAGATAAAAACTTCCCCGAGGGATTACCCTTGCTCATTTGAGTCAAAAAAATCATATTAACCAAGGATTGGTGAAAAAGGCTGCATTTGGTGGGCATAACTCCTCTTCTTGACCTGCGATGCCATCTTGTCAATGCTACAGTAGAGATTGTATGGTAGGTTTAGAAATTTAACCCTGGTGAAGTGCATTAGTAGCCTTATGTGATATGAATAAACCTGGAGTACCTCCCCTCACAAGTGAAGTACTTGATGATCTGCCTCATCTGATGGGGCATACCTCACTAGCGAGGTGGGAGAAGGGGAAAACATCCTTACGACCTTGTTGATAGCTAGGTTTTGAGGAAGGGCTCATGACTAGCTCAAGTCTAATTTCTTCTGTTTGAACCGTCTCTCACCAATATACGTATTCTGTGGCTTGCGAAATGGATTAGGACAGAGTTCAAAATTTACTCTGGCTAGGTTGACTTGGTGGTTTTGTGGGCGAGAATGAACAACCTAGTCAAATTTGAGTGGCTTTGGACTGTTTAACCCCCTCACGGAGCGGTAGCATCTGCCCTTATTGAAAATATGTAAAGATCATGGGAGAAGGGAGATTTGAATGGTGTCTAAAGGCTCAAACCTATTAACCCTTCCTCCCTTGTGTTTTGGCTTGATAGACCCTTGGCCTTCATCATTGTTGGTCTTGATCTCTTCTTCGGACATGGTAGGTGATTATATCCTTGAACAAAGTGGTTTGTTGCTTGATGAGAGATTTTAGGTTTAGGGAGGGAAAATGAGTGATGTGAGGGAAAAGTTTAACAAATAAGGGAAAAATGAAGTAGGTCGAGGAAAGTTTCGAGTTTTAAGGAGGATAGCACTTGTATTTGAGTGTATTTAGGCTAATGACAACTCCCCTAATTTTTAAACCACCTTGCCCTTAGAAGGTCAAATTTGATTTTTATGAAGATTAGGGTTTGGATACGTTAGGTTCTTAAATTCTCCTTGATTATGAAAAAGAACACTTGGAAGCGAGGAAGAAACACCACCAACCTTGCTTAGTGATGCGAGGAGATTTGGAAGCAAAAAAATTTAATTTAGGCCCTTCTTGAGCATTTTTTACCGAAACATCAACGGTGCACATGAGTGGAAGGGCTCCTGTGGGGCGGTTAGGCGATTAAACGGGCTGTCGGGCCACGACGGAGTCTCGTCACCCAGGTGTGGTGGTGGGCGGTCGAGCTGATGCGAGCCTATGTGTGGCCGCCTCTGAGATGCGTAAGCGCTGCCCTCCCGATGCACAATGCGGTGTAATATAACCTTTGTGGTGCCCCCTCTGTCCGCAACATCGACGGTCGGTGTGTGTGAGCGCTTTCATCGGTACGCGGCGCACGAAACATTTGCCAGAATTTGCATGAAAACCTTAAGAACTTCTTCATCGGCTCTCCCTTCTTTTACAAAGACACTAATGAGTTGAGGGAAAGAGGGATAGGAGGCTTTTATATGCCCCTTTTAAAAATAATAATCTCATGCCAAAACCCACTTTCCTAATGTTTTATTTCTCTTCACTTTTTCAGCATCTTTTTTGGCCTTTTTTGGTCCTATAGGTGGCGATTTGACATAAGAAGAAAAATGGCTTTTCTTTCTTGGAGCATCTTGATGTTCTCCTTTGTACTCACAAACCCTTCAACCAGCTCAAGCTTGTGCTCTTTACCCTATTTTTTAAACATAGACATTTTCATGATGTTTAGCCCTTGTAAATAGTAGAAAAGTGATCATTTTTGGCATTTTAACCTTTGGATGACACTCTTTGATGTATCTCACTATGAATCAGTGGAAAACCTCTTAGTGTGAAAACCCTAGCAACAAGCATCAACGAAAATTTTGGGTCTTTATATGTGCCATTATCATTTGAAACATTTAGGTTTTCTTTGACCTCATTGATCTTCTGTGGGGAAACATTTTTTATAGTCCTAGAAGTGTCATTCTGTTTTAGCTATCTTTTACGAGAATATGCTTTTGATAAGGAAACCCTTGTTGGAGTCTTTCACGCTCTGGAGCAATTACATTTTTGTTCCTTTGATCAGTTTTCCAATGATAATTCTTTGGTGGGGGGTGATTAATGTAAACTATTTTTGTGTTTTCCATTAGCCACCTCTGTTCTTGCGGTGCCTACACAACTTTTGCTTATGATAACTATTCTTTTTGGAGTTGGACACCTCTTTTTTATCAATAGTGAACCTATGTGTCATAATTACCTATTTAGAAATTTTTTTCACATGCTTTTCCTTCTTTTGATTATTTGAAAATGCCTTTTGTTGTTCCTTTGAGAAGTCAAACCCTTACTGTGATATTTACGGCCATTTTTGTCCCTATGTTGAAGTGGGATATAATGCTTCTAAATGCTGCCTCTTTTTATCTTTTTAATACCTCGATTTTACCTTTTGAAAACTTAAGCCCTTTGTGCTTATACTCTTCTCATCTTTCTTCCTTTGGTGTAGTGAAGCATAGAATATGCTGCCCTCCTTTGATCCCTATAAGACCTCTAATTTTACCTTTTGATGAGGAGGATTCGATTGCCTCTTTGTCAAACCACTAGAAGGAAGCTTGAAACTCTTTGAAGCCATCATTGTTATGAAGGAGGATTCATCATCATTTGTTGACCGGTTTTGTCAATTTTCCCAAACTCCTAGATTTTAGGGCTACTTAGGAAAAATTAAATAGTGTTGTCTTCTAAGTTCTGCGAAACTTATCAAAATTCATTTATCACTCTAAAAAGTCTTCAATGTGCACTTGATGGAGTTGAGGTGACCTTTTCCCTTGTAACCCTAGTCTTGATTTACTTGTTTGGAGAAAACGGTCACAAACCTTCATCCTCAAAACATAGGCCTTGTTGCCTTCTCTTTGCTGTTGTGGATGCCCTTCTTGTGATGGTTTTCCTTTTTACCTTACCCATTGCTAATCATTAGCCCTACGATTCTTTTTGCGAAAGGTGAGCAAAGGGCGAGTTGTCCCCCTACAATATTTGTGCTTTTAGGCCAAAGGCTTTCCTTGGATGACCTTTTTGAACGGTTTGGACAAGATCACCTATATTTTTCTTCTTTGAATGCAGTTTCTTCATACGAGAAAAAAAGAGTTTGTAAGTGCAGATCCACCCTATGACTTTGTGAAACCCTAGGTGACCTAGTGGAAGCTTTCTTGGAAATTGGCTTTTGAATTTGAGACCTAGAATTTGGGGTCATCAAGTGTAATATAAATTTTACTGATAAACTAATGTATTGAAGGTCAAAATCCAATGTACTTGATTTATCTAAAGAGCCTACGGAGAGATAGTTTGAGACCATCGATGTTTGGGGAGTATTTTCAGAACACAACAAAGTTGTTTGATTGAGTGGGCTTAGGTAGTAGTGGTGGTTTTTAGGCAAAACAAAGCAATGATTTGGGTGAAAAAAAAGGATACAATATATAAACAAAATGGATGACATGAGCCCCTAATGGGTTTTCGAAGATTGGTAAGCGAGCTGGAAATGATGGAATGATGAAATAGTGAAAAATTTTCTTTAAGGATGATGAGGCGGTGAGATTTCTAGAACTCACAATGTTCATGAACTTTATTTCTAGAAATCTAGGGAAATCATTTAGTCATCTGTGAAGGAAAAAAATACGATGACTAACATTATGGCTATGTTGAGTTTTACCCAATTTGACCTACAGGGATCCCGATCTGGTACATTGATCCCCCAACAAAAACTCCACTTGGTCGAATTCAAACCATATACCGCTTTGACCCTGGTTCAGCTTGACCACCAACATCCTCCTTTAATTCGGTGCCACAACCACCTCAACGGGAACCCACTCTTGTTGAGAAAGAATATGGTGAGGGGGGGAGTCAAAAATAAGTAACCTAAGGACAAGGCTCCCTAAAAACTCCGGCTCCACCTAAGCCTCCAAAGCCGACACCTCCCTACGCTTTGTGTAATGTTGTTGGGCATGCGACCAATAAATGTCACAAAGTTCCTCATCTCAAACCTATGGTCAATGAAATTTTCCTGAATATGAGATGCGGGAGGTCCATATTTTCTTACCTATTTCAGCGAGAAACTCAAATCGTTATGCACAAACCACCCTTATTCTTTGTGCGACCTTTACGTGAGCTATTCCCATCATTGTCCCCATCTCAAAAGACATTTGTGATACCCTTTAGGAAATTCGCGAAATAGAGGTTGCTCGTCTTTGGATCGCCTACTCCTATATTTGTGAGTTGCTTCACGAGAACCGGAAGACGATTCTACACCCATTGTGATACCTCCCCGATGTCGAGCAGCAGAGGACTCTTTGATCGCCATTAACTATCTTGTTATAATCCATTAGATCCATGGAGAAACACCATTATGGGGCTTCCCCATTCTATTCATGACAAACCTCCCTCGCCAGAACACCCTAGTCTCAACACATTGGTAGATGTTTCATATGAAAGCTCTTCGTCTACCCTTCGTAGCAGTCATTTGCGAACCATATTTCTCATGAAGATGTCGAGTGAACCCCGCATCAAGTGCTCTCCTTTTTGCCGGTCCTCCCATGTTCATTCTAATGAAGACATTATGGAATCCATGACCCTCATGATTTTACTTGGGATGATATGCGGCATCGTACGTACTTCCTTCCACAACATAACCATGACCAATTTGCTATGGATTATAAAGGTTCATCCTTTACGAAGTTGATTGATTCCATGACCCCTTCCTTCGAACCCTTGAATTTGAAACACATAAACATTATAGGTAAATTTGACACCCAATGTTTGGGCAAGGGGAGCATACCTTCTAGAGGATTTTGAATGCCAACTCCATCCTAGCCCTCGAAATGCACTCTACCTCAAGAAATTTTACCCATAACATCTCCCATTTACATGTGTGTATTTATTTACGTTACGCATTTAGGTAGCTTTCATTGTCTCCCCATCATCTCATTTGTTGTCTTGGTGCTTCAGATGGATGTCATCCACACGGTATATCGACCATGCTGTTGCAATCATGATTCTCGTTAGACCAAAACCTACGGGCGTTAGTCTCCTCTACAATCGCCAAAGTTAGGATCCACGAGAATTGGTTATTCCATGTCGCGAAACACTTACATGGGGTAGTTATTCCATGTCGCGAAAAACACTCGCTTTTTCTACCTCTTGCCCCGTTTATTAGCAAGGCCTATTTTCTAGTTTTTTACACATAGTCTTGTTTTTGAGGACTTCCATTAGTGGGTTAGGAGTAAACTAAATATTTACGAGAAATTAGACACTCAAATATTTCCAACGAGCCATCATGATCCTTGTTTCGACATCGGGAAAGGCCTCCAAAAGTTGCAGGCACGTCAAGGGACCTTTTTGTGATGTATTTTTTGAGTATTTTGGCAGAAAATTGAACCTTTCAAAAGTGACTTTTCTTCATGTGCGTTTAGCTATGCCTCCACATGATAAGTTATGAAAAGTCAATATATTTCCCTTTTTAGAAATTTTTTGAGATATTTATTAGATATTTTTGTGCCTTGGGCTGCAAGCCTCAGGACAAGTTTAGATATTTGTGAGGAGCCAATGAGATTGCAAGTTGAACTAAGAGGTTTTCCTCACTTTGGCTATATAATCCAAAGGCTTTCATTGTAAACAAGGCTGAACTTGATGAATAGAAGCGATATATGGTCATATAAGCTTTGGAAGAAGTACTTGTCTCATGCTTTTGGATAATTTATTGGATGTTCTTGGATGATGAAGATGATTGTTGTTGGATTCCATGGCTTGGTAGAATGGTATAGTGTCTCTGTCACTGTTTATTTCTTGATTTCATTCATAAATCCATGTTCTTGCTTGCTATGAGGTAGAGAACAAATTTGAGACATGCCCTTGGAGCACCTCAAATTTCTGTTTCTTCATAGCTTCCATGTTTTCTTCATTCTTAGTCACATTAAAGAATTCTTGATTGCTGTAATAACTTAAGAATATTGTTTTCTTGTTTCATTCATGGTTTTATGCATGCTAAGTATGATTTATGGTATGCCCTTCTTACTCATGGCTAGCCATAGTTCCACCTATGAAACTTCTCTTTGATTGATTAGATTGTCATTTTGTTGAACCAAGGAGGTCTTGGTCTGATCTTGCCCTTTGCCTAAGACTATGCAATCTTGTTTTCAAAGTGCCCAATAACAAAGTACTATGTTTAGGCATTCCGAAATAGTGTTTTGAGTTTTTTGTCTAACTTAAATGTATTTCCCCAAAATTAAGAGTAGTCATTTCCTAAATTTGAGAGTTATATATCTCTAGGCATGGCTTGAATGTTTATTTATATGCATTGATTAGCTTATAGTTACATTTCTCATGATTAATGTTTTGTCCTACCATGTTTATGTCAGATATTAAACTATTTGTGTTTTAAATCCTTTGTTATTCACAAACTTGATGTCCATCTCACTCCATTTTTCCCAGATCCATTTTACCTCGAATCAAATCGGCCTTCAACAGCCTTGTATCTATAATACGAAAGCTTTCTTGACCTTTTTGACCCCATAATACTGTTGATCTAACATATTTTTTACCTATCTTATGTCTTTGATCGATTCATCCCTCACAACACAAAAAACCAAAACCAAAAACCCACTTCATAACTAGCCTAAAATCATAATACAATAAGCAAACACACGGATATCCCTTACTAAATAAAGGAATTCTCTTTTGATTCCATGAAAATTTGGGTCCTTGGGCTCAAAGTTGGTTTGATGTTACACTATCATTTGGCTTGCAATCATCCAAATCACGAGGACCCTAACATAATAGCGATCACGGTGGGACCTTGAGTCAAAACATCTGGTATCACTTAGGAACTCTCAAAATATTAGTCAAACTTAGAAAATTAGAATTTAGTTGTGTCACCATCCTAGAAAAATGATTACTCGGTGTGGGAGCGCTCTTACAAACCTTAGGACTACATAAAGAACTTGGAAAAAACCCCAAAAACATTCCTAGATTGGCTTTTTCCCTAGTTGCGAGGTAGTGGACCATAGCTACGTCCTTACAAGAACAACCAAGTTCCACACAGCGAATCCGGTAGCCTCCAGTGGGCCAAAAAACTCCCATAAAAGACCAAAAATTCATCGCCATACCTTTATGTTAACTCATCCTTCCAAAAGCTTAAAACTTGGGGTGGAAACTCTGGCAATTAGTGACAAACTAAGTATAACGCGATTACGGAAGACCTCACCTAAACACTGGGAGATAAGCGAAATATTCTTGCCAAAAAGGAACCATTAGCTTGTCCATACGACCTAGCAAGCTGGCCCAGAGCTCATTGAATGTCTTCTTTGCAAGTTTCCATCTGAATTTTGCTATAAAACTTTTCCCGAAATCATCTTTAATAGTGTCGATGGTGGACCATAGTTCTCATAGAAATCCTGGCAACTCCACTAGTCCATCTTTTTGTTTTGACCATCATCACATTAGTAAAACCTGAAGGCCACATCCATCTGAAAGTCACAAATACCATCCTCTCTAAACTCTAGACCTAAAATACGCTTCACGAGGAATCAACACGGTTACATCCCGGACAAATCCCCCTATCATGGTGATGACCCGAGAGAAGATTCGTGGCATGCTTCCAAAGCTGATTTGGCTACGATAGGTCCATCCGTAAAGCAAGGTCGATTTTGAAAAATATCACGGCCTTGAGAGGATTCCCCCCTTTGACTTAAAATCATCAAAAACCCTTTTTTAGAAAGCAGAGTCACAAAGTAAGATAGACTTTGACAATCTTGAACCCCTGGATACCTTGCAAGTCCTAGTAGAAAGCCTACTGCATGTCTACTACCACCTCCCGAATTTTAGGTTCTCCATCATGGCTCCTACCATCCCAAATCTGTCAAAATAAAATCACTAGTCCAAGTACATCCACCACACCCATCAGAAACCACTATTATTCAAACCACCTCAACTCATCCCTGACCTCATTTTGTACATCATCCATTAGCTCTCATCATGGCGGCTTTGGTATGCACCCTTGGTGTTTCCACGGCCTTTGGCTCTCTTACAAAAATGACTATCAATCAAATCCCGCACTTTACCGGAGTTGAGGCTTCTACGGCTCAGCAACCTGCTTAGATAGGATTAGCGATGCCTTTGAATACATGGAAATAAGCAGAGACCATTAGAATGAGGATGTTCGCCCAAAGCCTAGGTAGAGGAACCCAAAAATGGCTTAGAGCTTAACTCCAAACAGCGTCCACAATCTCCCGAACTCTACCAAACCTTCATAAACAAGTGGGAAGCTCAAGAAAGAACCCCATTCCAAATCTGATGATTATAACAATCTAAAATGGGAAAATGGGGAAAGTGTCGGGAATGCGCACTAGGTTCAACGGTGTGTATAACGCCCTCCCACCTCACTTCAAGCCTCCACTTGGCTCGGCCTTGGCAAATTTCCCCGAGGGTTTGACCCAAACATGACTTATCGGCTAAGAAGACAAGGACCCCCCTACCTTGGAGAAATGCAAAAAGTGGCCATAGGGTACGAGAAGCCAACTTAGCGAGAGAAAAAAGAGCTAGGACTAGATTAGAAATGAAAGTCACATACGGGATGAGGTCTCTACTTCATCCTTCCTTAGATCTGAATAACAGATTGGTTGGGCCATGGCCAAAATGTGGGAAAAGATAGAGGTAGAAAAGACCCCTCTTAGGGACAACCGACCAAACCCTCCAAACGAGAAGCGGAACCAAAGTGCACAAGGAGAACAACCTCCAAAAAAAAACCAAGGGAAAATGACCAAAAATGAGGCCACCCTTTAATGAAAATTATGTGGAAAACAATGATGTGGATATAGAACACATTGATGAAAATCATTTGAAACTCATAGGGTCGATAGCGAGTGAGGTTTACCTCACGAGAAGAACAAGCATTCTTATCTTTGAATCGGGTTGAAACCAACTATGAAGATACGAATCCTGCCATAGAAGTTTCAGGGAAATACTCACCCTGATAAGCTCTGAGGCAATATGACCTTAGAGCGAAAAAACCAAGACAACTCCAAGAAAGACAACTCGGTCACCTGCTAAAACCCCAGTACCATCCTTAAAAAAGCGGTGGACAACGGCAAAATCATGGTTAGGAAAACTGACCAAAACAAGAGATAAAGCTACTCAAACAGTCTTGGCTCGGATGCTCCTAGTACTTCCACAAAGATTCCCGAGTGCTGGGTACGTGTCAAACAAAATCCAAAAAAACAAAGCCAACAAACTCGAACAGAAAATCATGGGTACAGAAAAAGCCAGAAGCAAACCTATCTAAACTACAAGCACCTTTCAGGTTTTGAGGGAAAATTGCAAAAATAAAGATTACCATGCCTCTCCATGAACTTATAGCCAAAGCTCTTATAAATCCCAATTATTAAAGGTCTGAATATAGGAAATGATGTGAACTACAATCTAGCTTATGACACTCTGAAGTGTTGTTTGGTCGAAAATAGAAGGAAATTTCAAGAAGGAACCACTCTTCCGTTTTACATCGATGCGAATATCCATGACCAAATCCTTCACAATACCATGCTAGACTCAGGAGCCTCGCATAATCTCATGTCGAAGGTTGTGGAAGATTGGGCCTACAAATCACAAGACCATACAAATGCTTATATTCATTTGATTTGGTGAGTCAAATGTACGGGTTTGATCAAGATCTTTTTTTAGTTTGACGAAGTACACACAGGCTGTACGATCATGGACATGAGTAGTAGCGAGGAAATCCCTCCCAAGTATGGAATGCTTTTATCCGGATCTTCAGGAGCCAAAGCTTCAAGGAAATATTCAACTTGATATGTCCTACGCCACTATTCTTGTGTTTGACGGAACTAGAATACTCTGTAGAGTCAGGACATGAAATGCATGATCAGTAGCCAAGAGAGCCAGATAACATCCCAATGTATTCCCTTCATTCCGATCTGAACTCTTTCATTTTACACCTTTGATGAGGACATTGAAGAATAGTCGGAATAATTTGAAACAAAACTTAGACCCACCACATCATTTACCCCTAGTTCTACTGTGATGAAGCTGGACACTCAAAAAAACTATCATGATCATGAACGAGATATGTCTTGATGAAAGTGAGTGTGTTCCTTTTGAAACGAGGGGATAGAACAAGAAGCACAAACCATTATGTACTATAAATCAAATTTCTCAAACCTTAGGCAAACATCAACGGTAACATCGGAAAAATTTTCGAATAGAGGCATTAGAAGACTTACATATCACAACCTCTTTGGAACTTAGGAGCGAGGGGAAGCTTAATGTTCTTACCATACCTCAAGGATTTACCATCACATAACTCTCATGCAAATGAAACCTTGATTGTGGCCTGTAACTCAAAATCAGAAAACATGCAGTAAACTTCTTATGAAAGGAGATGATGAGCGCAATGCGAATATACCGAGTTACTTGAATTGGCTAACATTATGTCACTCCACCAAAGACTTAGAGCTGAAATTGGCAATCTCATTCAAAATACTAGCCATAGTGAGAAAATAGTGAGAAACACTATGCCACTACCATCACTCAAAAATAACTTGACAAAATAAAATACAAAATCTGAACCAAGCATTAATAATCAAGATAAAATAGCTTGTCATAGGATATTTTTGATTTTAGAAACACTGCCTAATACACACCCTTGTGACGGAAAATTTGATCCTTCCTTCCCAAGACCATGATATCTTACAGGTATTAAGTGCTTTTAATCATATCTGTTTTGCAAGATGATGTTTTAGGTTATAGCCAAATGATTCCTTTGCAAAGTAGACGACTCAAAGAATTTTCCAATATCTTTGAAGAATTTCCGGTTTCAAACCAAATTGCAAAACCAGGATATCAAAAATATGCTCCTAAAAGCCACATGTTTCGGATTAAATTTCTGCACTTTGATGTACCTTGATGATGTCATCATATACTTCAAAAATGACAAAGAATATACGCATTATTTAAAAAAGATGTACAACAAAAGGAGTGGAAATCGGTATAAAGAGGAGTAAAAAGGAAGATACGAGGTTGTTCGGAGATTCATGCATGAATCCTTGCATGTCCATGTTTGAAAGAGAGAATTGCCCAAATTTTTCTTTTCAAAAGCTTAGTGAACAAGAGTGGTAGGAGATCCTTATGAGGATAAGATGCTTAAGTTTCACATTTTCAAGATTTACGAGTCAAAAAAATTTCAATCCATTGTATACCATTGTTTGAAAAATAGATAAAAAAAAAAAAATTCAAAAAACAATAGAAAAATACAAAAAGAGGCGGAGTTTGAAAAATAGAAAGAAGGCCCCATGTTCAAAAAATAGTCATTCGCGGAAAGCGCGCAAGTCTAAATGCCGCTACCTGAGTGCTCAAATGTCTTGTTTAGTTATCTAGCCTAATCATAGTTTAACATGTTTTAATTTATTCTTGGTAAGTTAGTGAGTGGAAAATATGGTCAACATTGTGTAAGCTTGACTTATCCAAAGAGAGTAGATTAGGAAAGATCTTGGTTCCATGCTCAAAACAAAACCAAAGAGGGAAGCGGGGATGAAAAACAAATTATGTATCCTAGACCTTTTTTTCTAGATTTCATTTTAGCAATAATATTTGTGTGCGGCTTGTCTTTCGTGCCACAAGTACATGACAAATTAGGCCACATGCAACCTTGATTTAGTCATTTTTCAATTTCATGTTTTAGATTAGAGAACAAAAATCTGTCAAAAACTGACTTAACCTTGACGGTTGATCTAGCATAGGTAGAGTAATGAAGGATTTCATCGACAGCTCTGAACTCCGTGAGATATAAGTGTAGAACTAGTTAGGTTCATTTTTCAAAAAAAAAAAAAAAAAAAACTATATATTGTCGAAAGGAGTTGCTAGTCCGGAAATGCACCCAAAGGAAGAAAAAATGTTAGTAAAGATAGTGGGGTAGGTAGAAATATCATTGATGCTAATCGTATTTGTCAATTTTGAAGGAAATAGCATCAGGAAAGAAGAATGAAATTTGCGTAATGGATCGGTGCTTGGTCTTCATAAGCCAAAGATGTAAATTACGGACACCTCCTAAAAGGAGCTGCCCTCCCCAAATGGAGCCAGCAGTAGTCATCGGTATTTTTCACTTGTTGGTGATGACTAGTTATTACGATATTGGTCCACTACAATGTAGGCCAGTCTAAAAAATTGTCAAATTTTCCGACGGAAAATACCCTCATGTTTTCCCTCCTACCTTTTCAATCAATACATGACGAGATGAAACCTCTTTGTCAAGCCCTATCTAGCCTCAGCCATACTAGCTTGTCCATACGGCTCCAAGGAAAACAATCCAAATATGTCCAAAGTCTCCCCTAAGTTAGGTAGTGCTTTAGGTTTTCTCCCTTGGCAAACTATCATAAATCAAAGAAACTCTACCTATTATCGGCCCGGTCTAACATACCTTCTATTATGCAAATAAAGTTTGGTTACACCCTTAAGTCACACCCACTAACAAGCCTTGAAGTCTCGTGATGCATGTGCCATAGTTCAAGCTGACATTAGGTAGTTTTACGGTGTTTCAATGGATATTTCAAGAAGCGAGGAGTGTACTAGTATTCCGAGAGAACAATATTTAACTCAACATGAGAAGGCAATTTGCTTCTCATGTGGTTTTGAAGCTTTGGATAGAAGCTACGGAGCGGAGAGTTATTTCATCGAGAAGCTCACCGTCATAGTCAAAGGTTAGTGAATCATAAATGACAAGAAATTCTTTGAAGATACTAGCCAAATTTCTTGTGATGTCTAAAAGAGTGCAAAGGTATTTGGAAAGCGAAATTACATGTCTCGGAAGAAATTCCCATCATACTTGGAAATATTGACGAGTTTGTCATCTTCATTTATCGAGTACCGAATAGGCGATGAAAGGAAAGTAACACTATTTAAAAAAGCGTGAAATGGCATCTTGAAAACCTCCTCCATACCCTGGCAGGAAGGTTGAAGACTAAAGAAAACCTCCTTCATTTTACAAGCAGAGGTTAGAGAAACCTTGTGATAAGTTCCCTGTCATCTATAAAGCGAGAGGGCTAGGGATAGAGTTTGATTTTAAGATTTTCAACGTGAAAGGAAAATTTTAAGTGCGATGGGAAAGAAAGCGAGGGTTTCTAAAATGAAAATGGTGTTAAAAGCGGGAGGCAAAACGGTGGTGCTTTTAAAATTTTTTTACATAAGTTTCTTTGCTATTAAAATACAATGTGAAGCTACGGGAATTATCCAATGAAGAAATATTGATGAAAATGGCCAAAGAAGTCAAACGGTCTTGGTCTCAAGGCGACACGCCATCAAGTACAAATAAAACCACTAATAGTGTATTCATAAACTCTTTCATTTAGTTAAAATAAGGTTGAAAATAACTTGAGGCATTTGTCAAAAATAGGCCACCTTCATTACAAGTAGAAGGCTCACCATTATGTAAAGATGAAGAGCATTCATTTTCGATATGGCTTAGATTTCAAAGGTACTTGTCCAAATGGTAAAATGAATGAGAAATTCATTATCCTTGCGGACTTCCTTCACGAGAGGAACAAAGGGACAATTTTCAAATTTTACATCTTAAACTTCATCCCACCATCCCCTGCTATGTCTCCATAAAGTTAGGCTTTAGGATTGATTTGTCAATCTAAGGTTAGTTAATTGCCTTGATGATGGAGACCTTTTGTAACAAAATTTTTCACTTACAATTTCAAATAGAGTTTTTCACCCATTCAAGAGAGAGACTCAAGCGGCGCCTTCCGGTTCAATCGGCTTCACGATGGGCATAACCTTTCGAAACATCGGGGAGCGAAACTATCAATTAAGTTTTAAAAAGATGAGTTATCTCCTTGCAAGAATGGAAAAATATGTTTCAAAAATCATTGGTTTGTTTTTTGAGCAGAGTTTTCCTTTGAAAAGGTCATTAAAAAGGTCGGCGGTCGCGAGGAACCTTTTTAATAAAGCACGGTGAAAAGGCGATAGAGGAGATTTGCGGTTCTTGAACAAGGCCTTTTTACTTAAACAAAAACCATCACTATGTTACCTTTTCAAAAGTCAAACTCCAAATCTTGTTAAAGGATTAGTGAAAAAAGAGTCATTATAGGTTTTAAGTGATGAAATTCCAAAGGCAAGTTCTTCATGTTTTGTTTAAACCAGAAAGCCTTTTCAAGGTTTCAAAACCCTCACAGAAAATATAAAAGGACTTTGACTTTTTTTCTTTCAAAAGGAGTTAAAGGCCATTGCGGGGTCTATTGGCAATTCAAAAACATGAGCAACACATCTCCCTAGCTGCTCTCTAACGAAAGTTCGAGAAATTTCAAGCGAATTTGCAAATTTTGGAGGTTTTAGACGCGCGGCGCGCTGGAAGAACGCGCGGCGCGTTCGAAACATAAATACAAAGGCATTGTATTGCTACGTGGTGCACCTAGAGAATGCGCGGCGCATTCGGGGAATAGAAATACAAAGGCGTTGTATTGCGCGCGCGCTGTGAGCGCCGATCCCTGGCACGCCCAAAAGGCCGACCCGACACCTGTTGCTATGCGGCGCTTATCATTTCAACGTGCCATGCATGTTTGAATATTAAAAATGCCTCCAAAAGGATCTTGGGCTGCTCAGCTCTTCAAGCAAAGGCCACAATCCATCTTCGAGTATTTTTATTTGCCTCCCTTGGTGTATTCGAGTTTCTAAATGGGTTGTTTTCAAGACTAGGCGGTGGTGAAAAATGGAGGTCTTGGTAGAAAAATCAAGCGATTTTTTTAAATGCTATTGAGATTTGTTATGGTGGGAGGCTAGTAGAGTGTTCATATTAGTTTCAACGAGGCCTAAGCCTGCCACTCAAAGCATTGATAAACCATAACCTCTTGTCCAGTAGATATGAGTCAACTTGATGTTATAAGGTGGAGGCAATGTTTTAAGGAAAACATAGTGTTTGAAAAGGTGACATCGGTGAGCTATTTTAACGATTAGTGCTGGTCTGATCACACTCATCCCATCAAAAAATGTCTCTTTGAATGAGTGAAACGATGAAACTAGTCTTGCCTCCCTTGTCCCATAAAACAAAGTGTGGTGAGATATTCTTTAAGTCATTTGAAGGTGTTTTGTCTACTGGGCACCAAAAACAAGTGTTCCTAAGGTGAAAGCAGGTGACCTAATTTAACAATAGTGATCATGCATGAATTCTTTGTCACTTTCCAGAAGTCCTCTCTTGTGTGGTGAAATAGCAGTTAGTGCTACCTCCTTTGTCCCATAAAGAAGATTGTGGTGAAAGATCTTTTTACTCATTTTGAAAGTGTTTTTGTCTACTGTGCAAGTGAGACGATTGAAATACAAAAGAAGAGTGTTTTATTGGGAGGGTGTTTTTTCTTTGTCTAGATACAAGGCTTTCTTATTTTATGCACCAAAACACAAAGGACCCTTGTGACCTTACCAAACACGATCAAAAATTTGACTATGTGCTTGTTATTTTGATAACTATTTGTTGATTGGCATAAAAAGAGACAAAAGAGTGATTTGTAAGGAGTAGAAGGTTGGTGTTAAAGAATCATTTCACACAGCATTTGAAGCAATTTTCCTTGGTCAAACAATGACTAACAAAGAGGATAGGGTTGTGTGCTTGAAAAACATTCCAAAGGCCATTTGAGGCTGACTTGACGGTATTTGCGAGCCTTCAAAACAAGATGCGTCTAGAGCGAGAGCCGGTAGGAGTGGCTTGCATAAGGGTCCCAGACTGTTTCCATGAAGAAGTGAATGACCACCCATCAGTATTGTTCAATTTCCATGAGGTTGGGTGTTTAAATTTTTTTTTCAAAGAGTGCAAGAGGTGAAGAGCTTTTCCCATTTTTGACATCTTTGCACTGAGGTCTCAAGAAAGAAACAATTCAGGTTAGCGGGGCCTAGATTTCAAATTCTCTCGAGGTCCATCTCCAAGGCCACTAAAATCCCTTATGTCGGAGAGAAGTGGTTTAAAAAAATCCACACGGACTCGAGGAAGAATACAAGCCCTTTCTAAATCTTGAGCATAGAGATTCATGTCCTTCCATTTTCCCCCTTCTCATATCTTTTGACTAGCTACGCCCCCCTCATGGAAGATCATCGCCGGCCACTTGTGAGGGAAGATTCTCCACGAGAGTCTATGCCTATCACATTCGATTGCTCATGCATTTCACGAGGGAAAAATTGCTAAATCTTCCTTTTCTTCTTACATAGAAGCATTGAGAAAATGGTCTCCTTTGTTCGAGAAAAAGCCTCCCTCCCACCGGCCAGACAAGCCTACCTCTTCCATCACTCTCTCATCCAAGTCATCATTTTTCATCGGCTTGAAGGAGGTGTCTTGGGATACTTTCATCACCATCCGGATTTCTCCATTGTCCCCAGTTCATACATCTCCTACACCTCCTACTCACCATCATGCCTTCTTCATAAACCTATTCCCAAGAAGCCCAAGTTTACCATAGAAAAAACAAAGGCATGATGAGGGAGAGAGCATGAAATATGGGAAAGTGATGATGGGCAGTAGCATGATAGAAGTAGACAACAAGGGGAAGATGAGTAAAGTGATGATGAGTAGCATCACGGTGAGGCGAACGGCTGAGGGGAAGAAGGGCATGATGATGAGCAACATGATGATGAGCAACATCAGGTGAAGGCGGAAACAATGAGACTCTTGGGCATGATGAAAAGGAACATAGTGAAGGTGAGAAGACTCATGAAGATGATGAATGAGGTAATACATCACATGATACACGGCGGCTACGAGGATGATGAACAACAACCTCCTAAAAAGAACATGACCTCATGAAGAAGAGGGGCAATAGGATAAGCAAGTGCAACACGGTGAGGAGGATAGCCCTTAAAAATGCAAAAATATAGCCAGAAGCATCCATGAAGAAATCCAAGACGGTGGAAAAAATGAGGAGCAGTGACAATGTTAAAGAACTGAAGTGGAGCATGTGCTAGGCATTTGCCTCTCCTAGGCAAGGGGCCATGCTCTTCTCTGAAAGTGGCCCAAGCCCCCGGACATCCAAAATGGTGCCTAGGTTGTAACTCCAAATGTGACTGGGAGCCCTCGAAGCAGGGAAAATTGCCCAAAAATACCATGGTCGAATTGCCAAGAGGAAGAAGACTAAAGGCCACCCCAAAGCAAAGGGAAGGACAAGGGAAAAGCCGAGTCATGAACGAGAAGAGAAATTCGACATGGCCAAATCCAAAGTGATGATAGTGATAATGAAGCTTGGGATCCTAGATAATCTCTTGATCCATGAGAAAGCAGAATTTATGCTTTGAGGATTGATGTGATAGGAATGAACTTCAATCCGCACACCAGGTTCAAAACAAACGGATGAGTGTCCATATGGCTATATATGACACACGGGCCATCAAGTACAAAAAGGAGGCCTCCAAAGCACAAGTAAGATTAGAAGAACAACTGGACGAGTTCGATGAAAGAAAGGCGAAGATCAGCCCGGACGGGAAGAGGCCAAGAACCATGGGGCTCAAAAAGACCCGCTTGAGGAAACAAAGGAAAGAAGAAGATGCCCGCCTCCCGATCTCTGCCCCTCTCCTTTGCCCATTGTTCGAACAAGAGATAGATAACAATCGGGAAGCATGAAAGCAGAGGTTAATTATCACTTGGAGAAGAAATTGGAGAAGGAAAATAGGGACTTGGACCTTCAACGGAGGATGACGGGCATTATAAAAAGCTCAATCGGTTGCACGGCGGAGGTTGAGGCGCACGAGAAAAACTCAAGGAGGGTAAGGAAGCACTTGGGAAAAAAAAATTAAGGAAATACACCTCCAGGCTCCAAATTTTGGCCTCTTGCTTCACAACATTTTTTTCTGAAAACCCTTGAGGTCATGCTCACAGTTTAGGTGAAATCCGACATGTTTTGGTTTTATGTTTTGGGTTTTGGCCAAAACTCATGGGCATCGCCATTTCAGTTGGGGAATCATAAAGTTAAAATGGTATCATTGGATGACATAATTTTAGGGGCACATACTCGTTGATTTTTAGAACAATTGAAGATTTTTCTCATGAAAATAGCGAAAAACACTCGCTTTTTCTACCTCTGTCCCATTTATCGACAGAGCCTATTTTTACGAAGTTTCACACACGAATGTCTGTTTTTGGAGGATTTATTGTGGTCAATTGGGTGTAAACTAAACATTTTCAGAAATTGAACATTTAAGAAGATTTCCAATGAGCCATCATGAGCCTGCGTTTGGTATGGGAAGGCCTCCAAAAGTTGCCGGAAAGTCGAGGGACAGCACTATTTGATGTATTTTGAGTATTTTTATGAAAATTGAACCCTTTTTAGTGACTTTCTTCATGTGCGTTTAGCTATTTTTGTACATGATAAGTTATAGAAAAATTCAATATATTTCCTTTTTGTAACTTTTGAGATATTTTATTAGTCCTTTTTGTGCCATGAAGCTTTGCAAACCTCGGAACAAGTTTAGATATTTTGTGAGGAGCCAATGAGATTGCAAGTTGAACTAAGAGGTTTTCCTCCACTTTGGCCTATATATTCCAAAAGGTTCATTGTAAACAAGGCTGAACTTGATGAATAGAAGCAATATATGGTCATATAAGTTTTGGAAGAAATACTTGTTTCATGCTTTTGGATAGTTTCTTGGATGTTCTTGGATGATGAAGGAGAAGTTGTTGTTGGATTCCATGACTTGGTGATGTATAGTGTCTCTATCTTTGTTTTATTTCTTAGTTTTCATTCATAAATCCATGTTCTTGCTTGCCTATGGGGCAGGTAGAGAACAAATTTGAGACATGCCCTTGGGAGAGCACCTCAAATTCTGTTTCTTATAGCTTCCATGTTTTCTTCATTCTTAGTCACATTAAAGAATTCTTGATTATATAGTAATAACTTAAGAATATTGTTTGCTTGTTTCATTTCATGGTTTTATTGCATACTAAGTATGATTCTGAGTGTGTCCTACTTACTCATGGCTAGCCATATTTTACCTAGCAGAACTTCTCTTTGGATTCGTTGATTGTCATTTGTTGAACCAAGGAGGTCTTGTTACAGTCTTTTCCCTTTACCTAAGACTATGCAATCTTGTTTTCAAAGTGCCCAATAGCTTAAAAAATCTTTTGTTTTTAGTGAATTCTGACATAGTGTTTTGAGTTTTTGTCTTGTCTTAAATGTGGCTACTGATCCCAGGTAATACATTTCTAAAGTTAGAGAGTTATATATCTCTGGCTTGAATGTTTATTTATATGCATTGGTACTTATAGTTACATTTCCTCATGATTAATGGTTTTCCTACCATTTACATACTGACTCATTAAACTATTTGTGTTTGAAATCCTTTGTTATTGACAAACTTGATCATCATCTCTCACTCCAGTTTTTCCCAAAGATCTATTTTACCTGAGATCAAATCGGCCCCGCTTCAACAACCTTGTATCACCATCACAAGACTTTCTTGACCTTTTCGACCCCATGGCCTAGTTGATCTAACATCTTTTTACCTATCTTATGTCTTTGATCGGTTCATCCTCACAGCACAAAACAAAACCAAAAACCCACTTCATAGCTAGCCTAAAATCGAACGTAAAAAATACAGATATCCCTTGCAAATAGAAGACCTCTGCGAGTCTAGGAAAGCTAGGTCCTTGGGCTCCCAGCTATTGGTTTGTGTTACCTTGTCATTTGGCTTGCCGATCAACGAATACGAGACCTAACGGTAAAAAATTGTACAAGTGTCCTATCTGTCAAAGAGTTAAAGAGCGTGTTGGGAGGTCTGGGATCATCATTAGGTGGTTGTGTCATAGGTGGGAGTTGTAAGGTATAGTGTGTATTCTTCTTCTGCATCATTCTATATCATTATAGAAGTAGATATTTCCCCTAGTATGGGAGTCCATTCTTATTTTATTCTTATAGGGTGAGCAGGTGTTTTTATTTGGTGCATGAAGTCACCAACACGTTGAAGCCTATAGAAAACTTCGGGGTGGTAGGAATTATGTTAGGGTGAGTTGTAGATCATTGGGTGATGGAAGACATCCTTTGTAATGTTCCCATTTTAGTACATGGCTAAATGGAACATTAAAATTTTCTTTTATCATATTGTGACTAAATAAATGGGTAAGGAGGCCATGGTTATGGAAAACATTAATAAAATCCCTCGCATTATGAAGAGAGAATCATTGGAGCTTATTTACACACCCCATGTGTGAAAAGATTTAATTACAAAAGAGGGCTAGGTCATGTTGACCAAGTCAAGCTACGCAATAGATGGAGGTGGCAACTTGCTTGACCTACTGAGAAGTACATGAGGAGGAGGAGAAACCTAATGTGTGGGGTCCATGGCTAAAGGCAACTTCATTTGCTAAAAGAGGAGGGAAAGCAACCATTTTGGGTGACTTGGATATTTTGAATTTCTTTGCTTTCCTACAGGTTGCACAACTATGATATTTGTGTTGTTTAGCACAAAGGGATTTCTTGTTAGATTCCTCCCTTCTTGACTCTTGAAGGTTTGATCTTCACATCTTCTCCACATATTGACTCAAGGCCAAAGCTATTCCTTTCGGTGCGGTGATTCTTGCGGCCAAGAGCCATTGTGTTGCGAAGTTTGCAATAGGTTCCATCATCATTTAGAGCTGGAATTTCCATAGGTGGAAGCTTTTATGCATCCGAGAGATCAATAGGGAATATCGGCTCCATTTCACATCGGCAGGGGGTAATCTCTTCTCACTACGACGTAGTCCCTCTCCTTGACTGTAGGTTCTTGGTCTGATGCAGTGAGGTTGCATCTCGGCATTTTGGAGGTAATCTTTGGTGAAAGGTTAGCCTTTCTCTAAGTTCTCAGTGAAGAGAGTATCTACATTTTACAACATTTATTCAACCATCTCCTTCATGTTCTCATTTTAGAGTTGTGTTGCTCTAGCAACTCCACGACATTCCTGTGATTTGCCATTTTGTATGTATTGTAGCCAATCCTTTAGGGATTGTTTGTATAGTTCCGATGGTTGAGATCCATCTCCTAATTATTTATTTGAACTTCATATTCATATCTTTGTTTTTATTATCATTATTCTGTGACCTTGATTTTCCATAGTAAATGCACATTCACAGATTGGACATAATATATGTATTAGTGTATTTCATGTGCCATTGTAATTGTGTCTTTAGTGAGATTTGTTTTAGCTTGAGTGATCATTTCTCCAAGATCTTGTACACATTTATTGCTACCATATTATCAATGAGGAGGCTATGAGAGTTTATTTGCATTTTAAAGTTTATGCACTCACTTTGCTATTTCTAGTTCATGCTTATGGTTATTTGTTCACACTACATTGAGATATCTTGAGATATTCACAATAGTATCACTTGTCCCTAGTAGGGAATATTTCATAGCTATAGACGGAGTCTACAAAGACTAGGTAACCTCTGGATCTCACCTTCTTAGAAGGTGACATGTACTCCATTAAATACTTGTGACCAATCTCTCGAATAGCCTTGCAATATTTCTGAAAAAGGGATATCTTAGATATTCCCAACACTTAATCCATCATTTGGAACATTACGGTGGTATCAAAGCATCGAACTTGGCACGGCTGAGAAATTCAAATTTCGAAGAAGAGGCCCAAGGATGAAGAAGATGAGTTTGCTCTCATCTAATTTTAGATCCGGAGACCTCTCCGAGGTCAAGAAAAATGAAGGAGGAGAAGAGGAAGGACCATGCACTACCTATTCTCACGGAAGCAAAGTAGAAGCATGGAGGACACTTGGAATTTGAGATTCTAAGTGAGTATCTAGCTAAATACCAAAGAAAACCCTAAGTCTCCCAAGATACTTTATCTTTTCCACAGTTTATTCGGCGAGAAAGAAGAGGAAGACCCCATGACCACGTGATGATGAGAGGCAATAGATTTATATTGTCCACATTTGATGGATCACTCACATGTGCAACGAGAGGTTTGGGCAAAGAATCTAGAGGCCTTTTTCTTGCTACATTCTATAGTAGACAAAGAGGCGGTAGAATTTGCAGTATTTGCACTTAGAAGGTGAAGCAAAAATTTGGTGGATCTTCACAAGGGTTTCAAATCTTGCTAAGTTTTCTCAAAGAATGATCGGCGAGATTTGGCGTAAAAATATGGAGGAGCCTACCATTTGATGAGCATGTACCCGGTGCTGTTGAGACCATGGAGGGGCAGCCTTCATCTTCAACGGTTGGGAGGCCAATACTCATGAGGGAGCCAATGCTTGCAACCTTGCAAGGAGCTTCCAAGTTTCACCAATTGTGATTGGAAATCCATTTCTTGTCATTTCAGCAAACACCTTGGATGGGTCTACATCATTTCATGCAGTGACCTGAAAGTAGAATAATATTGCATTGTACAAGAGCAATGATGTAAAGGAGATCTCACGAGAGAGATTTCAATGGAGGTGCACTCCCCACACTTTTGGAGTGCAAGGTTCTTCAACGATTGGAGGAGGGTTTTCCTTCTCACGGGAACAAATAGAAGATAGGACATCCTAGGATGGATATATTCTCTCATAACTATGGTGGACATTCCTTGTGCCACACATATCATGATAGGAGGTTTTTGCCTACCCGGCTATTTGGATCCTCATAGGGTCAAATTGATCCTCGAAGTACGTATTTCAAAATCCCATGAAATGCGAGAGGTTTGATTTAAGGATGAGGGTAGTCCTCAAAGGAGGAGTACCATGATGAAGGAAGGAAAGAGACAACCACACATGGCTGAGTGGATGTGGTGGAAAGAGGAGCAAGGGGCTAGTGAGCCACTTGCAAATTTATGATCTTTTAGGGGGAACAAGAGGCTTGGCTACGCTGATTTACTCTTGAAGAGTTTGGCCATCAATTTGCATGCTCTCTTTCTAAGAGAAGGAGGAGGCAACAAAGTATTTTGTTCCTTGGGTGGTGTTGGAGAGATAAAGGCATATGTTCTCTCACATGATGTACAATGTTGTGGGAGTAGGGAGATGGCACTATCATGTTGCAAATGGGATACTCCTTGGCTTTTGATGATCGGGAACCTATGAACTTGGAGAGATTCCATATTTATAGCATCATTGTTGGAGGTTGCCCATTTATGTTGAGGAGCTAAGAGAAACAGCACGGTGCTATCCGGGAACTGTCCCAATTGCCTCATGCGAGGAGAAGGAGGAGCTCTTGCTCGAGGAGAAGGACTCTTACATCCTTGCGAAGAAGTCCCGAGGATCTCATGCATGGGGATCAAGGCACACATGTGCCATTTTGAGAGTGTATCACCATCGAGACACAAGGACGAAGTAGGGAGAAGAACCTTCGGCATCTTGAGATGAGGGAGTACACATCCCTACTCATGGTTGGAGGATGATGCGCACAGGGTGGTTGGGATGCGCGGTGAAAGCATGGACGGAGACTTGTTCATCCATACATGCGGTCACCCCTTGAGGATGATGTCTCACTATATTCATACGTGCAGGAGACCACTAGATCACCAAGCTGATGGGAGATGCTTCACATGTTGGAGCACCACTCATTGTTTTCATAGGAGTGGAGACCTTGGGAGACAACTTCACGGCGTTGAGAGCCTTGGGTAGACTCAAGGAGGAGGGGGCCATTCCTCAATATCATTTCCACCACTCTCATTTCAAATTCTGCGTTGTGGCGAAGCGAGGAAAGTTTAGCAGCCTTCAATTTGCATCTTTGCCATGAGAAATATCAATGGAGGAGATGACCATATGAAATCTTCCCTTCATGAGGAATCATATTGTCACTATGGAGGATGGGTCCATGTGGGAGCTCAGTTGTTGGTGGAGTATTCCCGGGATCATTTTTCTTGCATGACATTGATAGATCAGCATAAGAGGAGATGCATAGATCAGGTGTAGATGGAGGAGATACGAGAACTCCTTGGAGGTGTTAGCATAGCCACTTCTCTTCTCTTTGAGGATGGGAGGATATTCACTCTTGAGCCACTCCATTTACATGAGCTAGACTTATGGTAAGGGTGTTTTTTACTTGCATGATGATTTATACATTTTCATCCCTTAACCATATGTGTACGGGAGGTTGATTAGTTTATATGATGGTGAATTCCAACTCATCATGTATGAGATATTTTGGGGCAACATGTTCATAACGATGGAGGAGAGATTCTTGGAGGTGATGCACTGGAAACATCATTGCGACCCAAAATCAACATATACTATGCACTTATCCTAAGTGGAGAGGAGGGAGACGGCGTGGGTGACCATTTTTCTGCCAATAGCAGATTTTTAGCCCACCTATATTGCGGGGAGCCAAAGGTGGAAGATGATTGTCGGGAGTTGCCATGTTGGTAGGTAACTCAATTTTTATGGATCATTGCTTGGGGATGGAGGATATACATTAGGGAGGTGTTCCTTGACATATTTTAGACTCCATGCCTTGAGTGGAAGTTTTTCGATTCTATCACTGCAGTTGCTTGAGGACAAGCAACATTTGGGAGGGAGGGCTGTAATGTTCCATTTTAGTACATGGCTAAATGGAACATTAAAATTTTTCTTTTATCATATTGCAACTAAATAAATGGGTAAGAGGCCCATGGTTATGGAAAACATTAATAAAATCCCTCATATTATGAAATAGGAGCATCATTGAAGCTTGTTTGCACACCCCATGTGTGAAAAGAGTTAATTACAAAAGGGCTAGGTCATGTTGACCAAGTCAAAATGCGCAATAGATGGAGATGTGGCTTTCTTGGGAAGCCTACAAAATTGCATGAGAGGAGGAAACCCTAATGTGTGGGTTCCATGGCTAAGGAGCCTTCATTTTCATAAAAGGAGGGAAAGCAACCATTTTTGGGTCGACTTGGATATTTCAAATTGCTTTTCTTTCTACGGTTGCACAACTATGATAGCTATGCTATTTAGCACAAGGGATTTCATTAAGGATTCCTCCCTTCTTAAACTCTTGAAAGGTTTGATCTTCATATTCTCCACATCTTGACTCAAGGCCAAAGATATTCCTTTCAATGCGAGTGATTCTTGCGGCAAGAGCCATTGTGTTGTTGGGGTTGCGATGGAGGGTTCCCACATCATCATTACGGAGCTCGGATTTCATAGGAGGAAGATTTTATGCATCCAGAGATCAATAGGGGAGATATCAGCTCCATTTCTCATATGTTGACGGTAATCTCTTCCCATCACCTACGGTGCGGTCCCTCTCCTTGAGCACTTGCAGGTTCTTGGTCACAATTGTAGTGAGGGGTTGCCGCAGGCATTTTTGGAGGGTAAAATATTTAATTGAAAGGATGACCTTTCACTCTAGATTTCCATTGGAGGAGTTATATACATTTTATGCGGCATTATTCATCCATCTCCTTCATGTTCTCATTTTAGAGTTGTGAGTGCTCGGCCAGCTGGGCATTTCTACGGTGCCATTTTGTATGTATTGTAGCCAATCCCCTTTAGGGATTATTATAGTTTCCAGGGTTGAGATGCATCTTCCCCTTCTTTATTTGAGCTTCCATATTTCCATATCTTCATTGTATCATTGTTCTGTGACGAGTCCTCCTTCATAAAGCTGCGTAGTCATAGTTGGACATAATATATGTAGTAGTGTATTTCATATTACGTGTACTTGTGTCTTTAGTGAAGGATTTTCTTCATCTTGAGTGATCATTTCATCGAGATCTTGTATACATTTCTGCTACCATATTATCGATGAGGAGGCTATTAGTGTTTATTGCATTTTCGAATTTTATGCACTCACTTTGCTATTTCTAGTTCATGCTTATGGATTATTGTTCACTACATTGAGATATCTTGAGATATTCACAATAGTATCACTTGTCCTAGTGATAGGGAATATTTCATAGCTATAGATAGAGGTACGCAAGGGCCGGGTAGCCTCTTGGATCACCCTTCCTTAGAAGGTGACATAGCCGATAAATTCCCCATGACCAATCTCTGGAATAACCTTGCCATATTTATGAAAAAGGGATATTTTAATATATTCCCAACACTTCGAAAATCCATCCTTTGGAACATTACATCCGTTTAGTTGACTCTTGAAGAATCTCGAGCGTTGGAGCGTCCATCTAGTGGGGCTGGAGAAGAATAATTTTCTAGATTCTAGGAAGTTGGAGCTTTATTTTCATTAGAGTTGAATATTAAAGAATTATTAGAAAAGCATTCGGGTGGTTTTGTCCTAGAAGGTTTTCCACCTTAAAAACTATGTGCGATTGTGTTCTTTTTGTTTACTATTATCATTTTGCAAACAGTAAATTGAAGATTAACTAATGCTGCGAAAGATTAATAATAATACTAATTGAAAGGAATATTGATTCACCCCCTCTCGGTATTTCCAACAATTGGTATCGGAAGCTTGGTTCCTTCAATATCGGTTTAACAAGTTGCAAAGGAGGTCATGGTGCATACCAAGAATGGTGTACCTCTATTCAATGAAAATAATTATGCACTCTAGAAACGAAGAATGGAGGTTTATCTCTTGGTGCAAAGGTTACGAGAAGTATGGGATACGCTGACTAGAAATGGTTTTACCAACCATGGATGAACAAGGTGAAGAATTTGGTAAATGATGAAAAATCATAGAATATTGCTTTCGGTGGACTTATTAGGAATCTGCTTATCACAAGGTGTTGGGTTGTAAAGCGCCAAAATGTAGGGGACAAGCTTGAGAATATATATACGGTGACTCAAATGTCAAAGAAGCAAAGCTTCAAATATATAGAGCAAAATTTGAGCAACTCAAAATGAAAGAAGATGGCAACATTGCGGCATAATTCCAATACGTTGTTAAAATAACCAACACTGCGGGAAGGATTCGGAGGCAGTTCATGAGAAGACTATTATACGAAAGATTCTTAGAATGTTACCAAGGAGATTCAAACCAAAGGTATTTGGTCTTAGAATATAGTGCAAATGCGAACAAAATTAGCAAAGAGGAATTACATGGAGTTATCATAGCATATATGAAATGAGACTTGATGAAGAAGAGGGTACTTCGCATCTAGAAACCACATTCGTTGCATCTAAGAAAACCAATAAGGACAAACAACCTTCAATTGAAAAGACATGCACACAGTGTGAAGAAAAAGGGACATGATGAAGAAAGGTCTTTCGGATGAAGAATATACTTACTTTACGAAGAAAACTAAAAATTGGTAAGGGAAAATTCAAAGGTAAACTTCCATTGATATGTTTCGGTTGTAGTGAGGTTGGGCATTTCGCAACAAAATGTCTGAAACCGAAGTGATGGAAACTAAAAAGGAAAGAAATGCTTTAAAATTCAACAAGCAAGGATCCAAAAGGAACCTTCTCTCTAAATAATATGGCTCCATAATCAGTGAAGACAATCACAACGAAGAAGTAATGACAGAGTATTTTTTATGTCCAAGCACATTAAGCAAGAGGTCTCAAACGACAAGGAAGAAGGTTTGACCATAAGAATTTTCTAAGGAGAAATCAAGCTTATAAAAGAGCTCAAGGTTGAGAATATCCGTTCCAATACTCTTGGAAAACAGTTCCAAGGTCTCAAAATTGAAGTTGAAGAACACATGTATTAGAAGGTCACTTCCAAAAGAAGTTGGAAGAAGCAACCAAGAAAGGGAAGCATTAGAAGCCGAAGTAGTCTACCACGGCTAGTAAGGAAGTGAAGAAGGAAAAAGCTGTCCTAAGCGTATTCGACTCAAGGGCATTGGAAGAACTCATCAACAATCAACGATCTTACAACGACGAGGAAGTGGCCTCGGTTACAAAGAAGAAGAAGCAGGGACCTTCTACAACAAAATACAATGAACCTATGAGATTTGACATGCATGTAGACTTCATTGGACAAGATTTGCAAGAACAACATTGGAGGCAATTCCTTGACGAATATTTCCATCCAAGTACCAAAATATTTTTTATGGCTATTGTTATTCATGTGGAAAATTTGGTCCCGCAAAGTTGTACAATGTTGCATGTACCTAGGAACCAATACAATTCTAGGAAGTCTGTCAAATATGAACCTCCCGAGGCCTCGACAAAACATCAATAGATTTGAACATTTAATAAATAATATTGAATGTTACAAATTCCAAAACTTTGGACACATAGCAGAGGCTGTAGACTTGAAAATCCTCTAGAAGAATCTTTGAAGCCACAAAACGAACGAAAATGGAAGAAGAAGAAGGCTGAAATGGTGTGATCTCCCTCTCAAGGCTCAAAACAACAAAGATGTGGTATGTTGATAGCGGTTTCTCAACGCATGTATTTGGAGATAGAAAAGAAATTTGTATCTACCGAAAGAGAAGAAGGATACAACGCCGTGTCCTTTGGAAATGATGGATATTCAAATGTTATGGGATCAAGTACCATCAACGTCGAAGTAATGATTCTCTGGCAAAGAGAATGTTCTATTGGTTGAAAACATGAATCACAATCTTGCTCGGTGTCGGACAAATGTGTGATCAAGGACACACAATACTATTCAACTCCACAAAATGTGAAATTAGGAAAGGCGGTGTTTGAGCCTTGCAATAGGTATGTATTTACTCTTGATTACTGTCCTTTTTCCTCTTCCTTATCCATATTGTGCCATGATATAATAATATAATGAAAGGATTTTGATGAAGAATGAATGAAAAATGATCCTGATACGATTTAACCATCCAAACTAATTCCCATTGATTTTTATGCTGAAAATAACAGGTGGAACAACAGCTTCTCCCAAGAAGGAAAAACAGGACCTAATCATGGGAAAGAAGACGCGTTAAATGCGGTCGAATTGGAAGACAAATCAGTAAGGATTAGTGCAAGAATGAACGAATTGTCCGAGGATAGCATTTTTTCATGAATCCCTCAGGATCCCCTGATCTTGAGGGATCACATTTATCTTTCCTTTTAGCTATAAAGGGATAGGGAGAGCTAGTTCTCGGGAGTCATGTCTCTTTCACTTCTGCATAATTTGTAATTGTAATTCACAGAACGTAGTTCTGAACAACGAGATCGTATTGTGATGTCAGTTGACTGTGATGATTAATATATAATTCACATTTTTGTTCATTCAAATATTCTGGAGTAGTTAAGGAGTATTCGCTGATGGTTAAGGGCCCAGTCTCTGGTGGATCTCACTACTATTCCCTGTGTATGATACTTTTCCATTTATTGCAAGAGTATTCTGCTTCTCTGCTTTGCAGTTGAAGTACTTTTGATAATTCATATTTCTAGTATTTATTCCCTTGAATACACATTTCCAATTTATTTCCTTAATGAATTAGTTGCTCGTTAAAAGAACTGGTTTTGATTACTCAAAGCACGGATAGTTATTTCCAATAGTTTCCTTCTGTTCAATAGTTCAAATCCCACTGAAAGAGCTCGGTTAATGCTTCAGTGCTCTCGGTTGATAGTCATTGGAATTAGTTGAATTAAGAATGAGTCACAGTTTTGGGTTATAATGCTTAGATGAATCACTTTCTTTAAAGCTTCAAGATTTATGATTGCATCTATATGAAATGATTGATTTCAACATTACTCTTTGTATGTATAGCTTGCACATATTGTGTACACGCTTGAGATAAAGGGACTAACCCAGGTTGATAATTAATGTGAGGCAATTAGGAGCTTTTAAAGACACCTTTTAGCACCCAACATTTTGGCACTGTTGTCAGGGAGCGTGTTGCCACTCTGTAAAGAGTAATGTATGATTGATGTTTTTTCGGCTGAGGGAGAATTGGGTATTAAAAACGGAAGGTAAGAACCTGCATAGCAAACGAGTAAAATGCTTGCTCATCCGCCCACTTTCTAGCAGAATTTCATAGGATTTTAAGGTAGGAATGAATTTTTGTATTTCTGCATGAATGACTAAGAAGGAAAGACCTAAAAAAGACAAAATTCCTCCTTCTAAACCTGAAAAATCAAAGGGACCGGTGACCCTTGGACGATCAACTTTTATCGACGAAATCTTAAGAAAAGTCAAGTCTCAGTCATCAGTAGGACCCCGAATTGTTGCTACCAGACATCCTACTGACTTCCTTCAAGCCCCAGGATCACCATCTGTAGCTAACACTGAGATTCACAGTAAGACTGAAGGGATTAAGCAGAATTTTCAAGATACTCAGAAGGAAATTCTTGCAACCTCCGTGAAGGAGAATGAGAAATAGGCAATCTTGAAATTAAATTATTAGAACCCAGATCTCCTGAAGTAGTGACTGAGAAGAGGACACCTAGTATTCCAGATCAAGGTAGTGTTTCTAGAGCCATTCCAGCCTCTTGTGGACTTCCTAGGAATAACTCTCCAACTCCAGAGATTCCTGAAGAATATTGGCATATTTTTTACCAAATGGATAATAACCAGCAACCTCAAAATTCTACATTGCAATACCCTATTGTTGACACAACTGTCAATGCCCCCATGAAGGCTATCCCATTACAGAACATTCCTACCTTTCATGGGCTAACTTCAGAAGATCCCGATGCATTCCTTTTCGAATTTGATGTCTTATGTAGGGGTTATGACTACACTACCGACCCCCAGAAGCTGAAGCTATTCCCCTCTACTCTGAAGGGAGCAGCTCTGCGTTGGTTCATGGGACTTGGTGGAGGCACCATCAATGATTGGGACCAAATGAAAACATCTTTCCTTAAAAAATACCAAAATTATTTCCGAACTAGAGAACTAAAATATTAAATCTTTCAAATGGTAGCTAATCCTAGCGGGACTCTGGAAGAATATGTAGAGTGTTTCCAATATAATCTGCAAAGATCTCCTTACACAAATCTGCCTGATAATGTTCTAAAAACCATGATGATCAAAGGTATGAAAAACCAATGGGTAGAGACACTAAATATAGTGGGTAAGGGTGACATTTATCAAGAAAACTATAACAATATTATAGATTTGTGCATCAAGTGTTCCAGGGGAGGTACAAGGCTAAAACCAGTTGGACGTGATGCAAGCCCCAGAGACAGCAAAGCCTCAGGAGGAAGCATTACACGAAGCGAAATCAGAAAAATCTTGGAGTATTTCAAGATTGATATCCTGGGGACCATGGCGACATAATTTGATGTCATGCAAGCTAAGGAAAATTAGGCTATAGCAGAACAAAACTTGGCTATTTTCTACCCCCATTGCAGATAGAAGCACAGTCATAAAGAATTCCACCTAGATATGATACGAACATGTGCCATATGCACTAAAGAGAACGTCACGGAAAGTTTCCCATCACTCCCAAGATTAAAATCAGTCTTCAAGGAAGTGGAAGAAGAAGTGGAACCAGTATATCTGTTGAGCCAGGGTCGTCAATGGCAAGTGTGTCAGACAATTATGCCTACCGATCCATCTTCATTCTTTCCTCCCTCGCAGTATAATTCTCAGCAATATTCAAGGGCATCTTGGCATAATCAACCACCTTTTTTTCCACCTCAAGAATTTTTTATGCCACCATGGCCTAATCAGTCAAATAAAAATAATAATAATTGGCCAAATTCCCCTTACCCACCACCATTCTGGAAGAACAACCCTTATTCCTCCCAATTTTCCCCTTCCACCTCACAAAATCAGAACTAGAAATCAAATTGGCAAAGATCTACGAACCATCCTATGGGGACAGTTCCTCTACCTCAACCAACTTTACCAGCACTTTACACGTTGCAGCAGAATCCTCAATATAATATAAAAGCACAACTTCTAGCTCAACCCAACCCAAATCCTAACAATAGACCAGTTCAGTCAATACAAATCATTAAGGGTCTGGACCCTGAAGATGAGTTGAAATAATGTAACGAACTTAAGTTGAGATCTGGACGCATAATCACTCTAGATAAGGATAAATATTTTCAACCTGAAGAAATACACACAAATAAGCCTCTGACTGTAGATGATAAAAAAATAGAACAAGGGGAAGATACGGTCAGACAAAAAAATCATGAACAAATCATAACCACTTCCGCCCCATTCCTAGAAATATTGCTGATACCATGCCCGATTGAATATCCTGACTTTGATCTTCTGGGTGAACTTAAGAATATTTTTATAAAAATTACCCTCCTCCAGGATATCCAAGATATTCCAATATATGCCAAAACTATTAAAGAATTGTGTATAAAGAATTCTGTGAGGAAAACAAAAATAACCCCTACTATCCATGTTGTCGGGACTTTGTCTAATTTATTACTAGGCAAACAGACTCCTGTAAAATATGAGGATCCCGGAAACCCCATTTTCACAATGTAGATAAATGGCCATTATTTTCCAAATTCTTTAGTTTACTTATGGGCAGCCATTAATATTCTCACAACTAAAACTTACAACATTCTTGGCATCACAGCCTTGGAACCAAAAACTACCTTACTAGAACTAGTTGATTGCTCAGTCATTAGACCAGAAGGAACATTACAAGATGTGATGGTATCTGTATACACTTGGGAACACCTGGTGGATTTTTTATTATTAACCCTAGGAACCAGCTAGATGGACATCCCTTAATATTAGGAAGGCCTTGGCTAGCGACTATTGATGCTTATATCAGCTGCCGGACAGGAATTATGACTATAACTAGGGGGAATGATGTGAAAAATTTAGCTTTATACCCTCCTTCTCAGCCAAGCTTGACTATTATGAAACTCAGGAAGCAACCTGCAGCATAATTAACAGAAAATATTCAGTCACCATTGACTGTGGTAGATGCCCTTGAATTCAAAAACCAAACTGAAGACGATGTCATTGATACTTTTATCAATCATCCTACCACAATATCAAGTTCGAAATTCCACATGATTAAAGCAGTCATTGAGAATGAAATCGAAGAAGATCCCCTGAGAGATATCAATGACCAAACAATACAAAAAACCACTTTTTATAGTAGAAAACCTATCGAAATTGAGTCGGGGAAGATCTTGAACATTAAGAGTAATCTGAGTGATGACCAGCAATAGAAACTTATTCAAGTCCTTAGGAAAAATAAAGGGGCTTTCGCTTGGGATTACTCAGATATGAAAGGGATTGACCCTCAGCTATGCATGCATCACATCTACACTAAAAAGAATGCAAGAACCATTCGACAACCTCAGTGTAGATTAAATACGCACCTAAAGTATATTGTTAAAGAAGAACTTCAAAAGCTGTTAGATGTGAATTTTATGTATCCTATATCTGACAGAAAATGGGTTTCTCCATTAGTTGTGGTTCCTAAAAATAATGGGAAATGGCGAATATGTGTTGACTATAGAGAACTCAACAAGGCGATGCAAAAAGACCATTTTCCCCTTCCATTTATTGATCAGGTCCTAGATTCACTGGCAGGGAAGAATTTTTTTTCTTTCCTAGATGGCTTCAGTGGCTAGAACCAAATTTAGATTGCCCCTGAAGACTAGGATAAGACTAACTTTACCTGTCTGTGGGGAACATTCGCTTACAGGGTATTACCTTTTGGATTGTGTAATGCACCTGCCACATTCCAAAGAGCCATACTCGGTATTTTTGTAGACTTGATAAATGAAGGATTAGAAGTATACATGGATGATTTCACACCCTATGGAGATGACTTCGAGCAAGCATTACATACATTGGAAAAGTTTCCGGAAGGGTGTATTGCTACTAGCCTATGTTTAAGTCACAAAAAGTGCTAGATGATGATGAAAAAAGGCTTGATGTTGGGTCATTATGTTTTAGCAGCTGGAATTCAGGTAAATCCAGCAAAAATACAAGTAATTCTCTTACTAGATACTCCATGCACTCAAACATAGGTACGTAGTTTTCTGGGATTTGTTAGATATTATCGTAGATTTATCAAGAATTTTTCACAGATTGCTGCACCATTATATGCCTTAATAGGAAACAATGATTTCATATGGACTGACAAATGTGACACTATCTTTATAGATTTAAAATGACTAGTATCAATAGCACCAATATTACGAGGCCCGAACTGGGATATACCATTCTAGATTTCATCATATGCATCAGACACAGCCATTGGAGAAGTTCTTGGCCAATAAGAAGACAAGAAACCCTACGCTATATATTACATTAGCAAAAACTTAACCCCTGTTGAATTGAATTAGAGAAGGAGTTTTTTGCTGTTATTTATGCTATTAAAAAATTCAAACACTATATAACTGGATGCCCTGTAATTTTGTATATGGATCACTCTGCTATCAAATGCTTAGCTAATAAACCCATTACAAATGGAAGAGTGACACGTTGGTTGCTACTTTTGTAGGAATTTGATATAACTATAAGGGATCGACCAGGGAAGGAAAACCTTGTGGCGGATTTCCTCTCCCGAGTACCAAGAACATATGACACAATAGCAGTAGAGGATAAGTTTGTGAATGAACACCTATTTGCTGTAACGGTGAAAATGCCATGGTATGCAGATGTGGCAAATTATTTAGCAGTGGTAAAAATACCTAAACATCTGACACCCAGAGAAAGGAAATTGATAGTACAACGCAGCACTTGGTTCTTCTAGATTGGAGGATACCTTTTTCACGCCGGGGCCGATATGCACATTCGTAGGTGTATTATGGAAGAAAAAATTTATGATATCTTAAAAGCCTGCCATGATGGACCTTGCTGTGGATATTTTGCAGACCGCAGAACTGGGCATAAAATTTTACAAATCGGCTACTACTGGCCCACAATTTTTAAGGATGCTAAGAAATTTGTTTAGGCCTACGATAATTGTCAAAGGATGGGCCGCCCTGGCCAATATGATGAGATGCCCCTGCATCCACAGCTGGTCATAGAACCTTTTGAGCATTGGGCATTAGATTTTGTTGGGCCAATTAACCCATCATCCAACCAGAAATCATATATATTGGTTGCAATAGAATACGTAACTAAGTGGGTAGAAGTAGTAGCATTACCAAGAGCCACAAAAGAAACTGTGATAAACTTTATTTTCAAAATTTTTGTATGATATGGGTTATCCAGAGAAGTAATCACTGATGGAGGGCCACAATCTGTATGCCACAAGATCGCTGCTACACTAAACAATCTTCATGTTATTCACAGAATTACCTCTCCATACCACCCTCAAGCGAACGGGCGGGTAGAAAGAACCAAAAAATTAATTGAAGCTATTATAAGGAAGACAGTCTCATTGCACAAACGAGACTGGGCTACTCGACTGCTAGAAGCCTTGTGGGCATATCGCACAACTTGGAGGAACACTACTGGATACTCCCCATATCAGCTGGTATTTGGTAAGGAACCTATTTTTACCATAGAGTTTGAGATACAAACACTAAGGACAACCCAGGAAGTGGGATTGGATTTAAATGAAGCCCAGATTAATAGATTACAACAAATAAATGAATTAGATGAAATATGGCTTTTGGATCTGCAACATACTGCACTTATTCAACAACAAAGAGCCAAATGGCATAATTATCTGATCAAGAAAAATACATTTCATGAGGGCGACTGGTCACTTCTCTACGATTCCAGGTTTCAAGACTTCCCTGGTAAATTTCACACTAGGTGGTTAGGTCCCTATGAAATAAAGGAAGTACATGAAAATGGAACTCTTAGGTTGGCCACCATTGATGGGTCTGATTGTTCCTTTAAAGAAAATGGGCATCGAGTGCGCCTCTACCAAAGACCACTCACAAGAGAATATTTTTTTCAATAGATACGCAAGTAATCCACCATGCAAGTTTTAGCTACAGAAGATAATCCTTCGGCAACTTCATCTTTGTAAAAATTCTTTTTATTTTTTTATTTTTTTATTTTTATTTTTTTTTAAATTTTCCTATTTTTCTGTTCCATCTTCATAACAACACTTTTTGGTTTTGCTGTTCCATCTTCGGAACATCACTTTTTGGTTTTGCTATTCCATATTTGGAACAACACTTCTTGGCTTTTTTGTTCCATCTTCGGAACATCACTTTTTGATTTTGTTGTTCCATCTTTGGAACAACACTCTCTTTTGTTTTTTCTGTTGCAATTTTGGAACAATACTTTTGTTTCTTGTACAATTTTTGTGCGTTCTGAACAACACATTTTTTTATATATTTCACAAACACCTCTTTCCTCCTATAAACTTATTCCTAGCTCATTTCTGCCTCATTTCTTTGATTCCTTTTATGGCCTGAAGTACAATACCTTCATGCGGATAAGAATTATCGATTTTATTATTGCAGGTGAGTATTTTTAACGTTATGATATTTGAAAAAGACAACTTCTTGATGATAGACTTAAAAGAATTGAAAGGGACACAATTATTATATTTCACTTTACTGTACTGATTTCTACTATATATGATACTGATTGATCATCTTTACCATGCTGGTTCTACTCTTCCTGGTTATAATTCTCTCTTTCTATTATCAATGGGATTATGGATATAATTTTTCTTATTTTTGAAATGCTTCAACTTCTTACACCATCCCTACTCTTAAGGAGTACTTAGCCTCCCTCTATTTATCATAAAAATGTGTAATGACAACTAAATTTTATCTACAAATAGAGGATAGGGGGTCTCATTAAGAGCCAACCTACCATATTTATAAGGATGTAGCAATGTGACATTCCCACTATGGCCACCACACCAGGGTTATGATCCATTGGTTGGCTAAAAAATCCTTGGAACAGGAGGTCTCATCACGAGCCGGCCTGCTCACTTTTGCTACTTCCCAGTGAATGGCAGTATGGTTATCTGGTTACCATGCCAGCACACTGGTCTCTTCTGTAGAAACAACATTGAAAATTTTCAATTATAAATTGAGGATCCTGGCTCACATGGGTTAAAAAGCAACTCTGTCGAGGCTATGGATGCCTGCTGACGACAAAAGCTCTGCTTATGGTATTTAATTTCTATTTCCTCAATCAATAATTCTTATAATACCCTCTTCCCATTTATCTTCTTATCTGAGAGATAATTTCCTCTAAAGACTTCCCTACTTTGAAACTTTATGCATGCGTTCATGTTTTTTTTACTCAATAATATCGTGTACGGTCGGAATATTGTCAGAAAAGCCTCCTTTTGTACATATTGTTGTCCTCTTTCCTTATCACATAACTTATCATCGACCAAAGCATCTTTTCTCTTGTCATTTACTATGATTATACACCACGCTTTCACTCTATCCATCTCTCTTATTTTCCTGTCATTTATTTACGTACTCTCTTCCATTTACTGTTGTACCCTTCATCCTTATATCCTTCCATCGGAACAACCATTTCCCGTCTATTCGGTCGTAGGCGACCTATCATTTCGTAGGGGGAGAGAACTTCCATTACACTCGTGCATGCGTTGTCATTATTTCATTGATTGATAATATATTCCATGATCACGCGGCATGCAGCAATTTAACAACCCTTCAAATAACACAATTAATATTAACTACACTTAGCTATTACAACAACTTGCTATTGTATCACTCTAAGTGTTCCTGTTTTTTTCAGTATCGCTGTGTTTTTTCAGTATTGCTGAATTTTTCCATTACACTCATCCTTTGAAATAGTAGGAAGAATTAAAGCATTATGGGTGGTAAGACAATGTGCTGCGAACCTTTAATGCTAGAGGTCTCCGACAGAGCCAGGGAAATTCTAATTTATGCAGGGTGGATATCCTATCTCACAAGATTTCAACCATCGAATGAGGAAATTTCCATTGAATTTCTACATCTGCAGAATGGGGAATCCATGGTGAAAGGTATAATAATTACAATCACAGATGTTGTAATAGCTGAAGTATCTAGGCTACTGGAAGAAGGAACTATATGGTCACAAGAACATGTATTGCTGCAAGACATGGTGGAAAATTTCAAAGACGAAGGTGAACAAGTATTCAAGAAAGGAAAAGGCATCCAGCCATCTTCTCTGGAAGAACCATGGAAATAATTAGCAGGCAATATCCAAAGATACATTACCTGCGATGGACGCTGAGATGTGGTAAGACCATGAAAACTTAAACTATTAGTTGTCTTGAAACAAAAACTCATTGTTAATCTGCCATCTCTTTTGAATTCTTTACTACATGATACTGCTGTTAGAATAAGATGGGCCAAACACCCTGAAACTATAATAAGTCACCATGGATTGATTAGATTAATTATCAGTCATATCCTGGTTCAATACAGCTTAACTTGGGATGGTTTCATGATGGCCTTGGAGAGCATGAAAAACCCTGTAGTCCAACATCCCGCAATTACGGAGACAAGCCAACAGAACCTTGTTCAAAAAGAAAAAGGACTGCCTGTTCAAAGGTTGAACCCCATAAACGCAGGAGGTATGTGAGAACTGAACTAGCCCACAGGATGTCTGCAAATCTTCGGGATGAAAGAAAACAACCTGTAGAGATAGCTAGTCCAGTTAGGATAAGAGATTCTAAACCTAAAGAAGGGGTGCCCAATTCTGCATCAGAGCCTGAAGAAGAGGCCAATTCAGAACAAGAAAAAGAAAAAAATTATAATAATGAATTGGAAATTGAAGTAGGACTAGATGATCCTTTGGAACTTTTCGAGAGAGGGATGGCCGAGGTCCTGGCAAATATTAATGTATATATGAAACCTGGAGGACCACTTGGTCTCAGCATAATGGAAACATAAGTCCTAGAGAATTCCAGTCTTAAGAAACACTACCATCTCCAGAGGTTTCAGACATAGAAATTGTTCAGGAATCCGACAACCAGTCTGGTGACATGATTCTATTGGAATATAGCCATGAGGACCAACAGAAGTCTGCAAACACAGAAGTTAGTCACAAGTCTAACAATCATTCAGGCGATGCAGTTTTTTTGGAACGCAACCCTGATGACCAACAAGTAGCTCTAGAAACCATTGATAAACTTGTTAGTGGAGCGGATGCTCCTCAAAAGATCCAAGTAGCTGGAGAAAAAATTAAGAAGTTGCGACAAAAATACCGAAAGCTCTAGAAGATAGTCATAAGGCTATGACGAGAAGTTAAAAACTGTAAAACTTAGAATACAGCTCCTGAGGTGACCTCTGTAGCTACACAAACAAGAATATGCGAGAATAAATCAATATAAATTCAAACCGAACTCGCTCCAACTCAAACAATAGCCACCTAGGTTAATTTGCATGAAAACTTGATAAATGAGGTTATTCAAATGGAGGGTTGGTCCTACCACAATAAGGAAATACAGATTAAAAAGGTATTCTCTCACAGCATCGACACTTAAACAGAAGAGAAATCCAAGGACCTCTTGTCAAGGAATGATCGTATTATTTTAAAACTTCGGGAAGAACTGACGCAAGCCCAACTTGCTTTAGAACAACATCAACAACAGATAGTCTCCCTGCAACAATACCAGGGGTTACAAAAACAATTGAGGGAATTAGGCCTAGAAATGAATGAGGTTTTTGATAGGGCTAGACAAGAAGAAGAAAAACTAAATATGATGAAAACTAAGTTGAACAGTGTCAGGGATCAGTTGGACACCATTTGTTCATTATATTCAGATATATTGAACTGTCGATCTCCTGCTATGAACTATGACTTGTTATTATTAGAACGATATTTATTGTTAAAAATCAAATTTGTTAGATTTGACAAGCCAATTGAGCTGAAGATAATGGAGGATTTTTAAAATTGCTGTAAGACCCATGGAGTAAAGGTACAAAGGCTTCTTTGTGAATTTTATTTCCATAATTTCATATTAGATAAATAAGTGGATGTGAATCCTAGCCCTTTTATTGGAGATATTCAATTTCAGGCTTTTATCTCTTTTGCAGTCAACCAACTCAAGTGGTTGAAGGCTTATAATTCGTTCCAAAGACATGAACACAACTTGGATCTTTGTTTAAGAATTGAACCTACTCACCCTCTACAATTATTTACTAAACTTAAAAGACTGATGACATAGGAGGGCATGATTAAAATTTTAGGGCCCATACATAAGGAAATTGTGCAGAAAGGAACATTATATTTCCTCTCAATTCATGAAAGATCCCTGGTTGCATCCAAAATGATATGGATGGTTTCAAGCAACAATTTTAAAGAAAGAGAACCATTTAATTATGGAAATTTCAAAGCTGCAATGAGACAGTTAGTCCCATACAGCAATTTTATCTTAAAAGAAGGACCCTATTGGGTGGGATGTTGCTTTAGAAGCCCCATTATTTGGTATCCTCCTGAAGGGTATTAGCCTAACTATGAGTTACTTGAAGGACACGAAGAGGAAGCCTTTGAAAACCTGGCATGACATCATGGTATCAAGCCTATTAGAAATAGATCTTCTCCAGTCTACTCCTTAACTTCTTTGCATAAGAATTATTTATTTTTCATGGGGAAATGAAAAAAGGTAAGTAGGGGAGTATGTTGAGCCTTGCAATAGGTATGTATTTACTCTTGATTACTGTCCTTTTTCCTCTTCCTTATCCATCTTGTGCCATGATATAATAATATAATGAAAGGATTTTGATGAATAATGAAAGAAAAATGATCCTGATATGATTTAACCATCCAAACTAATTCCTGTTCCTTTTTATGCTGAAAATAATAGATGGAACAATAGTTGTTCCCAATAAGGAACAACAGGACCTAATCATGGGAAAGAAGATGTGTTAAATGTGGTCAAATCAGAAGACAAATAACTAAGGATTAGTGAAAGAATGAACAAACTGTCCGAGGATAGAATTTTGTCATGGATCCCTTAGGATCCCCTGATCCTGAGGGATCACATTTATCTTTCCTTTTAGCTATAAAGGGATAGTGAGAGCTAGTGCTCAAGAGTCATGTATATTTCACTTCTGCATAATTTGTATTTTTAATTCATAGAACGTAGTTCTAAACAACGAGATCGTATTGTGATGTTAATTGACTGTGATGATTAATATATAATTCGTGTTGTTGTTCATTCAAATATTCTGGAGTAGTTAAGCAGTATTCGCCGGTGGCTAAGGGCCTGGTCTCTGGTTTATCTCACTGTTGTTCCCTGTGTTATAATTTTCCTTTTATTGCAAGTGTATTCTGTTTTTCTGCTTTGCAGTTGAAGTACTTTTGATCATTTGGATTTCTGGTATTTATTCCCTTGAATACACATTTCCAATTTATTTCCTTAAGGAATTAGTTTCTAGTTAAAAGAACTGGTTTTGATTACTTAAAGCATAGAAAGTTATTTCCAATACTTTCCTTTTGTTCAATAGTTCAAATCCAGCTGAAAGAGCTTGGTTAATGCTTCAGTGCTTCGGTTGATTATCATTTGAATTAATTGAATTAAGAATGAGTCACAGTTTTTGGTTATAATGCTTAGATGAATCACTTTCTTTAAAGCTTCAAGATTTATGATTGCATCTATATGAAACGATTACTCTTTGTATGTATAGCTTGCGCATATTGTGTAAATTCTTGAGATAAAAGGACTTACCCATGTTGATAATTAATGTGAGGAAATTAGGCATTTTTAAATACACCTATTAGCACCCAACAGTTGCGACTTGCGAAGTGCGGTATGAGAATTGCAGAAAGTTCGAAGGAAAGGGTAAAGGTCGGGTTCCAATGTTTAAAGCATTTTCAAGAATAAACGGTAAATAGTAAGGTGGAAAGTTAAAGAAACAATTGCAATGAAGAATGGAAAAAGAAAGGAGAGAAATGATTCTGTGGTGTTCGAGATGCGATAAGTGGGAGAGTCGAGGAGAAAAAGGGAAGAGGCAAACTTTTGATGATTTTCAAGCTTTTTGTAAAAGAAAAGGGTGATGACTGCAATAAAATAAGGAGGGAAATGGAGGTGCAACAACAATGTTTAGGTGTGAAAATAGAGATGGAAAATGAAGTAGGATGACTTGATGAAATCTCTAGGGATTTTTATGCTTATTCCTGCAAACAAACCTACAGATTCATGCACGAAAAAAAGGACAAAATGCATGATAAAAACAGTGAAAAGAAAGAATTTTTTTGGCCAGTGGGAAGGTCAACCTTGCTCGAACTCTATTGACAAAGATGAGAGGGGAAGGCTTGACCATAGATTTTCTATTTTTCCTCTACTCTATTAATTTCGTAAGAAAATGAAGAAATACAACAAAAAAGTGAAAGAAAAAATTAAACAGTAATGAAAATATCAGAAGCAGAACTAAAAAAATGACAGAAACAAAACTAGCTAAATGATAGAAAGGAAAGAATGAAAACAATAGAGAAAATGAGGCAGATGGGTTCGGCCTAACCCACGAGCCTATCTCTCTGGAATTAAATCAGTAAAATGGAGTTTGTATGCTCATTTCAGGAAGAGAATAGCCTCGTTACATTTCTGAAATTTTTATTACTGAGTACAACAATAAAAAATCTCAATAACTTGCAGCAAAGTTCCCAATAGAATTGAATCATTCCTATCTGTAGCTCTCCTATATTTATTCTACAGGGAAGCTACCAACAACTCCCTAGAAAATAGTGATTGAGTCCACTTTTACTCAAAGTAAACCATAGATTGAGTGTACTTTGGTCTTCAAGTTGCTTGGCTACCTTTGATAGTTAAGGAGGGTGGACAACTCCTTGAATCTCTCCAAGATTTCTCAATAATTTCCTGATATTGTGCTCATTTATTCTTCAATCTGGATCTTCTAGTGGTAGGGACAATGCCTCTAAATTATCTCCTTCTCCAAATATTCATAATTTGCCAAATATTCTCACAATATTTTACGAAAATAACCAATATTAGGCACAAATATGCAATTAACTTTAAACCTTCCTAAGAAAATATTAAACCATAACAAAACATTATTAAGTGTAGAAGGAGATATTTAATATATATTTTCATGTGCATAAGGAAGGTAGATGGGCCTAAGAAAGGTTAGACGGGCCTTAATTTATGTCTAATTTAGAGGTCCACCGGTTACTCCGAAGTGAAATCATGGATCATCATGAATTTTATGATGGTTTCATTAATACAAAGGTCCAGATTAAGGAATTAATTAGAACATGGATGATTAACATCCCATGCAGGTAAATGGTAGTCATTAATGTATTTATCCTGTAAGCGACTCAAAATAATCATATATTTCCAAAAATATTAATTTATAGGAAATATTGGTTGGGCTAAGTGGCATGTGCTCATAATACGAGTCTTCATAAAAATGAGATGAAATCAGGAAGGGCTCAATGGACTGGCGGGATCCACTGGTGATGAAAGAGACCATATGCATGGGATAAATAATGGTAGTAGGAATATTGAGCAGTAGCATTGTAAAATTTCCATTAACAAGGGTCTTTTAAATAAAAATACATTGATATTCCGCAAATATTGTAGAAGGATTCAATATCTTGTTTTAGTACATGACAAGATCATATTGAATCCATTGGTATAATTTCTACAAGTCCTTCTACTTCAAGTAGGAATAACAAAGGGGAGAGTGTGCATCTCTGACACATCCCACGTTGTCTATGAAAAAAGGAGAGGAAAACCCATTGATGAGTACTGCGAATATCACATTAGTTATGCACACCATAACACATTTTATGAAGCCAATACCAAAGCCTAAGTGAGCCAGGAAAAGACGCAGATACATCCAACTGATTTTGTCATAGACCTTTAATAGACTGATTTTGACAATACATCATTTTTTATTGAGCTTTTTTATACTATGAAGTGTTTATTTTGCAACTCTAATATCCTCATGAATCTGATGCCCATAAAGAAAACCAAACTTCTCCTTTGAGATGTTGTGGGACATGATAGGTTTAAGGAAATTAGCGATAGATTTTGCAATGATTTTGTAGGTAAAGTTGCAAATGGATATAGTTCTAAAATCATCAAAACGTTGGGGGCCATCTAATTTTTGGATTAGTGCTAAGAAAGTGGTGTTGATGGGTTCATGAACAAAACCTCTATTTCTGGATTCCTCCACCACCCCAACCAATTCCTCCCCAATAATCTCAAATAAATGCTGAAAATTCCACAAACCAGCCATCAGGGCCTAGAATCTTATCCTTTTGCGTAGATTTTATGACCCCTTCCACTCCCCCTTTTCTAATTGAGGCCATAAGAATGTTGTTATCATCCTCCACAACAAAAATAGGAAAGAATTGGGCCACTTGAATAAATTCAGTAATCGCGGCCTCTATCAGGGCCTTGTATAACTGCTTGAAATGTGAGATTGCCAGAGAGGCCAACTCTTCAAAAGATTTTTCCATTCCACCAACATATTTTCTCCTTTCTCGAATCGTATTTGAATTCTTCCATCCCTTGGCATCATTTTGGAATTTTTTTGAATTTTCATCTCCTGCCTCAAACCATATGGCCCTACTCATTTGTCTCCATTGTTATTCTACCTCTTTCACAATCCTTCTCTTTTCTTTTTCCATGTGTTTAATTCTCTCCTTTTTCTCCTCTGACTCATATCCATATGCTTACAAACTTTCCATTACCTCCAAGTTAGTTTTAATGGATTTTAGGATAGCTTCATCCCTTATCCTTTTTTCTCTTTCCCAAGAAATGTTAGCCTGTTTCACTCTTTTTAAGTTTCCATGAAAACTTCAGCAAGATAAGGACCTTGAGGGTCATCAAGTGTATTCTAGATATGTCTAATTAGAGCATCATGAGAGGGATATTTTAGCCAATAAGGGTGGGGTGCGTGTGAAGAACCTCTACAAACGTGATTTAGATGGCTATGAAGCATTGGGAAGTAAAGCAGATGAGGTGGTGAGCTAGGATACCGATGAGTTATGGAACAGGAGGTTGGGTTATCTACACCACAGTGCCTTGAGGATCATGCAACATATTTATACAGGGCTTGCAAAGGGTACACTTATGTAGAGAGACACATGCAAGGGTTGTACTATGGGGAAGTAAAAAAGGGCCACCTTTCATAAGAGGGATAACCGATCAACAAAAATCCTTGAGAGAGTTCACTCAGACGTGTGTGGACCACTCTCAACAGCTTCCACAACAAAGCACATGTATTATGTGATTTTTGTTGATGAAATTTCTAAAAAGTGTTGGATTTTCTTCATGCAAAATAAAGATCAGACATTCTCCAATTTTTGTGAGTTCAAAGCATTTCTAGAGAAAGATACAAGAAAGAAGGTGAAGACTATAAGGGGTGAAAATGATGGTGAGTGTATCTCTGATGACTTTAATAACTTCTGTGCCAAAGAGGAATTTAGAGAGAATTGATTGCACCTCATAACCCACAATAGAATGGGTTTTCATAAAGAAATAAAAAAATAATTGTGGGAGCAGCATGAGCTATGTTACATGATCAGGGCCTATCATTGAATCTATGGGCATAGGCATGTAATACATTGGTATTTGTGCAGAACCATAGTCCTCATTGGTTACTTGGCATGAGTACACCAGAGGAGGCTTTTTTCAGGTAAGAAACCAAATGTTTCATATTTTAAAATTTTTGGCTCATCTGTCTATTTCCATGTGACCAAAGATGCCAAGAAGAATATAGAACGAACAGTAGACGTTGGGATATTTGTGGGGTACACAGATACTCCCCACAACTATCGGGTGTATTTTCCATCACACAAGATGAAAATTGTCAGGAGAGATGCGAATTTTGATGAAGAGAAAGCCATGCGATTGTCCCTTGAGAGGGAGCTTGAATTACATGCAGAAGAGGAACTTTTAGTTCCAAAGGATGAACCTCAGGATGCGGAGAGACCAAAAGTAGAGAAATAGAGAGTGGTAGAAACCACTCATGCAGAGCCATCCAATAGAAGTGGTAGGAAGCGTACTAGAGAGGTTGAGATATTGATGCTAGATGCGATAGATAATGTAGGTGAACCTACATCACAAAGCATGCAGAGAAGATCCCCATACAATTACACTAGATACATGGCTCTTATGAGCGAACGTATTGTGACAGAACCATCGACTTTTGAGGAATCAGTGCAACAGCCAGTACGGATTGATGCCATGGTTGAGGAGTATGACTCCAGTATCACAAACAGTGCATGGGAAGTGGTTCCAAGACCAATGGGGAAGCCAGTGGTTGGATCCAGGTGGATCTATAAGGTGAAGAAAGTAGTAGATGGGAGTGTGGAGAAATACAAGGCTATATTTGTGGCTATAGGATTCTCACGAGTAGAGGGGATTGACTATGAGGAGAATTTTGCACCAGTTGCAAGGTGCTCATTGATTAGATCCATCCTTGAATTCTCAGCGCAAATGGGATGGTAGATACATCAAATGGATGTAAAGATAACCTTTCTCAATGGAGTTATTGAGGAAAAAATTTACATTCAGCACGCAAAAGGTTTTTAGACCTTAGACAGTGATTCACATATGTGTAGACACAAGAGAGCATTGTATCAGCTGAAGCAAGCACCTCGTGCTTGGTACACGAGGATCGATAACTATTTCACCGTGTTGGGATCCAAAAAGAGTGAAGTGCATGCAAAGATAAATGATATTATGGTTGATTGTAAGACTTTGATTATTTTACTTTATGTATATTATATGATACTGACAGGTGATGAGCATCTCATAACTTCTTGCAAAGAGTATCTTGCAAGAGAATTTAAGATGAAGAACATGGCGCTCTTGCATTATTTCCATGGTTTGGAAATATGGAAAAGAGATGGGGAGATATTTGTATCTTAAGAAAAGAATGCCAAGGAGATCCTGAGGAAGTTACAAATGGAGGGCAACAAACCCATGGAGACTCCTCTTGCAGGAAACTAGAGGAAGGAGGATGCTACTTCAGGTGAGGTAGAAAATGCTACTATTTACAGACAACTTGTGGGTTCACTTATGTATTTTGTGAACACATGACCAGACATATGCTACGCAGTTAACCAGCTTAGTTGAGCTATTGTTAAGCCTACCTAGATATTTTGGAAGGTGGGGAAGCATGTTTGGAGATATCCCAGAGGCACTACAAAGTATGGATTTTGGTACAAATAGACAGAGGGAGTGAAGCTTCAAGGATTCACCGATGCAGATTCTGTAGGAAGTCCATCAGAGAGGAAGAGCACGGGGGCATCTTCAGTGTATGATCAACAATAGTTTCTTGGTACAACAAGAAACAAAGATCAATTGCACTCAGTTTAACAGAGGCAAAGTAAATGGAAGACAGTCAGGTTGCATGCGAGGCCATCTAGATGAGGAAGATACTTGTTGGTTTGTTTGGTCATCAGATGGATCCAACGTTGATACATTATGATAACCAGAGTTGCATAAAAATCTCATTTAATCAGGCATTCCATGACAAGTCCAAGCATATTGATATTTTGTACCACCATCTCAGAGATTTTGTTTGGAGGCACATTATGTTGTTGCAGTACATTCCCATGGAGGATCAAGATGAAGACATATTGACGAAGGCGCTGGAAAATATAAATTCGAATACCACAGAGGCAGGATTGGGGTAGCTGATAATCCCTTTCTTGTTGAGAGGGAGTGTTGAAATTCAACAAGAAAATGAACCACATACTAGTGTGGGATTCCAATCACACATTGGTGAGGAATTCAGTTACACATTAGTGCTAAATGTGGGCATCTAATTTATTTTCCCTTAAATAAATTGTAATTTCATCTCATAACAGCTTGTATGAGTTAAATAAGTCATGAAGACTGAGTTAGCTGAAGAATTTAGAGTTGAAGGTCTAATATGAGTAATGTAGAGTGATTCTAATATTTTGGGGGTCCATTTACAGTTGTAGCACTAGTGTGGTGTGAGTGTAATGAGTTAACTCAAATTAATTAAGTTAAAATCAGCTTAACTAGTTCTAACTGAGTGATGAGCTAGTGAGAGGTCCATTAAATTAAATTATATTTAATTCACAAGTATTGATCAATCAGATAACTGACGATTCACTATTAATATCTGCATGCATGTCAGTTCTGATGAAGACCCAGTTGAGACAGAGGTTAAAGGGAATATAAATATCAGTTGTATTGTTAGAAAATTGTCTGGGTGCAATTATAAAGTAACAATATGTCCATGATGGATTACGCAATAAAGGAAGGCTGAATTTCCTATTTAATAGGGACCTATTTCTCTAAGGATTGTGTGAGCAAGGCAGGTTGGAGGAAGGCAAGCAATTGGCTAAGTGTTTGTCCATTTTTTCCTAGATCAATGTGAGATGATTGATAGCGTGCAAGAGATTCTTGTGAGAAAGAATGCATTGTATTGTTTCATGATTCCTTGACATTATACGATATATGATAGCGGGGTCTTGAGAATTTTCTTTCCCCAGGAATATCTTATGTTCTGCGATTTATTTACTTATTTCTCTTACTTGCATGTGATTTAGCAATCATGTTTTATATTCCGCAAATATTGTAGAAGCATTCAATATCTTGTTTTAGTACATCACAAGATTAGATTGAATCCATTGGTATAATTTCTACAAGTCCTTCTACTGCAAATAGGAATAGTAAAGGGGAGAGTGAGAATCTCTGACACAACGCATGTCGGTTATGAAAAAAGGAGAGGAAACCCCATTGATGAGTACTTTGAATATCACATTAGTTATGCACCCCATAACCCAGTTTATGAAGCCAATACCAAATCCTAAGTGAGCCAGGAGAAGAAAAAGATACATCCAACTAATTTTCTCATAGGCCTTTGATAGATCGACTTTAACAATACATCCTTTTTTATTGACTTTTTTTATACTATGAAGTGTTTCCTGTGCAACTCCAATATCCTCATGAATCTGACACCCATCAAGAAAACCAAACTTCTCCTTTGAGATGTTGTGGAACATGATATGTTTTAGGCGATTAGAAATATATTTTTCAATGTTAGATCTAAGAATTTTATGATCCATAATGTTGATAAATTTCTCTCTGATTAATCACATCATTTGCAATTCCTAATGATGTGATTAATCCGAAAGACATTTATCTGCATATTTTGCAATGATTTTGTAAATACAGTTGCAAAGGGAGATAGTTATAAATCATCAAAATGTTGGGGGGCATCTGATTTTGGGAGTGGTGCCAAGAAAGTGGTGTTCATGGGTTCATGAAAAAAACCTCTATTTATGAATTCCTCCACCACCCCAGCCAATTCTTCCCCAAGAATCACAAAGAAATGATGAAATAATTCCACACAACAACCATCAGGGCCCAGACTCTTATCCTTTTTCATATATTTTATGACCCCTTCCACTTCTTATTTTGTATTTGTAGCCATAACAACCTCACTATCATCCTCCACAAAAAAACTATGGAAGACCTGGGCCACTTGAATAAATTCAATGGCCGTGGCCTCTGTCGGGTGAGATGCGAGACTTCTAAAGAGGACAACTCTTCAAAATAATTTTCCATTCCACTACCATATTTTCTCATTTCCCAAATGGTATTTGAGTTCTTTCTTCCCTTGGCATAATTTTGGGAAAATTTTGAATTTTCATCTCGTGCCTCAAACCATATGGCCCTACTCTTTTGTCTCCACTATTCTTTTGCCTCTTTCATAATCCTTCTCTTTCATTTTTCCATCTATTTAATTCTCTCCTTTTTCTCCTCTGACTCATATCCATCCCCTTCCAAACTTTCCATTACCTCCAAATTATTTTCAATGGATTTTAGGATAGCTTCATCCCTTATCTTTTTTCTGTTTCCCAAGAAATAGTAGCCCGTTTCACTCTTTTTTAAGTTTTCGATGAAAATTTGAGCACGAGAAGGACCTTGAGGGTCATCAAGTGTACTCTAGATATGTCTGATTAGAGCATCATAAGAGGGGTGTTTTATCCAAGAAGGGTTGAATTTAAAAGGAGAACCTGGTTTTATGCTAGCCCCTTTTAGTTCCAAGAAAAGTGGAAGGTGGTTTCAATCACCTCCTGTGCCTACCCATTTCCTGATAAAAGGAGTTTGAGCAGCCATTTTTTATTTTATCAGAAAATGATCGAATTATTTTTCTACCTTGCCCTCTCCAATTCTCCTATTCCTCTAGGTGGGTTTGATCTTGATTAGATCCACATCAATGAAACTTCCCATCCTAAGAATTTTGAGAAACAAATCTGCTAGAGGATCAACTTGGGCATGTGGACCCCAAGGCTCAGAAAATCCCAAAGAGACATTAAAATCCCCTCCCAAAAGGACCATAGAGCTATTCAGAAAATATTTCGAGAAGGGAGAATTACAAAAATGAACTTTTTCCTAGAAAGGGCCATATATATTTATGAGGGTGAAATTCATGTCAAGGTCAAATGATAAACCTCAACCCATAAGTCTAGCTCTGACCCCCAGGAGCTCAGGATTTTTATGCCACAACTCCTAAAACCCAACTCTATATCCCCTTATTTCCCAAAAGCATCAAGTGTCACAAAATACCAACTAGGTAGCTTTTGGCTCAAAAATTTCATCGCAAGATTCGCAACACCCAGAGTCTCTTAAAGCATAATAACATCACATTGTATAGAATTGAAAAGGTGTTGTAGAGCCATATTTTTGTGGGAACTAGAGATTCCTCTACAATTGAAGGACATCACAACCATTTTTATACCACCACATGGGTCATCGTTTCTCTAAACTCCCCTTAGAGGGTTAAGTGTTTTCCATCGGTGATATCAAGCTTTGCATTTAGTTTTGATTTTGAAATGTTTTATTTTTGGCCTCAGGTTTTTGAAGGTACATACGAATCATTAATGATCCCAAGGCCGCCAACTTGGATACCAATGCCATATTTTTTGTCCCACAGACGAAGGTAATAGTGGGGAGCATCACGAGGGCACTCAGGAGCCAAGGGATGATTCGATATTTTATTAGAGGCTCAGTGATATAAAGCTGAGGTATGTATGTGATGACACTATCATATGGAATCAAATTAATAGATTGAGATATAAGAGGAGGAGTAACTGTACCCATAGAAAGACGAATCTACAGCATGAATTCCACCTCATCCCGTTCCTCCCGAACATGTTCAATTTCCTCTTCTTGCCTAGCTATATGAGGCATCTATAACTCCATAGGGTCCAGATGAATGTCTTGCATATTTCCATCCACCTCTTTTTGTACCTCCTCATCCGTTGTTGCCCCATCATTTCCCCCAAAAACTCACTCTTCCCTTTGTTTTCTTCTCCTGCGAAAGCCTAATAGACAATCCCTCACCGGGTTTCTATGACTATGGCATCAATGGCAATAGAATATTAACTGTTTGTAATTAAGTAGTTGTGAGAATGAGTGACCATGTACCTATATCTGCATCATGTCTACGAGACCCTCCCTTGGATCCAACCTGACTAAAATACGGCCCACCTTCCTTTCCTTTCTCACAAAGAAAGACATGTTTTCTTCAAGAAGGGTGACCAACATGTTTCCAATGACTTTGAACACATCCGCTGACCATAGCTAGGGTGCGAGAGCCGAAAGATGCACCCATACCAGTAATTCTTCGCGCCTTTCTCTTTATGAATCGAACAATGGAGTCCATTTTTTGAAAAATATTGGAGCATTCCAAAATAATAAAATTTATTTCTAGGACCCAATCCATAGCTTCTCCATTCGAGAATCTAACCATGAAACAACCTATGGTAAAGATAACGACCTCAGTTTGAGTGGTCTGACCTTCACAACAGGCCTTTTAGATCCATTCATTAATATAACTTGATTTATATTTCCATACTTTTGCGCACCCCACCAAAATTAGCTCTAATGCATACATGACCTCATCCATATGGATATCAACTCCCAAAATTAAGTTTGGTATTTCCACCTTCTTCTTAATCACTTGTCCCTTCTTCCTCTTAGTGCCAGAGGATTCATGAGGGTTGATTCCACCTTGAGATTCTTCCACTAGATTTGGTCCTGGCAAGAACTCTGGCACCTTGTCCCTTTGAGAACAAATCCCTAGGTTAGACAAGTGTTCAATTGAGCCAAATAATGGGTTGCCCTCTTTCAACCCCAAAATGTCGACACCCTATTCATGACCCTGGATATTTTGTCTAAATAAACCACAACCCTCCTTTCCCACTTAATCATGCCAATATATAACTATTGATTCCTATAAAAATGGAAAACCCTTGAATTGAGGCTCCCCATGCATCCCTTCCTGGCTAGTAATTTAAATAGATTTAGAAGAAAAAACGGGGCTTACAGAACCTGAGATTTTACACCCCTAGGGTTTTTCATAGCTCTGACCCACTCCTGGGGAAATTACCTCCACCTCCTTAAAGAGTCATGTTTTTAAACCTTTGAGTTGAATTAACCTACTACTCTTAAAAATATCTTCAAGCCCTCCCATTAAAGGACCCGTAACAGAGATAAATGAAGGGCATATTGAACTTACCCGAAAATCTGTCAAAGAACTAACAACTTTCTCCCCCTAAAATGTTGATTCTCTTGAACGACCGGTGATTATACTGCATGCAACCAAGAAACTGCCTTTGAGGGAAGACTTTTTGACTCCTCCAGTAACCCTAATTTTTTTTTACTTCCCAATCCAGCTCAAAACCTCCTCTTTTTCCAGGTGATTTCCTAACTGGTAGTTAAATCTTCTTCAAGTTCTGTTGGGTAGGTTCCAGATCCCAGACCAAAAGAATGTCCTCCGGTTCCAACTCTAAATCCACATATTCCTTGGCACTAACCATATTTCAACAAATTTGATAAAAACCACATACTATTCACACTTATTTTTCAGTGCTAGGAAGGTGTGAAAAACAAAAACAAACCATTCACACCACTGAAAGGAAACCCATAAACCATCAGGCTTCAATTTCAAGGAGTATTGAATGTGAGGGTTATTGATTTGTGGTAGCATCAGATGTGTTCTAAGTCTCAAAATTTGTGGCCCAGGCTTAGACACATGCATTACATATAAACCATAATTTTTTTTGGGGAATTTCACCAAGAAACAATTTTATTTGATAAATTGATTATTTTTAATGAGGACCATAAGTCTAACTTAGGAAATTAAAATATTTAATGGATATTAATTTAAACTGTGGGTGAAACTTCAAGAAAAAAAAAATCATTTATAAATGTAATCTTAGTCATTGATTGGTGATCTAATATTGATTGTTGAAGTCTCAATGAGAAGACTATAAAGGAAGGCTTGAGAATCATTTGTAAAAGACACCAAAAGGATCAAGTGATCGAGTTTTCTAAAGTGAGAAGTTATCAAGACGAAATAAAGATCTAAGTGATTCTTGATTGCAGTGAGGGGCAGAGACAATATCTGAAGAGAAATATTTCTCAGCTACAGAATCATCAGTAGAAAAGGACAGAGAGAGATGCAACATCTATTGCATAGAGTCAGAGAGGCTGATGTAGATCCATGCAGGTCTATCTAGAGGTTTCGCAGAAGGTCAGAGGGAATCCAAGGGTTTTCCGAAAGGTATATTTCAAAAGTGAGAAACCAGGGTGTGAGACCGAGAGGCAGAGATTAGAATTTATGTGGAGTAGATAGATTCATCAGCTAAGTGAAGTAGTGCCTAGAAGGGTTGATTATGGAACTGCGCAGTGAATGTGTAGAGGTAGCGCAGAGCCTGCCATAGCCACATCATTCAGTGGTCGGATCAGCTAAGATTTCCAGTGATAGAGTGAGGTAGCCTCACTAATATTTTTGTTAGTAATATTCTTTGTAAATTATTTCTATGATGAGACAATCACAGATATATTAAGATATTACTATTTCTTAATAATAAAACCCTCAGATCTATTGCACCAGTTTTCCCGCATTGGGTTTTTCCAGGGACGTTTGTCAAAAAATAACAGTGTCCTCTGTGTGCTATTTATCTTTCTAAGTTTACTATTTTCATAGATAATTTAAGTAAGTGAAGGCTGCTTCAGTAACTTCTTCAATGTTTTCATAAGTAATTTGAAAAATAAATTGTTAAATATAATTTACAAGCGGGAGAAGTAGTTCATTTTTTTGCAGTAGTATTTCAGATCTATGACTTGGAATTTTAACATGGTATCAAAACGTTGATTGTGGAACATGAAGTGAAGATCCAACTAGGATAAGGAGGTTGAATAGATGCAGAAATAAGTCCTTTGAATCCCTAGAGGTATAGTGAAGTCCACGCATAAAAGACTAAAATTTCTAGGAAATTCCCTCTCTGAGTGAGTCGACAGAGAGGCAGGGCATCCAGATCAAAATTTTACCGATCTAGAGGGAGCAGCGTAGAGCCTCAATGCAGAGCTAGTGCGTTGTAGCTTTTTTAAGAAGAATTTGTTTTACTGGGAAGAAATTTGTCAGAAGAGGAAGTGGTAGCACAGTGAGGTAATTTTATTCCTTAAGAAGTTCCTAGCAGGGGAATTTCATTTTTCCAAGATCTGAGCAGTAGATCCATGCACCCGATATAAAAACTGTAGAACAAGTGCGTAAGCATGTCTAGTGTTGCACAGAGGGGGAAGCAGAGGAGAATATTCAACATTCTTGATGACCATGGCGGCTCATGGGCTTAGAGATCAGGAGCAGTTGGAGGGATCCTCCAACTACATGATATGGAAGGTAAGAATCAATTGTCTTCTAGATGAGTACAATATCAATATTTTCGTGACGGTTACAGTGACTTTCCCTATAAATCTAGATCCACTGAAGAAGTACACGGCTGATATGGAAAAGGCCAAAAGTCTGATCCTTGATGGAGTCAAGGATCGCATATTGTCCCATATAGATCACAAGGACAGATCCATGTAGATGTGGGAAGCCTTGGCAGCGCTGTATGAAAGCTCTTCCAAACAACGAAAGATGTACTTAGAGAAGAAATTGAGGATGATGCATATGGAGAAAGGGGAATGTATTGTTCTGTTCCTGTCAAAACTTCAGGAAATCCATGATCATCTAGTAGCAGTGGGGTCCACCCCTTCTCCTACATCAATGGTGAGACTGGCTCTTAATGCAGTCTCTTAATAATGGTAGGTGTTTTTCCAGTGCATCATGGGGAGAACCACCTTGTCAAGATGGGAAGAGATGTGGGTTTTTCTTCAACAAGAAGAGCTAAGGCGAGACTTTGTCAAGTGTAAACTTGGAAAAAATAGTGGAAGTGGATTGAAGTTGAAGTAGGAGCAGGGAAAAAATTCATCCCTCGCATCCAAACGATAGCAGGAGCAGCGGAAACGTAAGAAATACGTCTTGAATATTAATTGCTTCAAGTGTGGTGAAATCGGTCACTACGCTACCCAGTATCCTTTGAATAAAAAGGACAAGGATAAGAATCATGACCTGAAGGTTGCGACCATGAAGATCGATGAGGATGAGTACACCATGAGTACCCACACATCTCCATGAGGGAGATGGGGTGATCTTAAGCTATAAGTTTGCAAGAACTTCAGTTGGGCATGATCCTTTAGGAGTCCACCTCTTGGATCATGACCTTTCTACGAGTTTGCAAGATCAACAATAATAGGTTGGAGGAGTTTTCAGTGGTGTAGAGGAGTGAAAAAGTGACAGATGCATTGGTTAGGAGCACTAAATCCGAGAAACACAGAACAGAGTTGAAGTAACGCAAATGGATGTAGTGCCTAGTAGAAGCAACATAGTGCTTCATAGGGACAATGTGGGACTAGCAGCGGTCAGAGTTTCAACACCAAGATGTGTCTTGAACATGTTAGTGTTAGTATTTGTATACTTCCACCAGGGATCAAAACACATTTTTCATCTGCATCTTAGGTGTCACACTCTAAATAATTTCAATCATTCCATAAGGTCATGATATAAAATTGTTCTACTGGTGGTTGTCCTTGTCAAGTGTCCCATTTTCCTTCACAGGTATATGCCTACTGACCCTCTTCCATGTCTTCATCATGTTGAAAATAAGTTTGTTCTCATTCCACTTTTAGTCAAAGCTACTCATTGAGTTATTTTCTTTCATTTCTCATTAGGTCACTAGGGTTTCATTAGGTCAAATAATTTCATTGTCTCATTTTCAATAAAGGGCAGCAAAAGGTGTGAGATTGATCCCAATAATGTCTCTTTAACATGTAAATATGATCCCAGAGATGGTTTAAAAAGTTCTAATTTCATTTCAAGTGTGAGTTTCATTCCAAGATGTAATTTTATTTTTATCCATGTAATTTTATGTCAGTTCAAATGTAATAAGTACTCAGTCTCCCAAGGCTACTAACTCAGAGTTCCACCTGCCAACACATAAAGTTTCAAATACAAAAAGTGTCAACTTCAGAGATTGATAAAATGTCAAAGGGAGTTGTCTTTTTCCAAAGGTGCCTAAGTCATCATTTTCCACAAGCACTAAACCCTAATTTCCTCTCTCACTGAGCTAGGTTTTGCTATGGAATCAGAGACATATGAGTAGAGAAGGCATAAGGTAGGTCATATGTTAGGTCCCTATATTACTAGTATAGTCCCTTATTGTTGTTAGTGTAACCCCCTTATTGTTATTATTGTACCCTTGTAACCCCCATTTTGTTATTATTGTGCCCTTAAATTATTATTGTTAGGTCGGCTAGGATTACATTGTAGCCCACTAGGATTACATTATGGCCCCATGGACTCCTATATATAGAAAGGAGGTTTCGTAAATTGTATCATCCAAGAATTGTTCATTCATGTAATGTATTGGAGGTTTCCCCCTCGAAGTGTCTTATTTCTAAGGTGTTGATATCTCTTTTCTTCTATTTTTGGAGCTGGTTTCACAACATTTGGTATCAGAGCTTTGGATTCTAGGGTTTCACTACTCCAAATAGGCCATCGTGGCATTTTCGCTATAAATTTTTTTCTACGAAGTTTCAGAAGTTGAAATTTTTAGGGTGCGAAGCCGAAATCCTGAGGAATATTTTCTAAATATTTCAGAGCTTGGTTCGCAACATTTTCGTAGATATGATCTGTGGAAGTTAGGTCTTTTTTCAAGCTCCTAAACAGGTCATCGTGAAATTTGCGCTATAAATTTTTTTATAAGAAGGGTCAGAATCCTAAATTCTTATGGTGTGAATTTGAAATCCTGAAGAAATTCCTCAAAAAATTTCAGAGCTTGGTTCGCAACATTTTTGGAGATATGATCTGTGGAAGGTAGTGCTTTTTCAAGCTCCTGAATTTCATCTCAAACTGGTGATCGTGGGAGAATTTCAGTAACTCTCTCTCTGGGCATCAGATTGGAGTACCGTAAAAATTGGTCACAAGTACATCGAATTTAGTTTCTTGGCTATCAATTTCAGAGACAAAGGATGAAACAGTGACGCGTGGCAATTTGTACAAGTTCTCTCTACTGAACCAGTCCATAATTAGGTCATTGTGGGAGATTGGACACAACTTTTTCTTGGAGAATCCAAATCAGGTCAGACCTGTGGAATTTGAAATATAATTCAGAGGGCTACGTTGGTACTGAAAATAAAATATTAAAGTGCTGCAATAACAAATATAATCCAATTTAAATATTGAGCTCCTCAAAAGCAAGAAAAAGGTGTGTATTGTTTTTCCCGAATTGCATAAGTCTTGTTTGAAGAATCAATTTGAATTGATTCCAAGGGCATATTGTAGAATAGATACTAGTATTGGGTTCTAAAAGATGCCCCGTAAAAATAATTCAACACCCATTAAGCCTTCAGAAGGCTCTACTATGACTCATGAAGATGAAGAATTGCAACATGATCTATCAAAATTACAAGAGCAAGTGCAACAAATTTCACTCTCGCAAAGAGCAACAAAAAATGAAATGGAAGTTTTGAAGAAAGGTGTGGAAGCTAAGATGGACGGCTGCAAGCTAAGATAAATGGCATGGAATCTAAGATAGATGGCATGGAAGCTGGCATGGAATCTAAAATGGAAAACATGAAGAATGATCTAAAAGCAGACATGGAAGGTTTGACAAAGTTGATACAAGAAATGTTTCCTAATGGTGAAAAGATAGTAGAGGAAACTCATGATGAGAACAAATAAATGTTAATCGTGATTTCATAAACTCTAATGTTGGCGGGAAGAACCACCATATTCCAAAAATGGATATGAGGAAGTTTGATGGAAAGGATCCTGTAACATGGATACTACAGATGGAGCAATGTTTTGATCTCCATAATGTGCAAAACACACAAAAGGTACACATTGCAACTTTACATTTAGAACAAAATACATTTGTATGGTATCGATGGCTTTGCTCCCGTAAAAAAATTGTCACTTGGTCAATTTTTATGGAAGAAATGATAGCACATTATGAGGATACAAAGAGCAACACCTTCTTTAGCCAATTGATAAATCTCAAACAAAGGGTTTAGTGGGGCAGCACATTGAGGACTTCCAAAAATTGAATATAAGGGTAACTGATATTCCAGAGGAACACAGGATTGATCTCTTCATAGGCACTTTAAAGGATAACATCCAACATGAAGTTCGCGTTCTGGAACCTGATTCATTGGAGAAGGTATTCAAAGGACAAGAGAATGAATGTAAAATAATTATGCATTAAGGAGTAATACGTAACTGAACGAAGTACAAGGATTTGAAGCGTATTGCTACAATGACTCCTCTTTGGACATGGCTGCTCCTCATCTTCATCGTCATCCTTGAAGACCAATTGAAACTGAGCATGTTCTCAGTTTCTCCCTGGTTACAACTTTTGTTAACATATCTGCAGGATTCTGGCTAGTGTGTATCTTTTCCAGCTTCAACTCTCCATCTTCCAATACTGACCGTATGAAATGGTACTTGAGATGTATGTGTTTAGTCCTGGAATGAAATGCCGAGTTCTTTGCAAGATGAATAGCACTTTGGCTATCACTGTATAGTGTGCCCATATCATGCTTCTTACCTAATTCATCCATAAACCTTTGTAACCAAATCATTTCTTTACTAGCCTCTGTAGCAGCAACATACTCGGCTTCTGTTGTTGAAAGTGCAACAACACTTTGGATTTTTGAAACCCAACCGACAGCTGTTCCACCTATAGTAAATACATATCCTGTAGTGCTCCTCCTATTATCTCTGTCACCTGCCATATCTGCATCAACATATCCCTGTAGAGCAATTTTTGAACCACCAAAGCATAATGCTTGATTTGTGGTACCTCTCAAATATCTGAGAATCCATTTTACTGCCATCCAATGTTCTTTTCCTGGATTATTCATGTACCTTCTTACAACTCCCACTACATGTGCAATATCAGGCCTTGTGCAGACCATTGCATACATTAAGCTTCCAACTGCTGATGCATATGGAACTTTAGACATATAATCCATGTCTTCTTGGGTCTTGGGGAACATCTCCTTACTAAGTTTGAAATGGCTAGAAAAAGGTGTACTAACTAGTTTTGCATTCTGCATATTAAATCTTTTCAACACCTTTTCTATGTACTCATTCTGAGACAGTGTTAATTTGCGATTTTTCCTATCTCTAGCTATCCTCATACCAAGGATTTGTTTTGCAACTCCCAAATCCTTCATTGCAAATGAATTTGCCAATTTTCTTTTGAGCACATTTATTTCCTGCATGTTAGACCCTGCAACAAGCATGTCATCTACATACAATAACAATATAATATAGCTACCATCATTTTTCCTTTTTAGATAAACACAATGATTAGAGTGACATCTAGTATAACCTTGTTCAGACATAAACTTGTCAAATTTTAGATACCACTGCCTTGGAGCCTGCTTTAAGCCATACAAGCTCTTCTTTAACCTGCACACCAATTTTTCTTTCCCTTTTACCTCATATCCTTCTGGTTGCTGCATGTATATCTCTTCCTCCAAATCTCCATGGAGAAATGTTGTCTTTACATCTAACTGCTCAAGATGTAAATCTTCCGCTGCTACAAGACTTAAAATAGTTCTGATTGAATTCATTTTAACAACAGGAGAAAATATTTCATCAAAATCAATACCTTTCTTCTCTGCAAACCCCTTCACCACAAGTCTAGCTTTGTACCTCTGTTTTCCTCCATCTTCTTCCTTCAGCCTGTAAACCCATTTATTCTGCAATGTAGTTTTACCTGCAGGAAACCTGACTAAGTCCCAAGTCTAGTTATGCATTAAGGAGTCCATCTCTTCTTCCATGGCTAGCTCCCACTTCTTCCTTCTTTCAACCTGCATTGCTTCTTCATAACATTCAGGTTCACCAGAATCAATCAACAATAAATAATATAATGAAGGAGAGTATCGTTCAGGGGGTCTACTTATCCTGGTAAATCTTCTAACACCACTTTCAGGTGTTTGAGGTGCCTGTTGCTGTTGTGGTGGTTGCTGCTACTGTGGTTGTTGATTATTATTATTTTCAGGCACCTTTACTTTTTCAGTTATCTCATCAAGAACCGTGTATTCCTTGTTTTCTTTTTCCTGTTTCTTTTCCTGCAGCTGATTCTTATACAAGACCTTTTCATTGAATATTACGTCTCTACTCCTAATGATTTTATGATTTTCATAATCATATAAGCGATAACCAAAATCATTAGCACCATATCCAATAAAGGTACATTTCTTTGATTTTGCCTCAAGCTTTGTTCTGTTTTCTTTATTAATATGGACAAAGACCTCACAACCAAAAGGCTTTAAAAAAGAGTAGTTTACCTTTTTACCTGTCCATGCTTCCTCTGGAATACCACCATCCAAGGAACTTGAAGGCCCTCTGCTTATTAGATAAACAACAGTATCTACAGCATCTACCCAAAATTGTAAAGGCAATCTTGCATGCAATCTCATGCACCTTGCACGCTCCATGATTGTTCTGTTCATCCTTTCTGACACACCATTTTCTTGTGGTGTTCTTGGAACTATATTCTCTCTACGAATTCCATGCTCTGAACAGTACCTATCAAACTCTTTACTGCAATATTCACCTCCATTGTCTGATCTGAGACACTTCAACTTCTTTCCTGTCTCAATCTCAACCAAAGCTTTCCATTTCTTGAAAGTATCAAATACATCAGATTTATTCCGAATACAATAAATCCATGTTTTTCTAGTTGCATCATCAATAAAAGTAACATAATAACGAGAGCCACCGAGAGATGATACCTGAGCAGGTCCCCATACATCCGTATGCACAAGCTCCAATTTTTCGCTCTTCTTTTCTTTCCCAACTCTGAGAAATCTGACTCTCTTTTGTTTTCCATAAATGCAATTTTCACAGAAATCCAAATCAACATTCTTCAAACCTGGCAACAAATTTCTTGAGTGAATAATCTTCATCCCCTTCTCACTCATGTGTCCGAGCCTATGATGCCATAATGTTGCATCTGCTCCTTTGGAAGTTAAAGCATTAACATAGTTAGAAATACCATTGCATAAATACAATGTACCAACCTTTTCACCTTTTGCTATTACCAGCGCTCCTCTGGTGACCTTCCAAGTTTTATCTGTGAAAGTTGTCACACAACCTTCACTGCCTAACTGCCCTGTTGAAATCAGATTTTTCTTCAGATCCGGAACATGCCTTACCTCCTTTAGTAGCCATTGGTTTCCATTCTGTTGTTTTACAAGAACTTTACCCATTCCAACAATTTTACAAGGTTTATCATCACCCAAATGAACTTGTCCAAAATCTCCTTGAACATAGTCATGAAAATATTTCTTATCAGGTGTGGCATGGAATGAAGCCCTTGAATCTACAACCCAAGAATTAGTAACATTTTCGAAAGAAAGAATCAAAGCATCTTGTAACACATCACCTGTCACATTTGCTTCATGATTGTTTTCTTGCTGTGCATCTCCTTCTTTTCCTTCCAAGATCTACAATCTTTCTTTAGGTGTCCTCTCTTTCCGCATTTCCAGCACACTATCCCTGATCTGGACTTGGATCTGCCTTTCCTTGATTTACTGCGATAACCCGAGCTCTTTCCTCTTTCCATTCTTCTTCCCCTAGACTCTGCACTCAAAGCATTACCCGATGTCTCACCGGAGCTTTTCCGTCGCATTTCCTCGCTAAGGATAGCACCAAAAACATCATCAAACTTTAAAGTACTAGATCCAGAGACAGAGTTACTAATGGCCATAACTAAACCATTCCAGCTTTCTGGTAATGAGCACAAGAATAACAGAGCTCTAACTTCATCATCAAAGTTTACCCCTACAAAACTTAACTGACTGGTAACTGTATTAAATTCATTTAAATGGTCTGCAACAGATCCACCTTCCGACATCTTCATATTAAATATTCGTTTCATAAGAAATACCTTGTTTGAGGCCGAGGGTTTTTCATATAGTTTCGCCAACGTCTGCATCAAACCCTCTGTTGTTGTTTCCTTCGAAATATTGAAGGCGGCTGACGCTGCAAGGCACAACCATACTGTTCCGAGTGCCTTTCTATCGAGAATGTTCCATTCCGCGTCTGTCATGGCCATCGGCTTCTTTTTTTTTCCGCTCAATGGTAGGTACAGATCTTTCTGATACATATAATCTTCCATCTGCATCTTCCACAATGGGAAGTTTTGGCCGTTAAATTTCTCGACCCTAAATTTACCATCTTCTGCCATTGCTCCCACTCGAACCAGGAACCCTTCTTTCCTGCGAGTTTATCTTCCTGCGAGTTTATCGCCCAAATAGACCTTCGGCTCCGATACCAGCTGTTTAGAAAATTATATATTACGTAGCAATGCAACACATAAAATATGCAAAAATACAAGCACACAAAACACATAAAAACCGTGAGACATAGATATACGTGGTTCACCTGGGCTTGGGCTTATGTCCACCCCAAACAAATAGTCCTTCCTCTACAGGCTTGGAATAAGAGACAAACCTTCAATGTTACATCCACCGTAATATCCTATGTTTTCACGCTCTCCTTTCTATTTCTTGCTCGAGAATACACACTGCACACACAACCGCAATACATTAATTCATATATACAAGGGTTGCCTTCACGTAAAAACCCCAAACCAAACATAACTCTACAAATGCAAAATCCGCCATGAACGGCCTAGATTGACTAGAAATTACTATACTTTTACAAGGCAATTTTACATATGTTTTTAGCTTCGGGGGCGCGGGCCCCCAAAACCCCCCGCCAAGGGGGGCTCCATAAAGTCGCAGCTGCCCCCCCCCAATACCCCACAGGAAACGCTTAATTACGGGTGGCATTGCCACCCCCATTAAGGTATAGGGGTCCAATGCTATGATAGGAAGTAAACAAGATAACTCAAGGTTCTACACCGAACAT